>CM047805.1:156621242-156948651 GCA_026214975.1 Gentiana macrophylla
AAACATAGTCATCCTCGTTAATTCACTTATGAGCACCTTGACTTTTTGTTGTATTGCACAATTCTTCAAAAGATAGAGATGATGATGTGGATCTTCATCATCCTCTCCTAGAATTGGGCTCTTTGCGTCAATTAAACCAAAAGATGAGATTTAATTTGAAATTGTTTGCTCCTTCATTAGGTAAAAGTATGGGATTATTAGTCCGGTTCCTTCTTATGGTTTGATCACGAGATGAGTCTTAGGTTTGGTGGGTTATTACGATTATTCGGTTCCGATCTTGATTATTTCTATTATTATTATTATTATTAGGGTTAACGGGGTTTTGTCCATGCCTGGAGCATGATCTAGCCTCTGTTCATTTGTTTCATCACTTGTTTGACCATTCGTATTTTTGTTTGAAGATGATTAGTCAGGATTTCACGACTAGTATGACCACGTCTACTCTCACTCTTAGCGCCTTTCGTAAGTGTTTATGTCGGGCTTATAAGGAGTGAGCGGGGCCTTACCATACGGTCATCAACTAAAATAAAAAATAAAATAATTCTAAATTGATAGTAGTAAAATTGGTAACTTACCTATAAGGTAAGTACCGACAAAATTAAAATAGAAATGAGATAAGAAAAGTGTTGACTTATTCTCGAGAATTTTGAGCTAATACAAGTAGTAACCATAGACACAAAAAGCAATTAAGCGTCGGTCCCGGCGGGCGGCGTGAAAAGGCGACGTGGCCTTTTCTAGTGCTAATACCAGAGTCCTTAACCCGTGAGTGTATCGGGTCAAAGCTGTAGTGCTAGTATGGTGAGTCGAGTGTCGAATCCTCGGGGAACTTGGTAATTCTTTTAAGTGTGGTTAAACACCAAAGAGTCACATTATTAACTCGATCTAAACCACAATTATATAACATGATTACTACTTATTCTACTTAACATAAAATAAATGCGTAATATAAAAGTTATTCTAATATAATATATATAGATATATAAATATATATAGATGTACATAGATTGTAAAATATATATATAGATATAAATATATAGATACCAATATATTTTATAGAACTAGCCAAAATTTATATAATTGATTTATACGATCTTTTCGATGGAAGCGGAATGTGCTCGATCTTTCCTTTTATTTTAGGTCCAATTGAGTAAATGAAACGGTGCACTCCACGAGGTTAACAATTCCTCCTCACACGAGCGTATGAAATTGTCATATGTCATTGTCATCAGTTCAATCTCCACAAGCGCCCCATGCTAATCTCGATTCTCAACGAGCAATTTTGCAGTACAAATCTACCCCGGATAAAAGAGGTTATTCCGTTACAGACGGCCGATGTTATTCAAGAGGCTCCGGTTGTCAAGCGGATCGATTTAACACAAGCGGTGTAGTTTCAATTAAAGCTCGTGATTTTAACATTATTAAGATCTCGAGTACAAATTTCAATAAGATTCATCTTTCCAAGACAAATCGCTTCTGGGTAGGAAATCGGGTTCCGTTGTCACGTTTTCACTCGCCAATTTTACCCTCCGGTTTTTCTATTTTTTATCTCATATCCTAACTTCTGCGGTCGGTTCATCGTTAGGTTATATAGTGCGATTCATCTTGGTTAATTACGTCAATCCGAATATTATCAATACGTTACAGAATAGAAAAAGATTCAATTAACTCAATTTTATTCAATTTTACTTTAGACAGCATTCCTTTACCGGAAAAAATGAAATAAAACGATTACATAACTTTGGATAGTTATTAGATCTAGCCTAATAACATTATAAAAGCGAAAAGATAAAGACAAACATAACAAACATAAATACTTAAGAAGTTTTACCCGACATAAATTGTTGAATCGGAAAGTGGTGTATTCTTCCAGATATTACAACGACTTCAACAACACTGATCTTCAGATAGCTTCTCGAGCATTAACGATACTACTTTATTTATGGCATAAGGCCTATATACATACATACTATTTCTAAGAAAAAGAGGTTAGGAAACTATATTGGTACCCACTATATGCCGCAAAGTCGTTTCTATTTATAGACAAAATTTACCAAGCCGGATCGATCCGAGAAAGGGCCGGATCGATCCGGGAATAAAAATCTTATCCCGAGATTATTCTCTGCAGGACCACATCTTTGGATAATCATTATGTTTTCTCGGATCGATCCGAGGTTAATCGGATTGATCCGGGTAGCTTTTTCTTAACTTGATCTCAAACTTGATAAAATCATAACTTGAGCTCGAATCTCCAAATGACATAATTCAAGAAGCGTTGGAAATCTCTTGAAAAGATCTATAACTTCTATGAAGGACTCTTCTTCAGAAAATGCCTTTTAATGGGCCATTTGTTCGTCGAAAATATAATTCAATAATGGTGTCACGAACCATTGATCCACTTGAACTTTAAATCTCGTGGCACTTCCTTACTTCCTTCAAAAGATACGATTTTTCTTCAAAAGTGTCATCACTCGGGGTCTTAGTTTACCTAAGATCTGCAAATAAAATACCAAAAATACCCCTCAGAATCGACACACACTCCGGTTATTAACCGGTACAAAATTTATAACTTTTTATCATTTTACTAGATTTTTATAGTATTTAGATTTATTCATAACTATTAATATTTTATAAGATTATCGTTATAATTTCTTATATTTTATATAAAAAGAGTCGATAACGTATATAAAACATCGTAATTTTATCATATAAATGTTATACATCACTAGTCTTTGGTAAATCTTGTCATCTCCCGGTTGAGTTAGAACACCGAGCCTTCAGGCTATTAGATTTCCAATTTCGATCCTAAGGTTTGTCGGTGATCATAGATTGCTTGATTAACGAACTAGAAGAATTTCGTCTCGATTCTTATGAAAATGCTCGAATCTACAAGGCATACGAAATCTTTTCACGATAAGAGATTCTATAGTCGTGAGTTCCATGTAGGTGATCGAGTGCTCTTGTACAATTCACGTTTAAAGTTATTTCCGGGTAAGCTTAAGTCAAGATGGGCGGAGTCCATTTAAAGTAACTAGGGTTTACAAATGCGGAGTTGTTGAACTAAGCGATGGAAATCGACTTTTATAGCCAATGGCCACAGTGAAGTTATTTGTGGAAGGAGAAAGAATCTGCTGAAGGGAGAAGTAATGCTACTAAGCGATCCTCCGACAAAGTAAAAGCAGAGAAATCAAGAAAGCAAAAGCGAGCGAATTCAATTTGAATATCAGTCTTATCTATCTTTACTCTACTTTTCTCGTGTTTTTATTTATGTTTAAACTAGTCTCGTCTTTTACCGGATAGACGTAAAAGAACCTGGATGTCTTTTAGATAGAATAGGAGTTTTTATTTTGCTTTTGAAATTAGAGTGCGGATAAAGATGTCGCGTTTAAAATAGAAGCTTGAGTTTTTGAGAAAAACAAACAATTGTTGAGAGAGATCAGTTGAAAGAAGTATGTAATGGAAAATCGAGAAGTTCAATAAAGAGAAGGGCAAAGTTTACGATGAGATCACGAATCTGTGGAAAAGCCGAGCATGTTGGGAATGCGGAGAAAACACAACCAAATCTCGGGATGAGTGTTTGAATGTTGTTAAGAAAGGAGCGATTAGGTGGTTATCCGAAAATCCCGATGGAGATCAAAGAGAAAATTCGAGCGCCTCATTTCTTAAGGTTAGGTTGATAGAGCGTTATGTTAGAACCCTGGAAGATTTAGAAATAATGGAATTAGGACCCTTATGAGTTTTGTAATATTTATAAAAAATTTATATAACTTTTGAAAATTTTATATAAAGGATCTTTATGAAATTATTAAAAGTTTTATAAATTTTTATAAAAGGTTTTAATTTTAGCAGAGTTTTAAAAATATTATTAAGTTTTAAAGGATAAAAAAAAAAAAAAAAATTTGGTCGGATCGATCCGACCTAACCCGGATCGATCCGGAGACCGAAAAACCTATAAAAAAAAAGGGACGGGTCCCTCTTCCTTCTTCTCTTCTTTTTTTTTTTTCAAACAAATTTGCCCTCTCCCTCTCCCCCATTCGAATTTTTTTCTCTTCAAATCATCACACAACATTACTATTAAACTACCCCAATTCTTAAACTCTTCTCATTTTCCTCTCCTCTCTTCAAATTTTCATTTAAATTGAAGAATTTTCAAGAAAGCTTCAACTTTCATTCAGCGACTTTTCATCTTTTTCCGCCAACTTTTCAACCTTTTAAGCATTATAAGGTAACATTGTAGTCATTTATTTTGTTAATTTCGTTTTTATGCAATTTTTATTTAATTTCAACTATTTTGTTACTCATTTGTGTTGTTTTGTGTTGTTTTGTTTGTTTTGTGTTGTTTTGTTATTGTGTCACTATCGTAGAATGACCGAATCATCAAAAGCCGATGTAAAAAGCGTAAACGCATATCCCTACCCAAATCCCGGTCATAGAGACTAGGCCTTTAATGAGGAAGAAGAATTGGGTGTTAGTTTTGAGAGAACCGCGTCCAGAAGCGACTAGAAATGCCTTAAAGAATAAATTTGGGCGGTGTTTAGTTGCGTAGAGAGGGTTTAGATTTTAAGGATTTGGGAAGGAGGTGAAAGAGATTTTCGAAAGGCGAAGTGGTTGGAGTTAGCTTGTTTAAGGCAGGTGAAATTAACACAACCTTAGTAGTTGAATTTTATTCATTGGTAGCAACTCGTGATGAAACGAGAGAATGGTGAGTTAACACATCGACCTAAGAACCAGGGCGATGCCGTTTAATCCCAGGTTATAAATGCTATTTATGGTATTCACGATATACGAGAAAATGAGGATTATTATACGGTATGGAATTTAGATGAGCTGCCGGACTTTGACCATATAGTCTCGACAAAGCCAAAGCCTGAGTTAGATCCACGGCTATATGGAATGAAAATAGGTTTTCTATGGAAAATGTATAAGGGATATGAGAGCTATTAAACGTTTTATCGATTCGACTCTTTACCCTTCTCGGCATTTTACATCTTTTGGTAAGGAGGATCTGTGCATTGCTTGGGCTATGGTCAATGATATATACTGTGGATGTAGGCGAGGTGGTTATGTATAGATGGAGGCCAAGGAATTTGTCTCAATCTGCTAAACCAGCGATCACATGCCTTTTCCTTATTTTATTTCTTCCTTGCGTCGCCAGATAGGTGTTCCTGAGCTTCCAAATGATAATCGATTATGGGTGATGAAACACTTATAGGTCTAGTTTACCACTTAGGCCGTCGGGAAGGATAGATTTTATGAACCGTATCGCCAACGACCTCAACCTACTCCACATGTTTCTCAATCTACTCTTGTTCCTCCATCATCTAGTCAAACTCCAACTCAACTTCCAAACACCATCACATCGACATGTTTCAATCCTTGGCCTATGATGTTCATCGTGCCAATGCCAATATAATTTGTTTTTGCGGAAAGGAATAGGTTGTGGTCGAAGATTTACGTCAAGGCATGCGAGGAATATATCGGATGAATTTCTTTGAGAACCCTACCTATGCCGAGATGGATATTCCGCATTGCCAATCCGTACCATATACCTTGCCCGACTTTATTCCACCAATGCCACCTCGATCAAACTTCCAACAAATGCCACATTCTTTTGGATTTCAAACTAGTGGTATAGGGGATTTTTCGACAGGTACTCACTGACAAGTGCGACATCTGATTGGGAAGGATTTGGATCATTTAGCCATACCACGACGGGATGGGGAAGCACTTTTTCCGATGTCACGGCGGGGATGAGCTCGATGGGATTAGATAGGCTTCGGTTCGAATGTCGACACATTTTCAAGAACCATTTCATGATTCGACTTATGATCGGCCAATTCTCAAGCCATGCCAAGCTCGAGTCACGCGTCGAGATGAGTGATGAGGAGGATTGATTTAAACCATTTTATGATTATTGACATTGAAAACAATTTATTTTTAAATGACGATTTTATGTTACTTGATTCTATTTTAAATGCGATTTTGGGTTATTTTGATTTTATTAGAATTTTATTTTACTTTCGTTTGATTTTATGTATTACGCACTGATGTATAACATTTATATGATAAAAATTACGATGTTTTATATACATTATCGACTCTTTTTATATAAAATATAAGTAATTATAACGATAATCTTATAAAATATTAATAGTTATGAATAAATCTAAATACTATAAAAATCTAGTAAAAATGATAAAAAAGTTATAAATTTTGTACCGGGTTAATAACCGGAGTGTTGTGTCGATTCACGTGGGTATTTTTGGTATTTTATTTACAGATCTTAGGTAAACCAAGACCCCGAGTGACGACACTTTTGGAGTAAAATCATATCTTTTTGAAGGAATTAAGGAAGTGCCACGAGTTTTAAAGTTCAAGTGGATCAATGGTTCGTGACACCGTATCAAGTTATATTTTCGGCGAACAAATGGCCCATCAAAAGGCATTTTCTGAAGAAAAGTCCTTCAGGAAGTTGTAGATCTTCTCAAGAGCTTTCCAACGCATCTTGAATTATGTCATTTGGAGATCCAGAGCTCAAGTTATGATTTTATCAAGTTTGAGATCAAGTTTGGAAAAAATCTATCGGATCGATCCGGAATTACCTCGGATCGATCCGAAGAGACATGATGATTACCAAAGATGTGGCCCGCAGAGAAAAATCCAGGGATAAGATTTTTATTCCCGGATCGATCCGGCCCTTTCTCGGATCGATCCGCTTGGAAAAATCGCCTATAAATAGAAAGCGGCATTGCAGGCACATAGGGGTACCAAATATATTTTATTTACCTCTTTTTATTAGTAGTAGGTATGTATATAGGCCTTATGCCATAAATAAAGTAGTATCGTTATAATGCTCTTAGAAATTATCGGAAGATCAATGTTGTTGAAGTCGTTGTAGCATCCGGAAGAATACGACTTCCGATTCAATTGTTGTAATCGGGTAAAATTTCTAAAGTATTTATGTTTGTTATGTTTGTTTTTATTTTAGTGATAATGTTAATAGGCTAAATCTAATAACTAGCCAAAGTTATGTAATCGTTTTATTTCGATCTTTTCGGTAAAGGAATGTTGTCTAAGTAAAATTGACTAAAATTGAGTTAATTGAATCTTTTTCTATTGATAAAGTTTGATTCGAAAGAATTCATAATCTAATTATGAATTGACGCTCGATGAGTTAGGTTATGAACTCGTTAATAGAAAAACCGGAGGGTAAAATTGGCGAGTGAATAACGTGACAACGGAACCGATTCCTACCCGAAGCGATTTGTCCTAAAAGATGAATCTTATTGAAATTTGTACTCGAGATCGTAATAATATTTAATCATCGTTTAATTGAAACTTAAACCGGAAAGTTGAATCGCCCGGCCTTGACAACCGGAGCCTTTAAATAAAATTGACCGCTTTGTGAACGGAATGACTCTTTTATTCAAAGGTAGAATCGCACTCGGGACCTCGCGGAAAAACCGTAATGATTGTGGATCTTGGGTGATGACATTGGACATATGACAATTTAAATGCGCTTATGTGAAGAGGAATTGTTAACCTCGAGGAGTGCACCGTTTCATTTACTCAATTGAACCTAATATAAAAGGAAAGATCGAGCAATTCCATTCCTTTGAAAAGATCGTATAAATCAATTATATAAACTTTGGCTAGTTCTCTAATAATATATTTGGCATCAGATATTTATATCTATATATATATTACGCAACTTATGCATATCTATATATATTTATATATCTATATCTATTATATTAGAATAAATTTTAAATTATGCATTTATTTTATGTTAAGTAAAATAGTAGTGATACATGTTATAAAGCTGAGATTTAGATCGAGTTAATAAAACTCTTTGGTGTTTAACCACACTTAGAAGAATTACTAAGTTCCACGAGGATACGATACTCGACTCACCATACTAGCACTACAGTTTGACCCGATACATTTGTCGGTTAGGAATTTGGTATTAGCACTAGTAAAAGGCCACGTCGACTTTCCAAGCGCCGTTGCCGGGAACGACGCTAACTTTTTTTGTGTCTATGGTTACTACTTGTATTAGCTCAAAATTCTCGAGAATAAGTCAACACTTTTCTTATCTCATTTCTATTTTTATTTTATTCGGTACTTACCTTATAGGTAAGTTACCATTTTTTACTACTATTAATTTCGTGTTATTTTCTATTTTCGTTAGTTGATGACCGAAGTGGTAAGGCCCCACTCACTCCTTACAAGCCCGGCATAAACACTTACGAAAGGCGATTAAGAGTAGAGAAAGCGTGGTCATACTAGTCGTGAAATCTGATTTAATCATCTTCAAGCAGTAAATACGAGAATGGCATTTGAAATCGGTGATGAAACACCGAACAAAGGGTGGAACATGCTCTGGGCATGGACAAAACCCTGTTAACCTTAATAATCAAAATAATAATAATAATAGAAATAATCAAAATCGGAACCAGAATAATCGTAACAACCCAGTAAACCCAAGGCCTATCTGTGACCAAACCATAAGAAGAAATCAGACTAATAATCCCATACTTTTACCTAATGAAGGAGCTTAATAATTTTGAGATTAAATCTCATCTTTTGGTTTAATTGACGCAAGAGCCCAATTCTAGGAGAAGATGATGAAGATCCGCATCATCATCTCTATCTTTTGAAGAATGTGCATCTGACCAAAAGTCAAGGTGCTCACAAGGAATTAACAAGGATGACTATGTTTCCTTTTTCTCTAAAAGGACGAGCCCGAGATTGGTTTATGTCTCTTCCACATCATTCACTTACAAGTTGGGAGGAGATTCAAAGCTGAATTTCAAACAATATTTCACTCTGAGACGGAATTTGGAATTAAAAGTCGAGGTTGCTAACTTTAGACAAGGATCTCAAGAAGCGCTCGGGAATGCACAGGAAAGATTTAAAAAATTGTTAAGAGCTTGTCCCGACCATGGTTATTCCTTAGATATGCAAATTCAACTTTTTTGTCGTAAATTAAGAAAAGATTCACGTGCTGATGTAGATCATGCATGTGGTGGTTCTTTAATGATGAGTGAAGCTCAATTAGTTTACGATGCTATAGAAAAGATTTCCAAAAATAACAGAATGTGGGAAACCGGTTCTAGCACCGGAAAAGTAGCTTTTGCAGGAGAATGCACGTCTAATACGGAAGTTCTAGCACATTTAGAAAATTTAAGTAGGAAATTTGATGACCTACAATCGAGCAAAACCAAAGTTGAGAAAATAGTACGCCAACTGAATACTCAATTCAGGATAAAATGCCACTAGGGATCGAAGAACCAACAGGATACTCAAGAGAGGAGGTGAGTTTTCTTCAGCAGCATAGGAATTTAAACAATGCTTACTCAAACTCGTTTAATGCTATTAGAAGAGATCACCCTACTTATCGATGGTCTGAAAACCCTAGTAAGCAAGGACAACCGCCGTATCGAGTTCATATAGGAACATGAATAATAATCAAGTTTATCAAGAAAACACGTCTAATCGAATTTACAATCATTACCTAGATCCTATCCTCAACATACCACTCAAAGTATACAAGTAACTCAAAGTTCAACTCACTGCGAGAAGGAGTTGAAAAATGGGAAAAACTAATGGAAAATATGATGGGTGTAGTATCTACTCAAGCAAAAATATAAAACGATGGTGACTTCTATTGGTACATACCACTAAGGACATGAGTTCAATGAAAACATCTATGCGTGGACATGATACCAGGATGAGAACGATAGAAGCCTCATTAAGGAATATGGAAGATCATTTGAGTAGGGAAGGTGAACGTAATAACAGCAGACCCCAGGAGGATTACCAAGTAACACCTGAAAGGAACCCAAGAGAGGTAAATGTTGTAGTTACGAGAAGTAGGAAGCTCGATGGAAGTAATGGGAGTTGAAAACTTTGGGAATAATGAAGTAGAAGATGACTTAGATGGTAAGAATGATAAAACTAAAGATGAACTTGAATTTACAGATGAGGAAGAAGAAATTATAGAAAATTTCTTGAAAAGAAATAAAAGTTCGGAACCTGAAAGTGAAAGGGAAAATTGGGTAAAAATCCCTAGGATTCTGAAAGATCCCATGGATAAAGATTTAAGGACTTTATTTAAGGAACATGTTAGAATGGAAGATAATGAAAACAAGGATGAAAACAGGAAGAACTGAAGGAATCTAAAGTAGAGATTGATTCAGGGAACAATTTAAAAGAAAAAATTCAAGAACCTGAAACATGGCAACTGAGTAATACTCGAAGGTTTAAGGAAAAAGGAAAAGAGAAACTGACAAAGGAGCCAAAGGTCATAGATTTAGAATCTTTACCTTACCTCCTAAAGATCAAATCAAAAGGCAAAAAGCGATAAGAAGTATGCTCGCTTCCTTGACACTTTTCGTCATATTCAAGTTAATATCCTCATTATTGAAGCTCTGATTAATATACTCGCTATGGAAAGTTTCAGAAAGAAATTACTGTCACAAACAAGAAAAATTAGAGGAATATGAGAATATATGCCTAAATGAAGAATGTTCCATGCTTTTAAAAGATAAGTTACCACCTAAACTGAAAGATCCTGGTAGTTTTACCATTCCGTGTGAAATTGGAGGATTTCTGTTTAAGAAGGTCTTATGTGATCTAGGAGCGAGTATAAATCTAATGTCTTATGAGGATTATAAAAAGCTAGGCATAGGAAAGCTTACTAAGACTGAAATGACTCTGCAAATGGCAGATAGATCGATTAAGTACCCTAAAGGAATTATTAAGGACGTATTGGTTAAAGTAGACAAATTCTATTTTCCAAGAGACTTTGTAGTTATGGAAATGGAAGATGGTTATTCAAAGACCTCTTATTCTAGGTCGCCCATTTCTAGCTACAGGAAGAACTTTAATCGATGTTCAGAAAGGAGAATTAATTTTGAGAGTCAATGAAGATGAAGTTGCTTTCAATATTTTCAAAGCTATGAATCATCCATCATCAGAATCGTGTTCTTTTATAGAAGATATTCATTACATCTCACGATAATCGATTACCAACTTTTGAAGACAGATTAGAAGAATGCTTAACTCTGTCTATCTATAAAGAAGATGAGGAAGACATTGAAATGAAAGAGATAATTCTTTCTTTAGATACAGAAAGTTTTACCTTTAAGCCACCATGGCATAAGTATTTGGAATTAGAACTAGAAGGACCAATTCTTAAATCGTCAATAGAAGATCCGCCAAAGAACCCGGAATTGAAACCGTTACCTTTTAAATCGAAATATGCTTTTCTTGAAACTGATAATCTATTACCGATTATTATTTCATCAACTTTAACTGAGCAACAAGAAGATCAACTGCTTAGAATGTTGAAAAAGCATAAGAAAGCTTTTGGATGGACAGTTGCCGATATTCGAGGTATTAGCCCTGAGATTTGCGTTCATAAGATAATTCTGAAGGAAGATGCTAAGCCTTGTATTCAACCGCAACGCCGCCTCAACCCAAATTTGCAGCTAATTGTTAAGAAAGAGGTCATTAAGCTATTAGAAATGGGAATAATTTTCCCCATATCAGATAGTGAATGGGTAAGTCCAACTCAAGTGGTACCAAAGAAAGGAGGTTTCACAGTGAAAGAGAATGATAGGAATGAATGGATTCCAACAAGAGAAATTACAGGTTATCGAATGTGCATTGATTTTAGGAAACTAAATGATCATACTAAGAAAGATCATCATCCACTTCCATTCATAGTTCAAATGTTGGAACGTTTAAGTGGTCATAAATATTACTGTTTCTTAGATGGTTATTCAAGGTTATTTACAGATTTTCATTGCAGCAGGAGATAGGGAAAAGACTACTTTCACTTGTCCTTATGGAACTTTTGCGTATAAAAGAATGCCGTTTGGTTTATGTAATGCTCCTGCTACGTTTCAAAGATGCATGATGGCTATATTTTCCGATATGGTTGAGAAATTCTTAGAAATTTTTATGGACGACTTTAGTGTTTACGGAGATTCTTTTGGTAAATGTTTGTCGCACTTAGAAAAAGTGTTACAACGTTTGTGAGGATACCAATTTAGTTTTAAATTGGGAAAAATGTCATTTAATGGTATCGGAAGGAATTGTCCTCAGCCATAGAATCTCGAAATAGGAATTGAAGTTGATAAAGCCAAGGTGGAAGTGATTGAAAATTACCACCACCGGTTAATCTAAGGACTCTAAGAGGATTTCTTGGACATGCAGGATTTTATAGGAGATTTATTGCCGATTTTTCAAAGATAGCAAAGCCTCTAAGTCATTTGCTTGAAAAGGAAGTACCTTTTAACTTTGATGGTAAATGTAAGGAAGCTTTTCGGACCTTAAAAGCGAGATTGACTATCGCACAAAGTGCTAGTAGCACCCAGATTGGAATTTGCCATTTGAGATTATGTGTGATGCCGGTGATTTACCTGTAGGAGCGTTTTAGGTCAAAGATATAACAAAATTCTCAAAGCTATTTACTATGCATCTCATACATTAACTATGACTCAACTGAACTATACAACTACGAGAAAAGAAGCTGTTATTGTAATTTTTGCCTTAGATAAGTTCGGATCGTATATTGTTGGTTCTAAGGTAATAATTTATCTGAGACCATTCGACTTTGAAGTATTTACTAAGTAAGAAGGATGCGAAACCACGTCTTCTTAGATGGATTCTCTTACTTCAAGAATTTGATATTGAAATTAAAGATAAAAGGAAGTGAGAATGTAGTAGTGGATCATCTAAGTAGAATGGAAAATGATGTTGAGAAAGGAATAGAAATTAAAGATTCATTTCTGATGAACAACTGCTTAGAATAGATACTCCTTCGACCATGCAGTTATTAAAGAATAGAATTCTTCTAAGGAAATGTCACCTGGTTTGGAGATATCATTAATTACTTAACTTTGTGATTATATTTCGTCTCATTGGACTTGGCGCAGAAGAAGAAATTCTTTTATGACTTAAAATTTTATTCTTGGGAGGAACCATTTTGTCATGATCGTGAGGCGGGGAGGTCATCATGGAGGTTGAAAAAGCGCTTTTAAAGTTTTACAATGTGGTTTTTATTGGCCTACACTATATAGAGATGCTTATAAGCACGTTAAATCTTGTGAGTCTTGTCAAAAATGGGGAAATGTATCTAAAAACATGAAATGCCTATGCAACCTATTTTAGAATGTGAGTTATTTGATGTTTGGGGTATAGATTTCATGGGACCATTCCCTATATCTTTTGGAAAAAGATTTATTCTAGTAATGGTAGATTATGTTTGAAATGGGTAGAAAGTTTGAAGCTCTTCCCACTAATGATACCAAAGTTGTCATACGATTCCTTAAAAGAATATATTTACACGTTATGGCATTCCGAGGGCTATCATTAGTGATAGAGGATCACACTTTTGTAATAGACCATTTACCAAGATAATTGAAAAATATGGTGTAACGATAAGTTAGGAACGCATATCATCCGCAAACGGTGGTGGTCGTGTAGGTGTCTCAAGAGAGATCAAAAGAATTGTAGAAAAGGCGGTGGATTCAAACCCAAAAAAGCTGGCGATTAAACTAGACGATGCATTATGGGCATATAGAACGACTTTTAAAACACCAATTGGTTGTTCTCCTATAAGTTAGTTTTGGTAAGTCTTGTCATCTCTCAGGTTGAGTTAGAACACCGAGCCTTACGGGCTATTAAATTTACAATTTCGATCCTAAGGCTGTCGGTGATCATAGATTGCTTCAATTGACAGAACTAGAAGAATTCCGTCTCGATTCTTATGAAAACGCTCGAATCTACAAGGAACGCACGAAATCTTTTCACGATAAGAGAATCTATAGGCGTGAGTTCCATGTAGGTGATCGAGTACTCTTGTACAATTCACGTTTAAAGTTATTTCCAGGAAAGCTTAAATCAAGATGGACAGGTCCATTTAAAGTAACAAGGGTTTACAAATCTGGAGCTGTTGAACTAACTGATGGAAATACAACTTTTATAGCCAATGGCCATAGAGTAAAGTTATTTGTGGAAGGAGAAGGAACCGCACTGAAAGAAGAAATAATGCTACTAACTGATCCTCCGACAAAGTAAAAGCAGAGAAATCAAGAAGCGAAAAGTAGAGGAACTAAATTCAGCCCGAATACCGGTGCTATCTATCTTTACTCTACTTTTCTGTGTTTTTATTTATGTTTAAATTAGTTTCGTCTTTTACCGGATGACGTAAAAGAAGCTGGATGTCTTTTTAGATAGAATAGGAATTTTTATGTTGCTTTTGAAATTAGGCTTAGATAAAGATGTCGCGTTTAAAATAGAAGCTTCGGTTTTTGAGAAAAACGAGCAATTGTTGAGAGAGATCAGATTGAGAGAAGTATGTAATGGAAAGTCGAGAAGTTCGATAAAGAGAAGGGCAAAGTTTTTAAGGAGATGCAGAATCTGTGGAAAAAGTGAGCATGAAGGAAATGTAGGAAAGCACAACCAAATCCCAGGATGTGTGTTTGAATGTTGTTAAGAAGGGAACGATTAGGTGGTTATCCGAAAATCCCGATGGAGATCAAAGGGAAAATTCGAACGCCTCATTTCTTAAGGTTAGGTTGATAGAACGTTACGTCAGAACTCTGGAAGATTTAGAAGTATTGGAATTAGGACCTCGTGAATTTTGTAATATTTATAAAATTTTTATATAACTTTTTAAAATTTTATAAATAGGATCTTTATGAAATTACTTAAAAGTTTTATAAAGTTTTTATAAAAAAAAAAAAAAAAAAAGTGGTCGGATCGATCCGACCTAACCCGGATCGATCCGAACACGAAAAACCTAAAAAAGGGACGGGGTCCTCCTTCTTCTTCTTCTTTTATTTTTCTCAAACAAAGCCGCCCCTCCTCTTCCCCCAATTCGAATTTTTTCTTCAAATCATCACACAACATCACCATTAAACTACCCCAACTCTTAAACTTCTCTCATTTGCCTCTACTCTCTTCAAATTTTCATTTAAATTGAAGAATTTTTCAAGGGAAGCTTCAACTTTTATTCCGGCGAATTTTCATCGTTTCCGGCCAAATTTCAACCTTTTAAGCTTTGGAAGGTAACATTGTAGTCCCTTATTTTGTTAATTTCGTTTTTTTAGCAATTTTTTTAATTTCACTATTTTGTGTAACTCATTTGTGTTGTTTTGTGTTGTTTTGTTATTTTGTCATTATCGTAGAATGGCCGAATCATCGAAAGCCAGTAAAAAACGTAAACCGCATATCCCTACCCAAATTCCAGTCATAGAAACTAGGCCTTTAACAGAAGAAGAATTGACTGTTAGTTTTGATAGAACCGCGTCTACAGCAGCTAGAAACGCCTTAAAAAATAAATTTGGACGGTGTTTAGTTGCAGTCGAGAGGGGTTTGGATTTTAAGGATTTGGGAAGGGAGGTAAAAGAGATCTTTGAAAAGCGACAGTGGATGGAATTAGCCGATTTAAGGTCGGGAGAAGTTAACACCACCTTAGTAGTGAATTTTATTCTTTGGTAGCAACTCATAATGCTACGTGAAGATGGTGAGTTAACTTCGTCAACCTAAGAACTAGGGATGATGCCGTTTACTCCTCACATTATAAATGCTATTTATGGTATTCCTGATGTACCAGAGAATGAGGATTATTATACAGTTTCGAATTTGGATGAGCCTGCAGACTTTGATTATATTGTTTCACTAGCCCAGAATGAGTTAGATCCCACTTCTTTGTTTGGCATGAAAACAAAGTTTACTTATGGAAAATGTATACGGGATATGAGAGCCATTAAACGTTTTATTAGTCACACTCTTTACCCTACTCGACATTTTACATCTTTTGGTAAAGAGGATTTGTGTATTGCTTGGGCTATAGTTAATAATATACACCGTGGATGTAGCAGAGAGTAATGTGTAGAAGGGCCAAGGAATTTGCCCTGATCGCTAGACCCAGCAAATCCACATGCCTTTTCCATGTTTTATTTCTTCCTTGTGTCGCGAGATAGGTGTCCGTGAGCTCCCAAGTGATAATTTGATGATGGTGGATGACACACTTATAGGTCCTAGTTTACCACTTAGGCCGGCGGGGAAGAATAGATTTTGGACCCTAACCGTCGACGACCTCAGCCTACTCCATCCACTGCTGTCCCTCCTTCATCCAGTCAAACTCAAACTCAACTTCCGAATACCATCACTTACGACATGTTTCAATCCATGGCCTATGATGTTCATCGTGCTAATGCCAATATGGCTGTTTTTGCGGAAAGGAATAGATTATGGTCTGAAGATTTACGTCAAGGCATGCGAGGTTTATATCAAATGAATTTACTGCAAAACCCTACCTATGCCGAGATGGATATTCCGCATTGCCAAACCCCGCCTTATACCTTGCCCGATTTCATTCCACCGATGCCACCTCGCTCAGACTTCCAACAAATGCCACATTCTTTTGGATTTCAAACTCGAGTAGGCAATCCACCATCATCAACTTTAAGCTCTGTTTTGGTTCTTTTCCGAACAGATGCCCACCAAGCGACGCCACGAGCTTGGTGAATAAGGTCTCGACCTTCATGATCATTGAGGTTTTTGGCTCCTCTACGCCCGGAGTAAGAAACCATCATGGGTCCAGCAAAGGTGGCGACACTCTGTGATGAGTTCCAAAATAACGTGCAATCCACCCAATGACGTAATGCCATGGAAGACAAGCATCCCTCGCTCGGGGCGGACGAAGCGTGAAACCATGTTTAACCCTACATATATGTTGGCCAACACTTTGGGCGGCAAGGCAATGAACTTTCCCACGGGCGATCGGACTTGCCATTTTAAAAGTCGAAGGCCTGATTGTCGCATCACTAGGCGGGAGAGGCAAACGAACACAACTAGCGGCGATAAAGCGGCAAGGAAGGACTCCTCCCTTGAGTTTTCGTCAATATGAAGGCGAGCAAACAACTCTTCATCTTTTTTCGACCATCGCTGAGGATTTTCTGCTATGGCGCCACTAGGATTTTGAGTATCCTTTGGACGATACGCTCCTCTTTTCTCGGGGTGGGCTTTTTGTACACCGTCGACTTTTACACCAATAATCAACCCAATGGGAGAGGGAACTTTCGGGTTCTCATGGTCATAAACGCCCTGCTAAGCGGTGAAGATATGCATCAAAAAGATCTCGACGACTCACACGGAAGGACTTCGCCCTTTGATGAGCATCTGAAGCAGTCAACTCGTCAACGCTAGGGATGACCTCCTCGTACAAATCTCCTGTGACAGGAAGTCCACCAATGTGCCATAAATCCGCTAAGGATATGGACATCTCTCCGGCATCAGTGTGAAGCGTATTAGTTTCTGGACACCATGCCTCGCAGAAAGCTCGGATGGCGCTTGGGCATTTGGAGTAGCTGAAGAGAGATGCGCTTAGGGCATCATATAGACCGGTCTTTTTCAGAATGCTTTTATTGCGGGAAAGCACATCTTCGAGCCATTCCCAATATCGCTCGATGAAGGTGAAGACTCCTGTGGTTTTTAACACGGTTCCCCATTGGACCTCGCCGTCAATGATTCGCCGACCAAGGGTGGAAAAAGTATGGCTCCGAGGCTTCGTGCTATTCGACAAAGGGCATAGCGCGTACTCCACATGGCCGTTCGACCGCTTCAACTCCATGTAAAGTCGTGTTGTTGTGTCGATACCTTGGGTTAAGCTGCCAGAACGAGAGCCACTCATAGGTGGATGAACCGCAAGCTTAAACCCAGTTTGATCCGCGTGTTCTGGACCATGCACAACCACCAAGTATTTTTATTATTTTTCGCCACTTCGAAAAACCACCATGATGTGAAAAAAAAAAAAAAAAAAAAAAAAAAAAAAAAAAAAAAAAGAAGCAAACAAACAAACAATGAGGAAGAATATAAGTGCGAAAACGCTGACCAATGCAGGAAGTAAGAAAAGTAGATAAATAAATAATGCCTCTTCAGAGTTGAAAGAGAGGAGTACTCGTCGAGTCAAAGATTTGCTACGTAAAGTCTTTGTTGAGTTCCGTGGAAAGCGATCGATCTCCTAGAAGAAGGAAGGCCTCGACGAAAAAAAAAAAAAAACCGGGGTGTTTGACTTCTGCAACATAAAGAGTATTGTTATGCGAAAAAAGAAAGAAAAAAAAAAAAATTTGATGGTTCAAGAAAATAATTGGATAAATAAAACAGTTGATGCATACTTTAAGGCAAAAGAGCGATGCATATGCAAATGTATTTATTTTGAGATCTAAGCATGATGTGTATACGCATGCACACTGTGATTACTAATTAACTGCTTTGCTTTGGTGCTCTGCGTGACCACCGGAAAAAAAAGGCTTGGAAAAATTTTACCGATGAGAACAAGCCAATTTGAAATATGTGTATACATGTATACATACATGCCCGACGATCAGGTACATATTCACAAGTCTCGTCTTTCTTCTCGACCAACTTAGAGGGACAAACTCTTTTTTTAATTTGTCTTAAAAAAAAAATAAAAAAAAAAAATACACCACAACACAGCCCTTTGCAACGGAAGGAGAAGGGCATATGTGTCGACTTCTGCAGCGCAACCACAATAGAATAACAAGAATTGTACGTCCGGAGAGCAACAGTTGATTAAAAAAAAAAAAAAAAAAAAAAAAAAAAAAAAAAAAGACCGGTTGTTGGGTGAACTACCATACCCCAACTAATTGAAGAAAATCAAGGCTTTATGGAGAACAAGGGAGTTTTTCTAAATGAAGTGGGATGGGGTTGATAACCCATCGACTTTGAAGGAAATATATACTAAATGATTTGCTTGGTGAAAGAATGATGCGCCGCCATCCAGTTCAGCGTACAAAAAAAGGGTGGGAACTGTTGCCGCCAAAGCCAATGTTAGGGTATTCTTCTCTGTCAAAAAAAAAAAAAAAAAAAAAAAAAAAAAAACCTACAGCGGGCTTGGCCCATCGGGAAACCCAGCTTGTTACCGAAAAAAAGAAAGAAAATGGGTGTGCACCTGATCCCGAATTGGACGCCATATCGCAACAAAATGTGTCGAGTCTCGTCGCTACGGTAAAAAAATTACCGAGATAACAACAAGTCTCGAGGGGGCATTTGTAGATATGTAAATTTTATGTGACAAATTATATATGTCACATAAGACATTTGTCCTAAGTAAAAATTTATTTTATATTATTTCATATTAAAAATTCTAGGGAATAATGTAAAATAGATAATTGATTAAAGTCTCATAAATTAATATTAGAGACTTAATTGATTTTAATGGCTATGTAAATATACAAAGAATATATATGTGACATATTATATATGTTACATATTACATATGCCATGAAATTGGAATTGTTTGGTATTATTTTCCAAATTAAATATTAGGAAATAATATTAAAACAATAAATCATAAAATCTTTTAAATATAATTAGAAGATTTTATTGATTTATAATAAATGTGGGATATTCCAAAGACTGTATAAAATCAATCAGAATATTTCCTACATTTAATGCAAATCAATCATTAGCTTCCATTCACCACTATAAATAGGAGGCCTTGGTCATTTGCAAAAGACACACAGAAGACATTGAAGAGTTGATAGAAATCCCAGAACCAGAAGGTTCAAGCATTCATCAACAACACTCGAAGATCTTCAAGAAATCCTTGAAGTTCTTCAAGAGACAGAAGAACAATGTAAAAGAGAAGACAAAAGAAGGTGAAAAGTCTCGGAGAAAAGCTTCGAGCACTCGCAACAACACCTAAAGCATCGAGATCTTCCAAAAAAGGCCGGAAGTTCTTCAAAAGAAGAAAATCAAAAGCATCTCCAACATTCGAAGATCAATGTAAAAGACTTGAATTTCTTCAACAAGGATCGAAGGTAACATAAAAGTTCCTTCCAATCTTCGTCAACCTCAAGGCGCCTCCGCTTATATCCGAGTCGTCAACTCAAATTAAAAGCACCTCCGCTTATATCCGAGTCGTCAACTCAAAATTAAAAGCACTTCCGCTTATATCCGGAAGGTCAACAATCAACACCAAATTAAAAGTACCCCGCTTATATCCGGGAGAGCATTAATCATCACCGACAAAAAAGGAGAATCAAAGGATTCAAGAGATTGTACCACTTTTATTTTATAAATTAATAAAATTTTAGTTGTCACAATTTTCGTGTTTTCTTTCTTTGTATTTCAGGGATAAATACGGAATTTGCGTTACAAATTCTGGCACGCCCAGTGGGACCAATCTCTCCTTTCATCTCTCCATAAGAAAAAAAAAAAGAAGAAGTTCAAGAACAAATGGCTCCAAAGGCTGATGCCTCAAAAGTCTCAAAGGCGACTACTCCAAAAGTCGTTGCTTCAAAAGTTGCTAAGGCTGTTGCTTCAAAGGTTGCCAAAGATGATGTCTCAAAAGTCTCTAAGGTCATTCTTTGAAAAATCATGTTGCTAGTGCTTCATCCCAGGGACAAATTTCTCGCCCGGTTACTCGAGGCATGGCGAAACGACTTGGCATTAGTCTCTTTTCCCCTCATGAAGCTTCGATGGATTCATGTCGCCAATGGTGCGGATGTCATGATGGCGAATTCTACCACCACGGAGGAGCATATTGCTACCCTCACGAAGGCCATTGAAGCCCTCACATCGCATGTTCAAACTCAAGACATGCAAATTGCGAAGCTTTGCAAAGAAGATTGATTCCGTTGGGGAAGCAAGTAAGTCAAAAGAAGTGATGCGTGATGAAGAGGGCGAACACGATGTCACTTCCAAAGACCAAGAAGTCTTCAAGTCTCTCGCATATGGCGAACAACTTGAAGGTCGCTCAGAAAACTCTTTCAAGGACCGGGAAGGCTCCAAGTCCTTTACCTTGGCAAGCAATCAAGATCTCCCCGAGCGGAACCATCCCCATCACCAACTCCAGGAGTTCATCATGGGGACGATCAATGACAAAGTCGGAGGGTCCATGAAGTCATCTCGACTTATATCAAGCCATACACCAAAAGAATTGATGATTTGAAGATGCCGGTGGTTATCAACCACCAAATTTCCAGCAATTTGACGGAAAGGCAACCTGGCAAAGACGTCGCCCATTTCATTGAAACTTGCAACAATGCCGGGACCTATGGAGATCACCTGGTGAAGCAATTTGTGCGTTCTCTCAAAGGCAACGCTTTTTGATCGGTACACCGATCTTACCCCACCTCTCTCGGGCGGTTGGGAGCAAGCGAGCAGATTTTCCTTAATCGCTTCTACAAGACTCGTAGAATCACAAGATGGTGGAATTAACTAACTCCCGGCGGTGGAAAGAAGAGAAAGTCGTCGACTACATTATGAGATGGAGAAGTCTCGAGCCTCAATCGCAAAGACCGGTTATCTCAAGCCTCTCGCCATTGAGATGTGCATTCAAGGCATGAATTGTGGATTGCAATACATTCTCAAAGCGGATTCAACCGAGATCTTTTGAGGAGTTAGCTACTCGCGCCCATGACATGGAATTGAGCATTGAGGCCAACGGAGGTCAAGCCTCGTGAAAGACCCAAGAGGTCATAGAAAAGCAAGAAGTGAAGAAAACCGTGAAACTCGCTCCTAAAATGGAGAAGAAAGAGTCCAATGCCGCCACTGTAGCTCGGTAAGAGTTAACAACCAAAGTTCAAGCAAGTGGGAGGAAAGAAAGTTCGAACCTCAAAGAAACAAGAAGGCGACGACCTACCTTGAACGAAAGACAACAAAAGAAGTATCCCTTCTTTGATTCAGATGTGCCAGCAATTTTTGATGAGTTGTTGAAAGCCAAGCTCATCGAACTCCCAGAAACAAAGCGCCCAGAAGATGCTGCAAAAGCACAGGAGGGAAATTATTGCAAATATCATCGCCAGCGGTCACCCTATCGAGAAGTGTTTCGTCTTCAAAGACAGAGTTATGCGTTTGGCCGAAGAAGGAAAGATCGTGCTCGAGGAAGAGAAAGAGAGCACGAATCAAATCACTATAGAAGAACCGAGGAATGATCATGAAGAAACCATTCAATTTGGATCTCTTGATCCAATTGGAATCAAGTCCTTTGAATTTCTACCAATCGTCAAGGAGAACTTCGAAACTTCTCTTGGATTAACAAGGGCTTTTGATGAAGAAGAGAAAAACCTTAAGTCCAACGAACAAGACAATGACATATGGATTCTAGTGACTCACAAGAAGAAGAAAAGGGTGACGTGCCACTTCGAGTCAGCAGAGAAAAGAAAGAATCACCCTAAGTCCTCCATGCTGAAGAGAAACAAAAAAGCAAAAAGGGTGAGAAAGCATCAAAGCGAGGTAAGAAAGGAAAGAAAGGAAAAGAAGAATATCCCTTTGGAAAGCGTTGAATACAAAAGTCCCCGCACTCCCGTCACATTGCTAGAGTATATGCCTAAGAAGATCTTTGAAGTTGAGGACCTTAAAAAATACTTGGAAGAGGAAGTGGCTTCCTGTTGCGCTATCCATTTGGAAGAAGATGACGATGCAATCGTGGTGGAAATGCTCTAACGGAAGAGGAGGCTCCAATCAGAGTGAAAATTGCATGCACAACTGAGATAACCTTTACAGATGATGATATGCTGCTAGGGTCAGCACCCCATAACCGCCCGTTGTTTGTAAGTACATTCACACTTGGAAGAAGAGTAAATCGAGTGTTGTTGGATGGAGGTTCCGCTGTCAATATTTTACCGCTCCGCACATTGAAAGAGCTTGGTGTTTCAATGGACGAACTTGCTGACAGCCGCCTTATGATCCAAGGATTTAATCAAGGCGGGCAAAGAGCAATTGGAGTAATAAGACTAGAAACTTTAATGGATGACATGTCTTCCAGCGCGCTCTTCCATGTCATCGATGCCAAAACTTCATACAACATGTTGTTGGGGAGACCGTGGCTACATGAAAACGGAGTCGCCCCTCAACTCTCCATCGTTGCTTTAAGTATTGGCGAACGGGTAGTGGGAAAAGTCGTTGCAGATGAAAATCCTTTGTCAAGCAGAAGCACACTTCGCGGATGCCAAATTCTATTTGAAACCGGTTCCTGCAAAAGAAGATGACAGTGATAACTCAAAAGAAAGCAAAGAAAGGTGGGAAAACATGGTTAAAGAAGAAGCGATGTCAACTAAAGACGTAAGTCGGCATGAAGAGTCAAAACCTCCAAAGGTTTCTACGTGTGGCAAAGCATAAGGAGACAATCACCCATCACAAGCGCCAAAAGAATTAAATGGGTTAACATTCCCGCTTCCTAAGTTAGAATGCATGAAGTCGAGTACTCCATTGCAAGGCTTTACGCGCCCCAAAGAGGGTCC
Source organism: Gentiana macrophylla (assembly GCA_026214975.1). Classification (NCBI taxonomy): domain Eukaryota; kingdom Viridiplantae; phylum Streptophyta; class Magnoliopsida; order Gentianales; family Gentianaceae; genus Gentiana; species Gentiana macrophylla. Next base: position 156,644,531 of record CM047805.1, read on the forward strand.
GATTGTGGAGCATGGAGTCGTTCCAACCGCAAGAAAGGAAGGATTCGACCCTATTGCTTACAAACTCCTTGCAAAGGCAGCGCATGGATCTCGAAGTCCTACCCAAATAGTGGGGGCAAAAAGTGAAGAACTTGGAAGAATATCGAAGGCCTCAGAAGGAAGTAGTAAGACTGTTGGATCTTCGCGAACTGGCCTTGGATATGCTCCCTCATCACCCATCCGTATCTCGATAAAAAGAGCAAGCAATAACTATATCAGTGTGGAAGATGAAGCATCTTCAACAAATATTATCGAACAACCCTCCCAAAGACCTTCAGTGTTCAAGAGATTAGGGCCCAAGAAAGATCGTGTCTCGGCATTGGAGAGATTGTCGGGTTTCAACGAAGAGTGCCATTCGATCCACCGAGCAAACGGAAGAAAGTGGTCCAAGAAGCGTTCAACTAAGGAAATGCGTGGAAGTAGACCCTAGAGAAATCAGGAGCACGATTCCATCTCGCATGAGGCGCCACTCTGACTTAGTCATACATTGCAGAAATGTTCTGAAAGCAAAATTACACACTGTGGTGCATACGGGAAGCAACATCAAATACGACGAGGGAGAAGTAAATCCACCGTTACAAACAGACGAGCCAGAAGAAAGTGTTGGCTCCTCATACATTATCACCACCAGTGAAGAGGCCTATCCCACCTATCACATTACCTTCGGTAACGATGATGTGGAAGAGGATGCCGAGGAAGCGCCCCTGGAGCTGGAAGAAGGGGTCAAGTCCACTATCGATGAATTGAAAGAAGTCAATCTTGGCACCCAGGATGAGCCGCGACCAAACCTTCGCTGCCTCTTGTCTTCGGAAGAGGAAAAAGTCTACTTCGAACTTTTACAGGAATACAAAGACGTATTTGCATGGACGTACAAAGAGATGCCTGGTCTAGACCCAAAAGTAGCCGTTCATCAATTATCTGTAAAGAAGGGATCGCGTCCTGTGAAGCAAGCTTAAAGAAGATTTAGGCCGGACCTCGTGCCTCTCATAGAAGCAGAAGTCAACAAACTCATTGAAGCAGGCTTCATTCGTGAGGTTAGATATCCAACATGGATTTCAAGCATCGTACCCGTGAAGAAGAAGAATGGGCAAATTCGTGGTCTGCGTTGATTTCGAGACTTGAACAACGCATGCCCCAAAGATGATTTTCCCTTGCCAATCATCGAAGTGATGGTAGATGCAACCACCGGTCACGAGGTGTTATCCTTCATGGATGGATCTTCGGTTATAATCAAACCGTATGGCTCCGTAAGACGAAGAACTCACGGCATTTCGAACGCCCAAGGGTATTTATTGCTACAAGGTGATGCCATTTGGATTAAAGAATGCGGGGGCAACTTATCAGCGTGCGATGCAGAAAATATTCGATGACATGCTACACCAACACGTTGAATGTTATGTTGATGACTTGGTCGTCAAGTCGAAGAAGAAGGCCGACCACATAAACGACTTGAGATTAGTCTTTGATAGGCTCCAAGATTCCAATCAAGATGAACCCCAAAAGTGCGCATTTGGAGTCGATTCAGCAAATTCTCGGCTTCATCGTCCGTCATCGAGGAATAGAAATCGACTCACCCAAGGTTGAAGCCATTATGAAAATGCCGAGCCTCATAATCTGCATGAACTTAGAAGCCTCGCAAGGAGACTAGCATACATACGAAGGTTCATATCAAACCTCGCTGGAAGGTGCCAACCTTTTAGCCATCGATGAAAAAGGAGTTCCGCTCGAGTGGGATAGCTCATGTAGAAAAGCATTTGAAAGCATTAAATCATACTTGATGAATGCCCCGTCTTGGCCAGCCCCTATCAAAGGTAAACCTCTTATCCTTTACATCACCACGCAAGAACGGTCGGTAGGTGCACTGCTCGCTCAGGAGAAAGACAAAGGCAAAGAGAGTGCATTATATTATTTGAGCAGGACAATGACTCCTCATGAGGTGAAATACTCTCCAATTGAGAAACTATGCTTGTCGCTCATATTCGCCATCCAGAAGTTAAAGCACTACTTTCAAGCTCATACTGTGCATTTGGTGTCAAAGGCAAATCCACTGAAATATGTCATGTCCAAGCCCGTGCTGTCAGATAGATTAGCAAGGTGGTATCTCCAACTTCAACAATTTGAAATTGTTTACGTGCCTCAAAAGGCCGTCAAAGGGCAGGTGCTTGCGGACTTCTTGGCTGATCACCCAATCCCGGCAGAATGGGAGCTCTCAGATGATTTGCCTGATGAGGATGTCATGGTGATTGAAGTACTTCCGCCTTGGAAAATGTATTTTGATGGAGCGGCGAGGCGAGACGGTGCTGGCGCTGGAGTCATTTTTATTTCCCCAGAAGGTGAAGTGCTGCCATACTCATTCAAATTGATGGAATGTTGCTCCAACAATGTTGCTGAATACCAAGCTTTGATCTTAGGGCTTGAGATGGCAATGGATGTAAAGCAATGCAGATTAAATGTTTATGGCGACGACTCAATTGATCATCAACCGGCTTGAAGGCACTTACGATGTAAAAAGCCGAGTTAGTCCCATACTACAAGTATGCAAGAAAAATCATTTCTTACCTTGGCGACGCCACAATTGAGCATGTTCCAAGAAAAGAAAATAAGCAAGCGGACGCTTTCTAGCAAACTTGGCTGCGACAATCGCAATCGGCGATGGAAAGACGCAAGTCCCCGCCTGCGTGAGCGGTGGGTGGTTCCTCCATACTTCAAGAAGATGAGGAAGAAGATAATGATAGTTATCTTTCTGCGTGTTCATGAAATAGACCAAGAGGATCAAGCGTCATCCATTAGTGGAGTACTTGAAATACGGAAAGCTCCCTGACGATCAAAAGAAGAAAGTTGACATAAGACGGCGGGCTCCACGCTTCTTCCTTCACAATGATGTCTTGTATCGGCGTTCTTTTGAAGGAGTCTTTCTTCGTTGCCTTGGAGAAGATGAAGCTCTTCACGCCATGTAGGAGGCTCACTCCGGGATTTGTGGCGCCCATCACCCGGACCGAAATCGCATTTTCGCATTAAAAGAATGGGATACTCTTGGCCGACCATGGTAAAAGATTGCATGGATTACGCCGAAAATGTGAAGCATGCCAATTCCATGCTAACTTTATTCATCAACCTCCCGAGCCATTACATCAAAGAGCGGCATGGCCCTTTGATGCCTGGGGAATGGATGTGGTTGGTCCCCTACCGAAATCATCGGGCCAACATCTTTATATCTTGGCCGCCACCGACTACTTTCTAAACGGGCCGAGGTTGTTGCACCACGCCAGGTGAAGAAAGAGGATGTAGTCCGCTTCATCCGAGTAAACATCATCTATCGCTATGGAGTTCCACGCTACATCATCATGGATAATGGGAAGCCGTCGTGAATAGCTTGGTTGATAAGTCGTGTGAGCGATTCACTTCAAACAACACAGTCCTCCATGTACAATGCGCCGCCAACGGGACTTGAAGCTTTCAATAAAACGTTATGCAACTTGTTGAAGAAAGTGGTTGCAAGGCACAAGAAAGATCGCACGAGCGGATGAGTGAAGCTCTATGGGCATACCGCATAACTTTTCGGACGCCAACTCGGACCACTCCCTATTCTCTTGTATACGGTGTTGAAGCCGTGTCGCCCCTTGAGAGGCAAATCCTTCACGAGAATCGCTATCCAAGAAGGTCCGACGGATGAAGAAAATGCTCGCCGCTTTGAAGAATTGGAAGCCTTTCGGACGGTGTGCGGCTCCAGGCTCAACGAGAATCTTGAATGCTACCAAGCACGGTTGTCAAAGGCATTCAACAAGAAAGTGCGTCCGAGATCATTCCAAGTTGGTGAAACATGATCCTTGCAAAGTGAGAAGACCTATCATCTTGACACATAAGTCCAAAAACAAGTTCACCTCAAAATGGGATGGCCCCTATGTTGTTCAGAGGTCTACACTAATGGAGCATACAAGTTGGTGGACAAAGACGGCGTCAAGCTTGGCCCAATCAACGGCAAGTTCCTCAAAAGTTTTACGATGACTCAAACAATGCTCCTAAGCACGAGCCTAAACCGCATTAATCATATCAAAAAAAAAAAAAAAAAAAAATTTGAACTACGTTTGACTTGATCCCCTAAAAGCATTCCCTGGAGTGCGTGAGCAACTTTGGGAAGTTACTCCAAGTTCACCATACCAAAAAAAAAAAAAGGTCCATTCAGAAAAAAAAAAAAAGTGAATTTCAAGCTCAGTCGTACAAAAAAAAGGACTTCAAAGAGATGGAAAGAAAATAATAAGATTTTATTGATAGCAATAAAGTTTTATTACATCTAGGAAGAAAGTAAATAAACAAGCAAATAAGAAATCTCAAGAACAAAAAAAAAGGATTTAAACGGGTAGCTTGAAGTCTTCCAAGTCACGTCGGTTGCCTTCTAGTAACTCCCTCATCTTATTCAGAACATCAATCTCCTCCTGCGCTGTAATGGAAATGTGCCTCCAAGTCGGGCGATCTCCCCTCGGTTGGGACACACGAGCGGTCAACCCATGTAGTCCTCATCAAAATTGTTGAGTGACAAAGCAACCTCATTCTCTCTTTCAGTAGGCGGCCAATTCCTTTGGAGTTCTTCTCTTCTACCTCGAATCTCTCAAAGCCTATCTTGAGAAGATTGGACTTTTCAAGATGTACCTTCTCACTATCTCGGCCTCTGAAAGATGTTCGCAAAGAATTGAAAGTTTTGCATCATGCTCCTCTTCAGAAGCCGCTTCAAACGCGTCATCCAAAGCAAGCTCCAGTAGTGTGAGGCGTTCTAAAAAGTGTGTATAGAAGAGACTTCAAATGGGAAAGGTCCAACACTTTGGTATTCTCCATCTCTAAGAATATTTCATAAACACCACTTTTAACGGAGGATAACTTGTCTATAGCGCAAAGATGAGAGCTTGTCTCTCGATAGATTCCCACAACGCCTCAAGAAAGTGGTGACGACACTTCGAGATCACGTCCCTTGGCTTGAACTCAAACCTCGCTTTCGGGAAGTGAGGCCAAAGGAGGAAGTATGACGCGCGCTCTACTCACGGAATGGGTCGTAGAAAGAGACACCTTCATCAACGCCTTGATCACCTAACTCGGTTTCACCATCGACGATCCGAGTGCGCTCTCGTGGTAACCTCCGCGATTGGGCATAAGATTGGTACCAAAGTCATTTCTCTCATGAGAATGCGGGGATGGTAAAGTATCATTGCCATCTTCAATCGTTATTGGAAGAGTGTGCTCCTTCCCGACCTTTTGAGCTTCCAAGTCGAAGGCATCGGGACCGTTGGTTGATGGCTCGCTTTGTTGCGGAAGATTAGCCACGATAGAGGTTCATTGTCCAACTAAAAAAAAAAAAAAAAAAATTGCAAAGTGAGCAGCAATAAATATAATAAAAACAATGCAACGAATGAAGTAAGAGTCTTACAATCCTTGAAAAGTTTGTGATAAAGTGACTCGGAGATGGGACACCATCAAAAAGGGTGACCAATTAATGTCGCTATCCGTCAAGGAGTAAGTGATTACTGTTTCCGGTACCTTTCCTTTGACGCCTCCAGTTCACATCGGTAGGAGAGCCGCCGCTAAGAACCGGCCAGATCATCTAGTTGTCTCTTCTCCTTCAAATCAGACGGACATCCTTGGGCTTTTCAACCCGCTTCGGGTACAAAGAGGTTTTGGGAGAGTGATTCCTTGTGAGGTTCCGGAGGCTCGACATTCTTTATCTTTATGATAGGGTACTTTGCTTTGCTTTTAGTAGAGCCCCCATAATGATCGCGACTAGAGAAGATCTTCCATCAAGCAGGTACGAGCCATGCACTTGTGGCCACCACTCACCAAAGTTGGAAGAGAAGTAACTATCATATTCCCGAGGGCTTTCGGGAAATACTACCTTGAGACGACTATTGGGAGTAAAGTACATTTCCCATAATTGTTTTTCCGTCCCAATTTGTGATACGGCGGCCATCGTCAGGGAGGTCCTTAGAACGACTTGGAAGAACCCGAATTGCCGTGCGAACCGATACGGGCTATACGGCTCAGAAAAGCATGCTCCATCTTGATGAAATACCAAGAAGCTCGGTCGCCACTGACCGGACAAAGACTGATCTCGAGTAGGCAATCCACCATCATCAACTTTAAGCTCTGTTTTGGTTCTTTTCGAACGGATGCCCACCAAGCGACGCCACGAGCTTGGTGAATAAGGTCTCGACCTTCATGATCATTGAGTTTTTGGCTCCTCCTACGCCAGAGTAAGAAACCATCATGGGTCCAGGCAAAGGTGACGACACTCGTGATGAGTTCCAAAATAACGTGCAATCCACCCAATGACGTAATGCCATGGAAGACAAGCATCCCTCGCTCGAAGCGCATTTAGCGTGAAACCATGTTTAACCCTCTATATATGTTGGCCAACACTGGAACGGCAAGGCAATGAACTTTCCCATGGGCGATCAGACTTGCCATTTTAAAAGTCGAAGGCCTGATTGTCGCATCACTAGACGGGAGGGCAAACGAACACAACCAGCAGGCGATAAAGGCGGCAAGGAAGGACTCCTCCCTTGAGTTTTCGTCAATATGAAGGCGAGCAAACAACTCTTCATCTTTTTTCGACCATCGCTGAGGATTTTCTGCTATGGCGCCACTAGGATTTTGAGTATCCTTTGGACGATACGCTCCTCTTTTCTCCGGGGTGGGCTTTTTGTACACCGTCGACTTTTACACCAATAATCAACCCGGCGGGAGAGGGAACTTCGGGTTCTCATGGTCATAAACGCCCACCAAGCGGTGAAGATATGCATCAAAAGATGTCGATGACTCACGGGAAGGACTTCGCTTTGATGAGCATCTGAAGCGAGCCAACTCGTCAACGCTTAGGATGACCTCTCGTACAAATCTCCTGTGACGAAGTCCACCAATGTGCCATAAATCCGCTAAGGATATGGACATCTCTCCGGCATCGATGTGAAGCGTATTAGTTTCGGACACCATGCCTCGCAAAGCTCGGATGGCGCTTGGGCATTTGGAGTAGCTGAAGAGAGATGCGCTTAGGGCATCATATAGACCGGTCTTTTTCAGAATGCTTTTATTATGGAAAGCACATCTTCGAGCCATTCCCAATATCGCTCGATGAAGGTGAAGACTCGTGGTTTTAACACGGTTCCCCATGGACCTCGCCGTCAATGATTCGCCGACTGGGCGGTGGAAAAAGTATGGCTCCGAGGCTTCGTGCTATTCGACAAAGGGCATAGCGCAGACTCCACATGGCCGTTCGACCGCTTCAACTCCATGTAAAGTCGTGTTGTTGTGTCGATACCTTGGGTTGTCGCGTAAGCGAGAGCCACTCATAGGTGGATGAACCGCAAGCTTAAACCCAGTTTGATCCGCGTGTTCGGACCATGCACAACCACCAAGTATTTTTATTATTTTTCGCCACTTCCCGAAAAACCACCATGATGTGAAAATCTGGAAAAAAAAAAAAAAAAAAAAAAAAAAAAACAAACAAACAAACAATGAGGAAGAATATAAGTGCAAAACGCTTACCAATGCAGGAAGTAAGAAAAGTAGATAAATAAATAATGCTCTTCTTGAGTTGAAAGAGAGGAGTACTCGTCGAGTCAAAGATTTGCTACGTAAAGTCTTTGTTGAGTTCCGTGGAAAGCGATCGATCTCCTAGAAGAAGGAAGGCCTCGACGAAAAAAAAAACCGGGGTGTTTGACTTCTGCAACATAAAGAGTATTGTTATGCGAAAAAAAGAAAAAAAAAAAAAGAAAAAAATTTGATGGTTCAAGAAAATAATTGGATAAATAAAACAGTGATGCATACTTTAAGGCAAAAGACGATGCATATGCAAATGTATTTATTTTGAGATCTAAGCATGATGTGTATACGCATGCACACTGTGATTACTAATTAACACTGCTTTGGTGCTCTGCGTGACCACCGGAAAAAAAAAGGCTTGGAAAAATTTTACCGACAGAACAAGCCAATTGAAATATGTGTATACATGTATACATACATGCCAGACGATCGTGTACATATTCACAAGTCTCGTCTTTCTTCTCGACCAACTTAGAGGGACAAACTCTTTTTTTAATTTGTCTTAAAAAAAAAAAAAAAAAAAAAAAAATACACCACAACACAGTCCTTTGCAACGGAAGGAGAAGGGCATATGTGTCGACTTCTGCAGCGCAACCACAATAGAATAACAAGAATTGTACGTCCGGAGAGCAACAGTTGATTAAGAAAAAAAAAAAAAAAAAAAAAAAAAAAAAGACCGGTTGTTGGGTGAACTACCATACCCCAACTAATTGAAGAAAATCAAGGCTTTATGGAGAACAAGGGAGTTTTTCTAAATGAAGTGGGATGGGGTTGATAACCCATCGACTTTGAAGGAAATATATACTAAATGATTTGCTTGGTGAAAGAATGATGCGCCGCCATCCAGTTCAGCGTACACAAAAAAGGGTGGGAATCATTGTCGCCAAAGCCAATGTTAGGGTATTCTTCTCTGTCAAAAAAAAAAAAAAAAAAAAAAAAAAAAAAAACCTACAGCGGGCTTGGCCCATCGGGAAACCCAGCTTGTTACCGAAAAAAAGAAAGAAAATGGGTGTGCACCTGATCCCGAATTGGACGCCATATCGCAACAAAATGTGTCGAGTCTCGCCGCCACGGTAAAAAATTACCGAGATAACAACAAGTCTCGAGGGGCATTTGTAGATATGTAAATTTTATGTGACAAATTATATATGTCACATAAGACACATTTGTCTAAGTAAAAATTTATTTTATATTATTTCATATTAAAAATTTTAGGAATAATGTAAAATAGATAATTGATTAAAGTCTCTTAAATTAATATTAGAGACTTAATTGATTTTAATGGCTATGTAAATATACAAAGAATATATATGTGACATATTATATATGTTACATATTACATATGCCATGAAATTGGAATTGTTTGGTATTATTTTCCAAATTAAATATTAGGAAATAATATGAAAACAATAAATCATAAAATCTTTTAAATATAATTAGAAGATTTTATTGATTTATAATAAATGTGGGATATTCCAAAGATCGTATAAAATCAATCAGAATATTTCCTACATTTAATGCAAATCAATCATTAGCTTCCATTCACCACTATAAATAGGAGGCCTTGGTCATTTGCAAAAGACACACAGAAGACATTGAAGAGTTGATAGAAATCCCAGAACCAGAAGGTTCAAGCATTCATCAACAACACTCAAGATCTTCAAGAAATCCTTGAAGTTCTTCAAGAGACAGAGAACAAATGTAAAAAGAGAAGACAAAAGAAGGTGAAAAGTCTCAGAGAAAAGCTTCGAGCACTCGCAACAACACCAAAAGCATCGAGAGATCTTCCAAAAAGGGCGGAAGTTCTTCAAAAGAAGAAAATCAAAAGCATCTCCAACATTCAAGATCAAATAAAAGACTTGAATTTCTTCAACAAGGGGATCGAAGGTAACATAAAAGTTCCTTCCAATCTTCGTCAACCTCAAGGCGCCTCCGCTATATCCGGAGTCGTCAACTCAAATTAAAAGCACCTCCGCTATATCCGGAGTCGTCAACTCAAAATTAAAAGCACTTCCGCTATATCCGGAAGGTCAACAATTAGCACCAAATTAAAAGTACCCCCGCTATATCCGGGAGAGCATTAATCATCACCGACAAAAAAAGGGAGAATCAAAGGATTCAAGAGATTGTACCACTTTTATTTTATAAATTAATAAAATTTTAGTTGTCACAATTTTCGTGTTTTCTTTCTTTGTATTTCAGGGATAAATACGGAATTTGCGTTACAATGTCTAACCGCTCCTCTCCTTCGGTTAATAGTTACGAACCACATACGCCTGATGGTGTGGTTCCTGAAGGGCATGCCTCTTGTTTTCATAATGAAGTCCCGAGACATCTTAATTTCGTCCGTTCTCCTATTCTGATGGAGAAAGGCTTAAACACAGAAAAAATTGATCAGTGGGGACGAAATCTAATCCGAGGTTGCGGATGGAAAAAGTTGATTAGGACTCCCAGAGGTAGAATAAACATTTCGATTGTCAGAGATTTTTATGCGTCTCTCACTGAGATAAAGTCAGTAGCCTCGTCTCAACTTATTACAGTTAGGGGAATCGTTATTTCATTTTCACCAGTCATCATAAATCAAATCTATCAAATCCCACCATGTACTTTTGATCGAAACCCACACTTCGAGTTTCTTTGGGAACTTGGAGATGCGTATAATGTTGTAAATCGATGCTGCGAAGCCTTTCGATTCAGATTTCGTTGTTTGATCATAACTATGATTCTTCAACTCGGCCTTACCCCTCAATTAAGCGGCGTGAAACGCTTTCATTAATTCTCGGATCTATCCAACTAGAGATTTTTATGGGGTTACGGATGATGAAATCTTTCTTTGTATGTACTCAACCATCGGAGCATACATTGATTGGGGAGTTTTGATGTTTAAAAGCGCAATTAATTTTGCAAGTAGAGAGCGTAATAGGGAAGACCATTACCGTTTGCCTGGTTATCTCTCATCTTTGTGTCCAATCGAATCACGTGCCTCGAGTTTACTTTTGACGAGATTTTTCCATCTCGTGATTCTCAGTTAGGATTACTTCCGGTGGATACTCCCGGATGTTCATCTACGGTTTGATAATCAGTTAGAAGTTTATGTTTTTATGTGATAGTCGTTTAAGTTGATCGCTTAATCGCTTTTTTTTTTTTTAGTTTGTAATAGTTTCCTTAATGTTTAATATATATGTCATTTTCTTTAATCAAAATAATATATGTTTGTTAAAATAAAAAATAAATAAATAAATAAATAAAAATAATAATAAAAAAATCAAAATCATGTAAAATTTTAATTTTATTTTCGAACTACTTTTCTTTACTCACTGAACATCGGGACGATGCCATTTCGTAAGTGGGGAGTAGAGGTAAGTTAGTAAATACAAATTAAAATTTTCTTATATAAAGTTATACTTAATTGCTTAATACTTAGTTTAATTTGTCTTGGATCAAAATAACTAGATAATATATAATTAATATGAATAAAAATAGTATAATTTGGTAAGAATAGATTTTAATTAAGTAAAGTAAATTTGATATATTATAATTATATTATATATGTCAATTTTAGATTTTTATAAGATTTTAAGTATATGTAACTATACATAAATATTATCAAGTAAGTTTCATATGAAATTTAACTAAAATACTTATATTTATAATGAATTTTTTAGAATAATTTTTTTGCAAAACGAAATATGAATATGGAATCGGATTAGGAATGATGAGATTTTGACACCACAAAAATTACCTCACCTTGATTAGAGTGATTAAGACCTCACTCGAAATAACCATTTTGATTATAACCGACCCTTGGTTTATTTTGGTTTACATTTCCTAAAAATCCCACGAGTTGTATGCATCTTTTATGAAAGGAGATGATGGAGCGAAGCTAAGAATGGTGTATCTTTGAGGTGAAAAAAAAAAGAGATATATATAAGAACGAAGCACCATATTTACATGTAATTAATCGAATACTGTATCTTCCTTATCTTTGATCGACAATTACAAAAATCGGTAGTGACTTCCAATGATTTGAGTGCGAGTAGGGTGTTATCTAAACGCCCTATATCACTATGAGGTATAAAGCTCCCGATAAAAATTGAATCATAAGATCTCAAGAATGATTACGAGTTTTTAAGGAAACCGGACTCGTAATTTTAGATCGAAAGAGTATTACTCCGATCAATCTTGATGAAGCAATGCTTGTAAATTTGATTTTTCTACACACACTCACGCTTTTAGTTCTTAATATTGAAAAAAAGAAGAGAAAATCTGAAAAATAGTTGGAATAAGAGGATATTATTAATCGAGATTGTTTTTTATCAAACGTGAAGGTTTAAAGTACGTCGACTTTACTCTTTCTCTCTTTTGATTTCCTTTCTATCTTTTCGATTAACCAATGTCCCATCCTAAAAGTATAAGCCATTTTGTCAATTACTTGACTTAGTCTTTGATTCCAAATATTTCATACAAGTTGAGATAGGAAAATAATTCTAGAATTTTAATTATATTTATTGAGTAGATTTTGTGAAATTTCATTTGAATAATAGTTGATAAATAATTTATCAAAGTTATCTACACTTTTTATCTTGTTAATTTCTAAGAAAGATATAATTAATATGTTTATAATATTGAAATGATATTTTACTAATTTGAAATATAATCTACCACGTATATTATTTTTATCGTAATTTTTATATATATTACCGCTTATTTTGCTCGAGGACGATCAAAGAGCTAAGTGGGGAGTAGTTGATGTATAACATTTATATGATAAAAATTACGATGTTTTATATACATTATCGACTCTTTTTATATAAAATATAAGTAATTATAACGATAATCTTATAAAATATTAATAGTTATGAATAAATCTAAATACTATAAAAATCTAGTAAAAATGATAAAAAGTTATAAATTTTGTACCGGGTTAATAACCGGAGTGTTGTGTCAGATTCACGTGGGTATTTTTGGTATTTTATTTACAGATCTTAGGTAAACCAAGACCCGAAAGTGACGACACTTTTTGGAGTAAAATCATATCTTTTGAAGGAATTAAGGAAGTGCCACGAGTTTTAAAGTTCAAGTGGATCAAATGGTTCGTGACACCGTGATCGAGTTATATTTTTCGACGAACAAATGGCCCATCAAAAGGCATTTTCTGAAGAAAAGTCCTTCAGGAAGTTGTAGATCTTCTCAAGAGCTTTCCAACGATCTTGAATTATGTCATTTGGAGATCCAGAGCTCAAGTTATGATTTTATCAAGTTTCAGATCAAGTTTGGAAAAAATCTATCCGGATCGATCCGGAATTACCTCGGATCGATCCGAAGAGACATGATGATTACCCAGCATGTGGCCCTGCAGAGAAAAATCCAGGGGATAAGATTTTTTATTCCCGGATCGATCCGGCCCTTTCTCGGATCGATCCGGCTTGGAAAAATCTGCCTATAAATAGAAGCAAGATTGCAGTACATAGGGGTACCAAATATATTTTATTTACCTCTTTTTATTAGTAGTAGGTATGTATATAGGCCTTATGCCATAAATAAAGTAGTATCGTTATAATGCTCGAGAAATTATCAGAAGATCAATGTTGTTGAAGTCGTTGTAGCATCCGGAAGAATACAGCTTCTGATTCAATTGTTGTAATCGGGTAAAATTTCTAAAGTATTTATGTTTGTTATGTTTGTTTTTATTTTCGTATAATGTTAATAGGCTAAATCTAATAACTAGCCAAAGTTATGTAATCGTTTTATTTCGATCTTTTCGGTAAAGGAATGTTGTCTAAGTAAAATTGACTAAAATTGAGTTAATTGAATCTTTTTCTATTGATAAAGTTTGATTCGAAAGAATTCATAATCTAATTATGAATTGCCTTTCGATAGTTAGGTTATGAACTCGTTAATAGAAAAACCGGAGGGTAAAATTGGCCGAGTGAATAACGTGACAACGGAACCCGCTTTCTACCGGGCGATTTGTCCTAAAAGATGAATCTTATTGAAATTTGTACTCGAGATCGTAATAATATTTAATCATCAGTTTAATTGAAACTTAAACCGAAAGTTGAATCGCCGGCCTTGACAACCGGAGCCTTTAAATAAAATTGACCGTTTGTGAACGGAATGACTCCTTTTATTCAAAGGTAGAATCGCACTCAGGACCTATTCAGAAAAACCGTGAATAGCTTGTGGATCTTGGGTGATGACATTGGACATATGACAATTTAAATGACGCTTATGTGAGGAGGAATTGTTAACCTCGTGAGTGCACTGCGTTTCATTTACTCAATTGAACCTAATATAAAAGGAAAGATCGAGCACATTCCATTCAATTTGAAAAGATCGTATAAATCAATTATATAAACTTTGGCTAGTTCTCTAATAATATATTTGGCATCTCAGTATATTTATATCTATATATATATTCTGCAACTTATGCATATCTATATATATTTATATATCTATATCTATTATATTAGAATAAATTTTAAATTATGCATTTATTTTATGTTAAGTAAAATAGTAATGATCTGTGTTATAAAACCGAGATTTAGATCGAGTTAATAACAAACTCTTTGGTGTTTAACCACACTTAGAAGAATTACTAAGTTCCTCGAGGATACGATACTCGACTCACCATACTAGCACTACTGATTTGACCCGATACAATCATCGGTTAAGGACTCGTATTAGCACTAGAAAAGGCCACGTCATGCACCGTGTAGTAAAATTTATCGTATCAAAATTTTGATAACATAATAAAAAGAAACCAAAGTTAGGAGAAAACATATCACCTAGAAAAATCTAGGCATTTTACAAGCCAAAACAACTCTCGTCCGTGAATAGTGAGTTTCGGATCGATCCGACCTAACCCCGGATCGATCCGGCGGAGTGTACCGACTTTGGTGGATTTCTAGTCGCTAGGCCGGATCGATCCGCCCTTTTCGAGATCGATCCGGGAAGTACAAAACGCCAAAAAGAGATCTTTTCTACTTTTGCATGATAGATACATTTCTATAAAAGGAAAGAGCAGCATCCTTCAAACATTGCTCATTCCTTTTCTACTGCTATCTGTCTAAGCTTAGTTTCTTTATCTGATAATAATGTCTAATCACTCCTCCCCCTCGGTTAATAGTTACGAACCACATACGCCTGACGGTGTGGTTCCCGAAAGCCATGCCTCGTGTTTTCACAATGACGTTCGAGATGTCTAAATTTCGCCCATTCTCTATTATGATGGAAAAGGGCTTGAATACGGAAAAATTGATCGGTGGGGACGCAATCTAATCCGGGGTTGCGGATGGAAAAAATCGATTAGACTCCAGAGGTAGAATTAACATATCAATCGTTAGAGATTTTTATGCACTTCTCTTTGATATATAACAATGACCTCATCTCATCTTATAACTATAAGGGGCATCGTTATATCCTTTTCTCCATCATCATAAATCAAATCTTTCAAATCCCACCATCTACCTTTGATCAAAACCCACACTTCGAGTTTCTATGGGAACTCGGAAATGCTTATAATGTTGTAAAATAGATCGCTGTGAAGCTTTTCAATATGTGTTTCCACTGTTTGATCATAACTATGATTCTTCAACTCTGGCTTTACCCCCTCATTTGAGGGCATGGAAACGCTTCATTAATTCCCGAATCTATCAAACTACAGATTTTTTTGGGGTTACGGATGATGAGATGTCTTTGTTGTATGACCGATCGTGGGGCATATATTGATTGGGGGATTTTGATGTTTAAGACGGCAATTAATTTTGCAGTAGAGAGGCGTAATAAAGGAAGACCACTACCGTTTGCCTGGGTTATCTCTCAACTATGTGTCCAACTGAATCGAGTGCTTGAGTTTAGTACAGACGAGATTTTTCCATCTCGTGATTCTCAGTTGGGATTACTTCCGGTAGAGACTCCCGGATGTTCATCTACGGTTTGATGAGTTGTTTGAAATCAGTTAGAAGTTGTTGTTCTTAAGATAGTACTAGATTAAGTTAGCAGTTTAATCGCTTTTTAATTAGTTTTCTTTAAAGTTTGTAATAGTTTCCTTAATGTTTAATATATATGTCATTTTCTTTAATAAAAATAATATACTACTATGTTGAGAAAAATAATAAAAATCAAAATCGTATAAAATTTTAATTTTTTCTTACAAACTTACTTTTTATTACTCACTGAACATCGGGACGATGTCATTTCGTAAATGGGGAGTAGAGGTAAGTTAGTAAATAAAAAATTAAAATTTTCTCATATAAATTTATACTTAAGTGCTTAATACTTAGTTTAATTTTTCTTGAATCAAAATAACTAGATAATATATAATTAAAATGAATAAAAATAATATAAATTGGTAAGAATAGATTTTAATTAAGTAAAGTAAATTAGATATATTATAATTATTTTATATATGTCAATTTTAGATTTTTATAAGATTTTAAGTATATGTAACTATACATAAATATTATCAAGTAATTTTCATATGAAATTTAGCGAATATACTTATATCTATAATAAAATGTTAGAATAAATTTCTTTTCAAAACGAAATATGAATATGGAATCGGATTAGGAATGATGAGATTTTTGGCATCACAAAAATATAAACTATAGCCAAATAAGCCTACCTAAATAAATTTCTAATTTTGTCCTTACTCTCACTTCTTGATTAGAGTGATTAAGACCTCACCGAAATAGCCATTTTGATTAAACTAATTATAACCGACCCTTAGCTTATTTTGGTCTACATTTCCTAAAAACCCCGAGTTTGTAACGCACTTATGAAAGGAGATGATGACACAAGAGTTAAGTATCGTTACAAAAGAATGGTGTATTTGAGATTGTAAAAATTAGATAAGTATTAGTATATTCGATCTTACTCTCATGACGCTTGCAAAATAGTCGATTTTGGTAATAAGTTCAGTATATGTTAATATTCTATAAAAGAATTAAGAACGAAGCACCATATTTACATTGTAATTAATCAAATACTGTGTATCTTCCTTATCTTTGATCGACAACTAAAAAAATAAAAATATCGGTAGT
Source organism: Gentiana macrophylla (assembly GCA_026214975.1). NCBI lineage: Eukaryota > Viridiplantae > Streptophyta > Magnoliopsida > Gentianales > Gentianaceae > Gentiana > Gentiana macrophylla. The sequence goes on from CM047805.1 coordinate 156,661,198, forward strand.
AGCTACCAATGATTTGAGTGCAAGAGGTATTATCTCGAAATGTCCTATATCACTATGAGGTTTAAAAGCTCCCGATTGCTCGATGATAGTAGTCCAACTAGGGTATTATCTCGAAATGTCCTATTCTTTGGGAATGAAGGCACAAAATGAAAAGAAAAGTCGAATCAAAAGATCTCAAGAATGATTACAAGTTTAAGAAAACCGGACTTGTAATTTTCGATCGAAAGAGTAGTACTCCGATCAATCTTGATGAAGCAATGCTTGTAAGTTTGATTTTCTACACACACACGCACGCTTTTAGTTCTTAAATCTAATAAAAAAAAAAAAAAAAGAAAAAAAAAAAAAAAAGAGGTGAAATAATATCGTAATTAATCGAGGTATTTTTGATCAAAATTATGAAGGTGTAAAGACGCATTTACTTGCTTCTTTCTCTTTTGATTTTCTTTTCTATCCTTTCGATTAAACCAATACCTGAGCCTAAAACGGATAAGCCATTTTGTCAACTACTTGACTTAGTCCTTGATTCCAAATATTTCATATAAGTTGAGATAGGAGAATAATTCTAGAATTTTAATTATATTTATTGAGTAGATTATGCAGAATTTCATTTGAATAATAGTTGATAAATAATTTATCTAAGTTATATACACTTTTTATTTTGTTAATTTCTAAGAAAGATATAATTAATATATTTATAATATTGAAATGATATTTTACTAACTTGAAATTTAATCTACAAATTATATCATTTTTATTGTAATTTTTATATATTACCGCTTATTTTGCTCGAGGACGATCAAAGAGCTAAGTGAGGAGTAGTTGATGTATAATATTTATATGATAAAAATTATGATATTATATATACTTTATTAACTCTTTTTATATAAAATATAAGAAATTATAACGATAATCTTATGAAATATTAATAGTTATGAATAAATCTAAATACTATAAAAATCCAGTAAAAGTAATAAAAAGATATAAATTTTGTACCGGTTCAATAACCGGAGTGTAAATGTCGATTTACGGGTATTTGTGGTATTTTATTGCAGATTTATAAACCAAGACCCCGAGAATCGACATGTTGAAGTATAATCGATCTCTTGGAAGGATTTAGAGAGTGTCACGAGCTTAAATGGTCAATCGAATTGCTTAAGTGGTCAAGTGGCTAATCGATTCGATTAAGTGGTAATCGAGAAATAGCTTCGACAAACGAATGGCTCATCAAGAAGACATTATCTGAAGAAGAGTCCTTCATGGAAGTTATAGATCTTTTCAAGAGCTTTCCAACGCTTCTTGAATTATGTCATTTGGAGATCCAGAGCTCAAGTTATGATTTTATCAAGTTTGAGATCAAGTTATGGAATAAAAAGCTACCCGGATCAATCCGATTTACTTGGATCGAACCGAGGAAACATAATGATTATCCAAGCATGTGGTCCTGCAGAGAATAATCCTGGGGATAAGATTTTTATTCCCGGATCGATCCGCATCACCCCGGATCGATCCGCTTGGAAAATCTCGCTTATAAATAGAAGAGGTTTGCAGACACAAAAAGGGTACCAATATATCTTAAAACCTCTCTTAAGTAGTGGTAGTATGTATATAGGCCTTATGCCATAAATAAAGTAGTAATAAGTATTGTTGTAATGCTCGAGGAATTATCAGAAGATCAATGTTGCTGAAGTCGTTGTAATACGATCTCGATTCAAATAGATTGTAATCGGGTAAAATTTCTTAAGTATCTATGTTTGTTATGTTTGTTTTTGTTTTTATCTTTTATAATGTTATTAGGCTAAATCTAATAACTAGCCAAAGTTATGTAATCGTTTTATTTCGATCTTTTCGATAAAGGAATCTTCGTCTCAATTAAAATTGACTAAAATTGAGTTAATTGAATCTTTTTCTATTCTGTAACGTATTGATAATATTCGGATTGACGTAATTAACCAAGATGAATCGCAACATATAACCTAACGATGAACTGACCAGAGAAGTTAGGATATGAGATAAAAGATAGAAAAACCGGAGGGTAAAATTGGCCGTGCGAAAGCGTGACTACGGAATCCTATTTCCTACCCGGGGCGATTTGTCTTCGGGAAAGATTAATCTTATTAAAATTGTGCTCGAGATCATAATAATGTTAAAATCAACAGTTTAATTGAAACTAACACCGGAAAGTTGAATCGATCCGCATGACAACCGGAGCCTTTTGAATAACATCGGCCGTCTGACAAACGGAATAACCTCTTTTATCCGGTGTAGATTTGTACTGCACTGCTCGAGACTAATCGAGATTAGCATGGGCGCTTCGAAATTGAATCGATGACAATGACATATGACAATTTCATACGCTCGTGTGAGGAGGAATTGTTAACCTCAGGAGTGCACCGTTTCATTTACTCAATTGGACCTAATAATAAAGGAAAGATCGAGCACATTCCGTTTACTGAAAAGATCGTATAAATCAATTATATAAACTTTGTCTAGTTCTCTAATAATATATTGGTATCTATATATTTATATTTATATATATATTTTGCAATCTATGTGCATCTATATATATTTATATATCTATATATATTATATTAGAATAACTTTTAAATTACGCATTTATTTTATGTTAAGTAGAATAAGTAGTAATCTGTGTTATAAAATTGCGATTTAGATCGAGTTAATAATAAACTCTTTGGTGTTTAACCACACTTAAAAGAATTACCACGTTTTCCCTGAGGATTCGACACTCTGACTCACCATATTAGCACTACAGTTTGACCCGATACATTGTCGGTTAAGGATTATAATAGCGTTAGAAAAGGTCCTGTCAGAAACCTCAACCCGCTTGAAAGTTGGGCTTCGTAGGCGGAGCAGAACCCTTCTGGGGGCTCATCAGCGTATTGGTGTTGCCCCGATGGAAGTCGAATTTCAAATTGAGGCCCCACAATACCAAATTTACGGCAGATTTTGGTAGCATCATCTAAAGAAAGGGCTGTGGGACAACCTTTGGGACCTTTTCCATCCATCCTAGTAACTAATTTCTTAGGTTTATTAGGGACAGGGGGAGATGATTCTATAGGCTCGCCGGAAACGGACTGGGGGGGATGATCAGAAACAGTAGGCGACGAAGTTTGTCCGGGAGAAGATGATTCACTACCCCTATCAGATTCTGTAACACTACTTTACATTGATAAGTGCAGAAAGAAGAAGGAGAATGCAAGAAAATGCTTACTTGGTGCTTGGAGTTTATGTAGAGGAAATGGCAAAATGAACTCTGTTCCGACCTTCTCTCCCCTTTTATGCTTGCAAAATGTTTGAAATGAGGTGAAAGGACGTGTTTGAGGGGGTTATAATCCCACACAAATCGCAATAATCAATGTGATGGCGTTACGGTTAACGAAAAAGGACTCCTCGTTCCTTGTGCTGAAGATACGGTGTTAGTGCGCCATGACGTCATGCCATGATGCCACGATTGGCTAGGGTTACAGGTGGTAGTGCAACTGTTTCCCGCCCAAACAACGACCCAACTCGAAGACGATTCAAATGGCAGAGTTGATCTCGGACAACGGGAGTCGCCTCTCTCAAGTCTGGGGGGCTTATGACGATACAGTGCTTCACCCCTCCACGTGTCGTCTAACGGTTGGTCCCTACGATGTGAATAAGTATCAAGGTGTGCATGTCGATGCCCGGACTCGGGGTTACGACGATCGACTCAAAAGCAGTGTAGGACGATGGCCCCAGGTCGACCACCATAAGTCGGTTGAGTCGACATAGAGGACTGAGTCCGCACTAGCTACAAATGCCCATTATCAGCATGATAACTTGGACAAGGGGCAGGGCCCATAAAGGTTAAATATGACAATAGCTTAAACCGACCTAATATTAGGGTTAGGACATGCATTATCATTATAAATACCATGTTCCAGGAACTACGTAATGCTTGATTTCTGGACAAATACAAGATACGTAGGCAATCTAAGACAGACTCTTAGACTCAGCCGTAAATCTTAAAATCTACAAACACGTTCTTAAGGCATTAGAGTTTTGAGTATTCCTCATTAGATTCATTCAGGCCCGGATTAATTAGGTGACATAATTTATCATCGTCATCTAGCAATATCCGGATTAAACAGCCCTCAATTCCTTCTAAAAAACTACATGAGCCAAATGAAAATATTCCAAGCCCATATCTTGAACATGTATTGTAGATTGTGTAAGTGTTGCGACAGATTGCAACACGTGAAAAAAAACCTTCCACCAGCTTAAGTTTTTGAAAGAAATGAGTTCAACATAGTATTAGAGGCAGAGGTTATGAGATTGAACGTGATAAGATGTTAATTATAAATATCCCCATCAGTGAAGTTTTCTTTTTTTTTTTTTTTTTATCCGGAGATTGTAGTTCAACAACATGAGTATCATTTTTTTATCGTTCAAAATATTTCTATGATTTCTATCGAGTTACAAGTCGTAACGAGGTTTTACAAATGATGGTAAAAAGCTTATCCTTCGGGCACCAAGAGGGAGTGATTCAAATGATTTTGAATTTGTAAAATAACAAATTTGTTAAGATAATTACTCGGGGAAAATATTGAAAAGATGAAATGGCAAAGGATCAATTTTGGTGATTTTCACATCACAATCAAAAAAAAAAATAATAAAAGTGGATTTTTACGACACGTGGTAAAACTCCAAAATTGTTTTTGGTTTGGGGGTCCCCGCCCCGCCCGACGCTGTCTGTGTTTTCAGTTTCTTTAAATTTTGGGGATTCGCACACATCCAATTTCAATTCAACTCAATTTCAGAGCGGGTCTTCCGCAAATGCAACACACTCTCACAACAAGCTTCAAACTCTTCGTCATCACCCTTTCAAACCTCTCTCTCCTACTCCTTCTCCGACACTTGATATACTACTACTAAATGCTTTCTCTCTCACGCATTTCTCCGAACAGGTTGTTTGCCTTTCCTTTTTAAATCATGTCGTTCCAGGATAAAGCGGAGAATCAACCATACAGGTGATATCCGTCTTCCTAATTTCCATGCTAAGCCCATTGCCACGTGAAACACCCTCAAGATTCCCCTTTGAATTCCATACCGTTTCTGGTTCTGTTGGGACTTCGGAGGAGGCTCTGGCTATAATTCAAGTTATTTCTTCCCCAGTTGTGTAGTGTCTGGACTGAAATTTTGACTAAGTTATGGCTCTTTGAGTCCCTGTTTTCCATGTTATTTTAGAAGCAACAATGGCGGCCGTTTCTAGAGGTTTAACGGCTGCGGCGTCCTTTGGCGTAATTAAAGGGGAGGCTCTTGTTTATTCCGATAGTATTGATAAGAATCGTAATGGGTTTATAGAACTACAGGGAAAAAGAAGAAGCTTTATCATCGGAGATTCTAGAAATGCAGCAATTAAGTGCTGTTGTTTGGGTTCTGTGGTGCCAATTCCTGGGAAGAGTGCCGCTAAGAAGTGTACCAAGAAGTACTCCAATAATCCACGCTACCAATACCATCCCAAAATTGGTTCATCTCCCCCCGCAATGCCTTTTGCTTCTGCCCCGTATGTTCCTTTCTATTTGTTTGTTATTTTGTTGGCCCTTTTGAGGTATGCCACACACTTTTATTTTACTTTCTTGAGTTCTTCTCAACGTGTGTAGCCTTTTGCATTACTGTAAGATTTTTTAAAGGTTGGAACTTGGAAACTTAAAGTGCGTATCTTTTTACTTGATTTTGAAAGTGGAAACTTTATTAGTAGCGTTTTGCATTGCCAGATTTTTAAATTTATTTTAAAATTCTAGTCTAACTCTGCCCGGACACTTCGTCTGCTAAGTTTCTTGCCACATTAGCAGCTTGTATGTTTACAGTTGCTCTTCTACATTGCTGGCAACATTTAATTAACTTGTTTGTGTAACAAAAGCTTCAAGTATGATGTGTAATTTTGCATTTGTTGCAATTGTTGATTCTATTTTCACGCGAAATTATAGAACGTTTCACATTGTAGTTTAGACTGTTCAAAAGGATGTTATTTTACATTGCATTTGATTTACACTGAAATCAGATGGTGAAGCTTTTGAAGTTGTACATAGAGTGACAGTAATGAAGGGAACCTTTTATATTTATTTGTCATACAATGCATCCAGACAGTAATAGCACCTACCGCGTTTGTTATGCAATGAATTCAACCAGTAAAAGGAAATGGGGTCAGATATTAATGTGATTTATCCTGAATTTGGAAATGAGATTCATATGATTAGCATACCTCAGTTTCCTCTGCTTATAAAGTATATTATTCTGTATGTATCATTTGAATTGTTACTAAAACTATTAACCATATTTAATCATACAGGTCACGGTTTGTTTCTAAACAAGAAAAACTCTTTCTACGCTGTACCCCAGGAAATTCGGGTCCACAGTCACATGATTCTCCACCTAAAAGAGGTAATCTGGAATATCTTTCACAAATTCGTTCTGTGGTTTATCTAATGCCTTGTAAATAGCTGCTTGTGTTCCATAATGTGTATGAGCCTGTCATTGTAATCATTTTTATTCTCTATTGATTGTGACATATTCAAAACAGTGAATATAATATTTTTAGAGTTTCACTTTGCATTTATTTAGTATCTTTATCTGATGCTTTGGTGGTAGATACGGGCATCGCCAATGAAAAGGATTGGGGAATCAATTTAGTGCATGACAATGAGAATGAATCTGGTATAAATGAAGATGGGAGTTCTTGGTATAGAGAAAGTGGTGAGGATCTTGGAGAAAATGGATACAGATGTAGATGGACAAGAATGGGTGGGCAGAATCATGATGGCAGCTCTGAGTGGAAAGAAACGGTATGGCATGCGTTGTTTATGCCAAAATGACCGTACTTGTTTGGTTTGTAATTCTGGATCAATTTATGTATAGCAAAATTGACAATATGACATAGTATTTGTAAATTCTTTGCCAAATTCATGACTGCATATTCTTTTGAGGAACTTTAAGAGTACGTGTAACAATATGAATTGCAGATGATATATACTTTTTTGTTTTTTAATTAAATAAAGTATCTAAAAAAGCAGAGTATTGGAGTGGGGTTAAAACTTTTGAATAGGTTGCACAATATCCAACTAGACATGAAGTCAGATGTGTAAGTGTTGCCCTTAACTTTCCACTTTTCTGAGTTTTAGGCTTGTAAAACAAGGTAACTGCAAACTTAAGTAGTCATATACTTCTAACTTCTAACTTGAAATCATAGTAAATCGACACAGCATTTTGAGATTGAAATAAATGTTGCTATGGATTTCATTATTTTATATATAGCTACTCCCAGTCTCTTGTGCCATTCACATGTGAAACATACAATGCTGAATGAAACATTTTAAAGCTCTCTAAATCCATGGATTAGCACAACGATATCATGAACCCAGTCAATATTAGATTATGAGCCATATTAGCCTATTTAGTGTCCTGCAATATCATTTTCTACTGGGAAACGTATGATCTTGTTATTGTAAATTTTAATTTTTCTATTGGTTGTGGTTGTTGTAAGAACCACCTAGGGGCGGGGAAGAAGATAATTTGAAGTATGTGAATTTGCAGAGGCTAGGAAAATGTGCATCTAACTCCGATTTTGTATATGTAACTTTAGTTGATTGTCATCGATGGTAATTGCATTTAATTTGTTAATCTCTTTTTCAGTGGTGGGAGAAGAGCGATTGGACTGGATACAAAGAGTTAGGTAGTTTCCGTTTGCCCTCATTTCTGCTTTCATTCCTTGGTTTAGTAGAATTATCATTGTTCTGCAGTTAGAGAGAAGCAAAATACAGTATTATTTAGAGCTTAATTGTCGTCGATGCTTACTTCCTTGTACATCATGTACTTTGTAGGTGTGGAGAAATCAGGGAGAAATGCTGAAGGGGATTCATGGTGGGAAACATGGCGAGAAGTTCTTTATCAAGACGAATGGAGGTTTTCTTCACCATTTCTCCTAAACTTTCCCTTTTATCATTCACAGAAGAAACTTTCTGCTTGGTGGTTCTTGTGTTTAGACAGTATATAATCATATACAGATCTTGACAATATATGCTGGTTCTTTGAAACCCTGCAGCAGTCTTGCTAGGATAGAAAGGAGTGCACAAAAACAGGCAAAATCTGCTCCCGGAAATGCTGGGTGGTATGAGAATTGGTAAGGAAAACAACCTAACTGTATAATTATATGTTTTGGGTTCCTGTGTGCTTTTCTTGTTTTTCTTTTATTTATTTTTTAAATTTAATATTTGTTTATTGTGATTAATTAAGTATTTGAGATATATCTGGGTTGATCAAATGCGAATAGGTGACACAGTACCATTAATGCAGGTGGGAGAAATATGATGCCAAAGGCTGGTGAAAAGGGGGCACATAAATATGGTAGGTTAAATGACCAGTCATGGTGGGAGAAGTGGGGTGAGCATTATGACGGGAGAGGATCCGTCTTAAAATGGTATGTATGGCAAAAGCTATTACTCTGTTTTGTTGTTTTCTGGTACATCATAGAATTGTGTTGCTGTGAAATAGAGTCCAGTTCCCTGGGCTTTTAAAGTTGCATCCCTACAATAACTCAACCGATTACATTTGCTTAAATGAACTGTCCTCCAACAAATTGGTCCTCCTCTTGTGAAGCTAAGTATACGAATTCCAGCCAGTACGGGGAGTTCACTGGTTTTTGCTTTGCAGTTGTTCAGTGAAACTCGTTCAGCTTTTGGACTCTAGTTCCCTGAACTGTGTCTTCCTTGTCGCAGGACAGATAAATGGGCGGAGACTGGACTGGGAACAAAATGGGGTGATAAATGGGAAGATAAGTTTTTTGCTGGCATTGGCTCTCGCCAAGGAGAGACGTGGCGTGTCTCACCCAGTAGTGGAAGTATGTTTTAACCTTTCTCACTTGAGTTTTCTAATGTTTCTGTTTGATGTATTGCCTCTTATCCTCAAATTATCCTAGGGCCTAACTGCAAGGCATGCATACTGCAGACTGCAGTGAAGTTGAAGCAGATTTGTATATGTAGATAATATATTTGTTTGCAAAACGGAAAGAAGATTTGAATCTTTCATCATATGACCTTTTAATATATCAGTAGTACAGATGTTGTAAAACATGTCATCATATCTCTACCTTCTCGATACTTGTACATATCGACGTATTCATGATTCCCTAGAGTGTGTCCTTTGAGATATTTGTGCTAATAGCAGCTGAATTCTCTTGCAATCTTCAGGATGGTCAAGGACATGGGGAGAAGAGCACTTTGGAAACGGGTAATAGATCTTCACTCAGCAAGTTCAATAAATGATCTTTACTCTACACTCGTTGCAATCCAAAAAAGAACAATCCTTACTTATATTACAACACTGTTACATGCCTTTAGCTAAGTAGTTTTTTTTTTTTTTTTTTTTTTTTTTTTTGAGTGGATTTTATTTTATTTTTTTGAGTGGAAGCAGTGTTTTTTTAAAAGGACCCTTTTAAGGCACCACGACCAACTTATTGTTGCACTACATATGTCTAACACCACGCTGAAAATCGACTTGTTAAAAGTCAGATATTAGCTTAGTGATGTGGTAAGTGTGGTGCCAGATTAAGTTGGATGTTATTATTGGGAGACATCTCTAAAATGTGATTTGAGTGTTTCTTGATCATGTGAAATAACCAGGAAAGTGCACAAATATGGTAAGAGTACCACAGGAGAAAGCTGGGATATTGTTGTGGAACAAGACACTTATTATGAGTAAGTTATCCAAGACTTCCATCTTTAGTAGAAAGACATTATTATGCCTCATTTTAATCTCCACCGAAATATACATTAACCGGAGTTCTTTTTTTTCTTTTTCTTTTCGGTTTTGGAAGGGCTGAACCACATTATGGGTGGGCAGATGTGGTAGGTGATTCGACCCAGTTGTTGTCCATTGAGCCCCGAGAGAGACCTCCCGGTGTTTATCCTAAATTTGATTTTGGTTCATCCCCTTCACCACTATCAGCAGCAGCAGATGAACAAACACCACCACCACCACCACCACCACCTCCTCCCCCTCCTCCTGCAACATTGGATGATTGAGAGACTTATACCTAATGCCCAGTCGACGTGACTGTGAAATGTCAAAAGTTGTTGTTCATTGAAGAAATTTTGCAAAAGGCTGCAACAACATGAATGTCTGAGTGTATTGGAGGGAACTTGATTTTACAATTCTTTGGCATTTTTATAGATAGGTTTTATCTTTAGATTTGAGGTTTGAAATCAATTTATAATAAGTAGTGTTTTCATCCATACGTGTGTTTTACTACTCTTTAAAATCATTGTATTTGTTAGAGCACCTATGCAGCACACCGCTCCTGGTTGTCGGAAAGAGCGTGTTCGGCACGTGACTCTTAGATTAAACTCCAACTACCACGTAAGTCAGACGTCATATCATAGTAATAAATATTTGCGCAAAAGAAATAAACAACAGAGACTCGAGAAACAGACAGCAAATTAAAAGCAGAAACTCCAGCAAACACACACGGTTGTGAACTAAAACACAATTTACTAGAAACAAAACTAGTATCTTCCAAATAACAACACTCGCAAACGGAACGACATGTGGTCCATCTTATGCCTACCACTCAAAGATGTCAACATGTTCCTCAAAACCCTGTCAAACTTCTTAATAAAAAAGTATGAAGTGGGCAATCCGGATTGCTCAGTAAGGAATAAAATATCAAAAAGAGGGAATTCATATTTACGGAAGTCCGGGGAGCCATTCGTGAATTCTCTTACCGTATTTTTTTTTAAAAAAACCATTTAAAACAAAGTATAAAAATTACTTTTACAAACTAGCGTATAATGCACATAAAACATGATCATACTTGTTCATGTGTTTACTTAACTACTTACATTATCTACTTGTTGTTCATCTTCAGATTTCAGTACTTTATTCTTTTACATTTACACAACAAACTTGCACACGGACAAAACGGAACCTACATGTGAAACTCTATTGGGTCAACATACACATAGTTTTTAGAGTTGTTTAACTATGTATTAAAGGTACTAACGCCATGATGAATTTGTTAGGAAATCTACGCTAACAGCAATAATTTTAAAATTTTATTTCCTTTTTACCAAGACCGACTCGTTTAAGCAACAAATATAAAAGAAGTAGATGAAAGAACTATCTTGGATGATCTAAAAGATCGAAGCTTTATCATCTACGGTTGTAGTTTCTGCATGAAGCCGCCCAAGCGTTCGGCCTCTACCGCTAGTCCACACGAACAACCCGCCGGAATCCACCATTGGGTTGCTACTAGAAAAACTCGGTTGCTAGACCGACCTTTTCTCTCTCTCAAAACTCTTTTTAAGAAGCTCTCTAATTTTTCACAAGAATTATTAACTATTTGAATTTTGTTGTACAAAAGAGCTAGCCAACCCCTCTCTTATATAAAGGTGCGGTGCGCCCCCTATGTCCCATTCCTAATGGGAAAAGCTTCTTGCGTGGAGTAAGGAGAAAGAAAATATTTTACTAGTAAAATAAGGAAAATAGATATTCTAGATTTATCTCATTAAATATTCAATATCTTATATTAAATATTACCAAGATATATATTGACAATATCTAATATTGAATATATCTTTAATGTATTACCCTAAATCAATTTACACATGTGTGTAAATCTATACACATTAATATCTAATATTAATATATGATAATACCATTAATTAATTTGTAAAATCCATGTGTATCTTATACACACATCACCTGCGCCCCATGCGCCATAAATTGGCATCCGAAATATTTTTAATTAATTAATATAATACTATGATTAATTAATTCGCAAAATATATGTATATCATATATACACACATATATTTAGACCCATATATATATATATATATATATATTTGAAAACCTTGTAAATTTATTAATTGAAAGGAGTGAATTACAAGGTTTTTGGGCCCTCCTGCCTCCCCCCAAAGACATGTGTCTCAACGCATTTCCCCACTCTCCTTAAAACCCTATTAAAACCCGATGGAAAAAAGCGGGTCTTGAAAGAAAAAGCGTGGCCTCCACATGGAATAAACAAAAGAAAATGTTCAAAAGATATGACAAAAAGAAACCAAGGAGATGCAACTCACGGTCCCCATAATAAAAGAAAGATTGAAAAATAACCCAAAAAAAAAATCATGACAATCGTAGTGCTGGAAGTTGGAGATTGTCTCTCAATATTAACAAGTCAAGAACCCCCTCCAAGATGCAAGCAGTTAAAATCCACAGAATGTTGAGTAATGCTGGCTGCTTTTGCTAAATAGTTTGCTACCACATTTCCTTCCCGATAGATATGAACCAAAGGAAAAGAAAACTGTGCAAAAAGATCCTTTAGCCTGTGAACCTCCATCATATACTTCCATGGAATAGCATCAATCCCTTTTAACATATTGACCAATGCATTAGAATCTAATTCAAAAGCCACGTTTGTATACCCCTGCTGAATACAATGAGTAAAACTAGCAATTAAGGCCCTGATCTCCGCTTCCATATTGGTGCAGCAATCGTATGCTTCTTGTTTTGCAGCAAGGACTTTCCTATGGCAATCTCGAATTACAAAACCTCCACCAGCTTGCCCGGGATTACCCAATGATGAACCATCACTATTAACCTTTACTTGCCCCACATTTGGAAAAAGCCAAGTAACAAGCTGCACCCGTTTAGTCGGTATAGGAGGAAGATCCTTCAAAAGGCCACTGCTAATCAAAATATGATCATCAACAGTATTTTTATGCAAATGCATCACTTTAGCAGCTCGTTGAACATTTTGTATTACCACAACAATGATGTTTTGAACAGGCATAAGAGATTCGCCATACAAAGCCGAGTTTCTACATTTCCACACTTCCCACAATATAAAAAGAAATAAATGTTAGGAAATCTACGGGAACGCAACGGAATTCAAAAATTATTTCCTTTTAACCAGGATCGACTTCGTTTAAGCAATAAAGAAATAAAGCTAGTAGACGGTGGTTGCCTTGGTTGATCTAAAAGATCGATGCTTTGACCGTCTAAGGAGAGTAGCGATGCACGGAGCCGCCCAAGTGTTCGGCCTCCACCGGTAATCCACACGAACAGCTCGCCGGAATCCCATCATGGATTGCTACTAGAAAAATCCGGTTGCTAGACCTGCCTTTTCTCTCCCTCTCAAATATCTCTCTAAGAAGCTCTCTATTTTTCACAAGAACTATTAGCTCTTGAAATTGTGATGTACAAAAGAGCTTGCCAAGCCTCCCTTAAATAGGGTGACCTGTGCCCCTAGCACTTCCCAATCTGATTGGGATTAGCTTCCTAGTAGATTTGGGAGAAAGAAAACATTTTTCTAATAAAATAAGGAAAGTACCTTTGATTGATTTATCTCATTAATATTCAATATCTTATATATTAAATATATTTCCAAGATATATATTGACAATGTCTTATATTGAATATATCTTTATCTTATTACCATAAATCTATTTTTCCAAAAAAAATTCATTTAATATCTAATATTAATATATGGTAATCTTATTAATTAAATTACACAAACCAAATGTATCATATACATTTGAATATGGGGTCCCTTCCCCATAAATTTGGGAATTGAGATTTTCTTTAATTAATATAATACTATGATTAATTAATTTACAAAATACATGTATATCATATATATACATATTTCGAAATATACATGTATCAATATACATATTTAATTAATCAACATAATTAATATCTTGTATTATATTTATTCATAATAAATAAATACCATCATATTAATTCACCACTATAACCTTTATAGTATGAAATAAATTCTTTCCTTATTTGGTCATCAACTATAACCACATTTTAATCCGGCTAGATGTTCTTATGTGTGTGACCCGATAGACTTCCGAATATGTTGGCCGTAGACACAAAGTGCAAATTATGAAAATGCCCTTCATACCTAACGATCACGGGATAGCATCTACCAACACACCGTGACCCCCAATCATCGGAAGAGTCAAATGCAATGACTACTACGTACCTTTCGTGTGAAACAGTTACCGTGTAAATATAATTCTATCGCTGTAATAATATCCATACGGTCGTTCGTCGAGTGTCAAACATCAACGACCGTATCTTATAATCTGGATACCATGCTCTCTCAAAGTAACTCACTTACTTCCACTTTGTAAAGATTCACGAGAGCAAGACATTCCATATAAGAAGGCTCTTTCGGATATTCACCCTACTAATAGGGTACGCAATTCCCAGACGACCAAACATGTATACTCCACATGCTTCAGTATCACACCCAATCACTACCGCTTGATCGCCCCGAGAAAGAAACAAAAGGATAAAGTTTTTAGATAGATTTTGTGATGATTTCCTTGTTTGTTACATCAGAGTATATGTACTCTCAGGATTCCAAAACAAAAGAAAATATGGTAGTCTAGTACACTGCCACGTGGCCCTATTATCCAATGGATAAGTAATACATAATAAATATAAATAAGTCTATTTCTTAACATGCCCCCTCAAGCTAAATGTAGGTACAACAACTACATTAAGCTTGGTTCTGAATTCTGTCAGCTGTGGCCCTGGTAGAGCTTTTGTCAATGAGTCTGCAATCTGCATTGATGAAGGGACAAATCTGACTGAAAGTTGCTTGTTGAGCACTTGATCCCTCACATAGTGAACATCAACTTCTATATGCTTGGTTCTTGCATGATAGACAGGGTTGTGAGCAAGAAAGGTAGCACTTAAGTTATCACACCAAGCCACTGGAACACCAGTCAGTTTAACACACATCTCCAGTAGCAACTGATTAATCCAGGTCATTTCTGATGACAGATTAGCCAATGACCTATATTCAGATTTAGCACTTGACCTAGAAACTACCCCTTGCTTTTTGGAACTCTAAGAAACCAAAGAATTCCCAATATAGACACAATAACCTACAAAAGATTTTCTGTCTGGAGGGTAGCATGCCCAGTCAGCATCAGAAAAACCAGTCATAGTAAGAGAGCCATCAGAACTAAAAAACAACCATAGTGCAATGTGCCTTTGACATATCTAAGCAGTCTTTTTAGTGCCTGCCAATGAACCTATGTAGGACTCTGCATATACTGACTTAAATAATTCACAGCATAAGATAAATCAGGTCTTGTATTTGTAGGTATTAAAGGCCTCCTATTGCACTTTTGTAGTTGGTAGGATGATGCATATGTTCTCTTTGATTAGGCAGCAGATGTTGTCCAGGCAGGGGCGCCCCTGTGGGGGGGCTAAGGGGCCATGGCCCGGAGCCCCCCGAAAATCAATGAATTTAAGGGCCCCATGAAATTTTGACCTAATATTATATATATACTGTATTTATATGAACAAGGAATGTATTACCTTAATGGTTAGCACTCAAGTATACTAGACATGAGACTTGGTTTTGAATCTTGCAAGCTACAATAATTTTTGTTTTTTAAACTAGGACTAGGAGCCAAATAAGTAGGTTTTTTTTCCTTCCAAACCCATGACTATCACACGCAGTTTTTTTGTTTTATTTTTTTATATATATTTTGGTTATTGTTTTTTTTCGAAGGGCGAGGGCCTAATTTTTTTTTTTTGGCCCCGAGCCTAAATTTGGACAGGGACGCTCATGTGTCCAGGCACCATTGGTGTGGTGCAGGGCTTGAGATGATCTAACTGCAACCTTTTTAATAACTGAGAAGCATACTGGCCTTGTGTTAAATTAGAGACCTTCTAGAGTCTTATGAGAAATGGAGCCCAGATCTTTAAGAGCAAACCTTTAATGGAGCATATCTACAAATTTCTTTATCAAGATCTGAGAACTACCTGTCACCAAGGTATCATCAACATACACCAATACATAAAAGAGTTGATCAATAGTTTTAAGGATAAATAGAGAGGAGTCTGCAGCAGACTGTTTGAACCCCCATTCCAGCATTTGAAGTCTTAGAGCAGCAAACCATGCCCTAGGGGTCTGTTTAAGGCCATATAGAGCCTTGTGCAATTTACAGACATAGTGAGGTTTTGTCCTATCTTCAAAACCTTCAGGTTGAACCATATAAACATCCTCCATTAGGGGTTGATGAGAGATAAATTTATGATCGTTTTTATGACATTTCGCCCCATTTCTGATACCATTTTGAGCATTATTATATCAAATCAAGTCAAAATTACTAAGTTTTATTCAAATGTATAAGTAGTAGTTATTATATAAATTATCGTATTTTTATAAGTTTTTTATTAGTTTTTGTACCGGTTTAGTAACCGGAGTGTAAATGTCGGATTTACGTTTGGTATTTTGGTGGTTCATTGCGGGATTATATATTGACCAAGATTCCACGTAACGACATGTTTTGAGTCTAAAAGATGTGTTTAGAGGATTAGAAGAAGATGCCGAAGTTTATAAGTTCAACGGAGCAAATTTTCTAAGTACTTAAATCGTTACATATTTTCGATGGAGATTTGACCCAGCTTAGAGGCATTTTCAGGGGATGACTTCTTAATAAAAGTTGTAGATCTTCACATAAGCTTTCCAACGCACTTTGAATTACGTCAATTGGAGGTCTACAACTCAAGTTATGGTCAATTGACTAACCGATTCAGATTAGCGGAAATCGAAATATCTTCGTAATACTGAATGGCTCATCAAAACGACATTTTCTGAAGAAGTTTCCTTAATAAAAGTTGTATATCTTCAAGAAAGATTTCCAATGGATTTTGAATCAAGTCAATCGGACTTCTACAACTCAAATGGTGGTCAAGTGGCTAATTGATTCAATTTCGTAAAAATCCCGCAAAACGTTCGGAGTATGAATTTGCTTATCAAAAAGGCGTTTTCTGAAGAAGAGTCCTTCATGAAAGTTGAAGAATTTTCCGAGAGCTTAATTTTGACGTTTGAATCATAATTTTTGGAGGTCTACAACTCAAGATATGAATTTTAGAAGTTTTAGAAGGATCTAGAATTGATCACCACCGGATCGATCCGGCACCAATCCGGATCGATCCGGCCTCCCCATTTTGCTATATATACAGAGCATCAAGAACAGAGAAGGCTGCCCCTTTCTTTCCCATTTCTTTCTTCTCTCGTCCCCCTACTCTTTCTTTTTTTTTTGATGATCATATATATATATACATATATGATATATATATATATATATACACACCCTTCATGTATATATATATATTCTATATATGAATATATATGTGATAGATCTATCTATATATATATATATATAGATCTAGATCTAGATCTCGTTTTTCATCTCGTTTCTCTTTTAATTTTCTTTTCGGGGCCCGTATATACATATATATGTCTATGTATGTATGTATATATGTTTTTCACATATATAAATAAAATGGTTATAGTATCGTTGTAATGGCGGAATAATTATCGAAGATTGTTGATTTCGAAGCTTTGGCATGTTAGATCCGGTGGAAACGACCCCGATTCGATAGTCATAACCGGTAATATATTCTAAAATTGTTATGTTTATTATTTCTATTTCTATTTATATATGATATTAAACTAAAAATATATCTAGCCAAGATATGAATCTGAATTTGTTAATCTTTTGATAAAATAAATGATCGACTCTGGTAATAATGACTAAAATCAATTATGATGAATCTCTTTCTTTCTGCGCTTAATGAAACGTTAAAATTGAAAGACCGGAGGGTAAAATTGGCCGAGTGAAAACGTGACAACGGAACCCAGTTTCCTACCCGGGGGCAGATTTGTTCTAAAAAGATGAATCTTATTGAAATTTGTACTCGAGATCGTAATAATGTTAAATCATCAGTTTAATTGAAACTTAAACCGGAAAGTTGAATCGTCCGGCTTTGACAACCGGAGCCTTTTAAATAAAATTGACCGTTTGTGAACGGAATGACTCCTTTTATCTAAAGGTAGATTTGTACTCGGGACTTGTTCGGAAAAACCGAATGATTGTGGACCTTGGGTGATGCAATGGACATATGACAATTTCAAACGCCGCGTGTGAGAGGAGTTGTCTAGTTTAGGAGTACACCGATTCATATATAATTTACACCTTGAATAAAGGAAGATCTGTCTCATTTATTTCTACTAAAAGATATTGATTCAGTAAAGTATTCTTGGCTAGATCCAAAAATATATCTATATATCTATTTGTATTTATTTACTGTTTTACTTATATTATATTAGTATTTATTTGTTTTATTTTTCTGTTTTACTAACATCTAACTCTAACATCTAACTAATCTAACGATCTAACCCGATAAAATCGATAAAATCGCGACTTAGATCGAAAGTTAATAATAGCTTCTTGGTGTTTAACCCCACTTAAAAGAATTACCATGTTTTCCACGAGGAATGACGACCGACTCACCAGACTAGCACTACAATTTGACCCGGCACACCTGCCGGTTAGGATCTGTATAGCCTAGGTAATGTCCGTCGCCTTTAAGGCGTCGTTTCCAAGGTTAGGTTTAGGTCTGTCAAGATTTTGGCGCCGTTGCGGGAAAACGTCGCTAATTTCTTTTTCTTTGTGTCTAGGGTTACTACTTGTATTAGCTCAAAATTCTCGAGGATAAGTCAACACTCTTCTTATCACATTTCTATTTTTATTTTCCGTTGGTATCTACCTTCTTTTAGTTACCAATTTTCTTCTTCTACCAAATTCGAGTTATTTTCTATTTTCGATAGTAGAAAGTAAACGTGGTCATAACAGCCGAGGATAAGTCAATACATTTCTCAATCTCATTTGTATTTTTATTTTCATTGGTACCTACCTATTTGGTAAGATATCAATTTTTTATAAAAATACTCGATAAATACCGAGTGGCTTCGGTAATTACCGAGAGAGAGAGAGAAAAAACCGAAAAAAAAAAAAAAAACTACTCGGTAAATATCGAGTGGATTCGGTAATTACCGAGGAGAAAAAAAGTGGTTTTCGATTTTGTGTTATTTTTTATTCGATATTTTCTATTCCACAAGAATTGTCAAATCGAGTTACGAAAATGGCCGAAACCGTTGGTGAAACACCGAACAAGGGATTGCTCATGCTCAAGGTATGGCCAAAACCTTAATCGAATTTACCTCAACCTAATAAGCGAATCGAATAATAGAAATAATCGAATCGGAATAAGCATAATCGTAATAATCGAAACCAAACCTAACCCGAGACCTATATGTGATCGGACCGTAAGAAGGTACAGATTAATAATCCAATTCGCTTACCCAATAAAGGAGCAAATAATTTGAAATAAAATCTCATCTTTTGGTTTAATTGACACAAGAGCCCAATTTCTAGGAGAAGATGATGAGGATCCACATCATCACCTATATCTTTTCGAAGAATTGTGTAATACAGCCAAAAGTCATGGTGCTCATTATGAATTAACGAGGATGTCTATGTTTCCTTTTTCTTTAAAAGGAAGAGCACGAGATTGGTTTTTGTCACTTCCACATCATTCATTGACTAGTTGGGAGGAGATTCAAACCGAGTTCTTAAAGCAATATTTTACTCCTGGTAGAAAATTGGAATTAATAGTCGAAATTGCCAACTTTAAACAAGGATCTGAAGAAATGTTTGGGAATGCTTGGGGAAGATTTAAAAAAAAATTATTAAGAGCTTGTCCCGATCATGGTTATTCCTTAGAGATGCAAATCCAACTTTTCTGTCGTAAATTAAGGAAAGACTCACGTGCAGATATAGATCATGTATGTGGTGGTTCGTTAATGATGAGTGAAGCCCAAATAGTTTACGATGCTATAGAAAAGATTTCCAAAAATAACAGAATGTGGGAAACCGGTTCTAGCACAAGAAAAGTAGTTTTTGCAGGAGAATACACACCGAATACGGAAGTTCTAGCACACTTGGAGAATTTGAGTAGGAAATTTGATGGTTTACAACAAAATAAGAACCTGAGTTCGGGAAATAGTAATACAAATGACTACTCAAATCATGATAATGTGTCATTAGGGATGGAAGAACCAGAAGGCTATTCAAGGGAAAAGGTGAGTTTTTTAAAACAGCATAGAAATTTGAACGATGCGTATTCAAACTCGTTTAATGCTATAAGAAGAGATCACCCTACTTTTCATTGGTCTCAAACCCCTAGTAAGCAAGGACAACCATCAGATTCAATCCAATATAAGAATCTATATCGAGTTTATCAAGGAGATACCTCGAATCGAATCTACAATCATTACCTAAACCATATCCACAACATACCACTCAAAGCATACCAGTAACTCAGAGTTCAACTCAACCTGAAGGAGTTGATAAATGGGAGAAATTAATCGAAAATCTGATGGGTATGATGTCAACTCAAGCTCAAAATATGGAAAACATGATGACTTCTATAGAGTGCGGTCTACTAAGGATATGAGTACGTTGAAAACATCTATAAGTGGACATGATACCGGAATGAGAATTGTAGAAGCTTCATTACGGAATTTGGAATATCATTTGAGTAGAGAAGAGAACGTAAAAGCAAGAAACCTCAGGAGAAGCGCCAAGTAATACCGAAAGAAACCCGGGAGAGGTAAATGCTGTTATTACTAGAAGTGGAAGGATCTGTGGAAGTAATGGATTAGAAAACATGAGAATTAATGTAGTAGATGATGATTTAGATGGTAAATATAAGAAGAATATGGAATCTAAAGGGCCATTTCAAACCGAACCTTATCCGGCTCAACCTAAATTCACATCGGTTCAACCTGGAAGGGCATCACCACATCCACTGCATATTTTGAAGAAAAAGGTACTGAATGATGACACACTATGTCTTCAAAAGGCACAATCATTCAAGGAAGCTTTACCATCTTCATCTAACGATAAGGGTAAGGGAGGTATTCATTCTAACCCTACTGATCTTGAATTACTCCCCATTCCCCGAGAAATGAAATGAAAAAGATGAAGTTGGATAATAAGTATGCATATTTTCTTGACACTTTTCGGCACTTAACTATTAATATCCCTTTCATCGATGTTTGTAAGGGAGAGTTTAGTTTGGGAGTTAATCATGAGAGCGTTGTCTTCAACATTTACAATTCATTAAAATATCCATACATTACACTAGAATCTAGTTCTTGTGTAGACACTTTGTGTTCTCTTGTGGTGGATCGTACTAAAACGCAGGTAACTGAAGAAGATGACTTCAGCAATAATGTGAAAGCTCGCAAACCTAAAGCTCGAAAATCAAAGGAAAAGGTCAAGAATCGTTTGGATTGGTGGGAATTGTCTAACCTCTGTTGGAAACCGGTATTGAAGAAGGATGCGGTGCGTGAGGATGACCCACCACCAGTGCCTTAAAAACTGAAGCACGGTAAAGTCTGGCTATAGACTATAAATGTAGTCAATGACGGGTACTATCCTTCCTTTTTACTCCTTAAGCATTTATTTTTAGTGGATTATGTGCTTAATTGTTACGTGCTTTTGTGAGTAATTGTTAGAAGTATCCCGTTTTGTTTAGTATATTATATTAGTTAATCCTTATCATTTTGGTCGAGCAAACGACGTTAACCAAAAGCGCTACCGGAGGCAGCCCGTAAAATGTTAAATATAATAATTAATTATACTTTGGATGATACTTTGTGAATACTTGGATTGATTTTCATTTTGTTTTACCAAGTCTCGGGATGAATGTTTGAATGTCATTAAAAAGGGAATGATTAGGTGGTTATCCGAAAATCGATGGAAAAAAGAGAAAATTCAAATGCATCATTTCTTAGACTTAGGTTGTTAGAACGATTTGAAATAACCCTTGAGGATCTCGGGTATAAAAGACTCGAGTTAATACTTTGTCACACATTTCATATCATGATCTAGTCTGTTTTAAATTTCAAATAATGTGTGACATGTATTAGTTCAACTCTTGTGGAATATTGTGTGTTTTAAATCAATAAAAGTTTATGTGGTGTGTTTATCTACCCTTTTGCATTCTAATTGTCACACTCCACATACTTTTATTTTATTTGCACACACAACGGTCATAACTTTGACCCACCCACCCACCCTTTTTTATCATCCGAGTATTTGTTTTGACTTGTTTTAGTGCACCATTGCTTTCCCAACAACTTATTTACACTCACTTTACATTGGGGACAATGTAAGTTCGTAAGTGGGGAGTGGAGTCGTTGGTCTAGCAATGGAATTAATGTTTATTTTGTATCAATAAATCCCTTAGTTTTTGATTTTTTTTTTCGAGCATTATTTAGTTGATTAAAATACACTGTATAAGGTATATATTTCATGGATTTGAAGATGTAATGATCGATTTGGATGTGTATAACCAATGTGAACCGTAAGTGCATTGTAATTCCAAATATATTTGTGTAACATGAATTCTTTCACGTAAGCCTTTGATATTGAAGCGAAAATTTTAAACTGTATCTATTCAGTATCCTAGTGGTTATTCTATAGATAATAGCAGTAACTTAGTACCTAACTTTTGAACGTGTACTGTGAATATCTGAAGGTTTGAATGTGATAGAAAGGATATAAGTTAAGTGGAATAAAAGAAAAATACCAAATAAAGATGAACTATCTATATGTCGGTTGTAGCTACCAATGATTTGAGAGTGCGAGGGCGTTATCACTTAAACGCCCTATATCACTATGAGGTTTAAAAGCTCCGATCGCTGATGATAGTAGTCCAAAGGGTGTTATCACGAAACGCCCTATTCTTTGGGAATGAAGGCATATGCTACACATGTGAAATTAAGTTCATCAAAAAAAAAAAAAAAAATTTAAGCGTGGTTGAAAACTTAGCTATCTTCTCGACTATCCCCAAAGTATAAACCTGAATGATATGCTTTAGGGATTATCCTAATAAGTACACGGGAGAACTTGTGAGAGGAATGTTATTACTATACCTAGGAAAGTCATTAGTCTTTGTCTGAATGGATATTTGTGTGTTTTGCTTGATTTATTCAAGAGAGGATAGTGGAAATTGAAAAGGCTTGTCACACACACACTGTTATACATATATATTGAGGTTAAAGCCTGGTTGTAATTCTAACGGTTGCAACATCTCGGTTGTTTCTTATACCTTCTATCTTCATAAATTTATCTCTTATTCATTTTGTTTTATCGCTTGTTTTGATCGAGAGGACGACCAAAAGCTAAGTAGGGGTTGTGATGAGAGATAAATTTATGATCGCTTTTTATGACATTTCGCCCTATTTTCGATACCATTTTGAGCATTATTATATCAAATCAAGTCAAAATTACTAAGTTTTATTCAAATGTATAAGTAGTAGTTATTATATAAATTATCGTATTTTTATAAGTTTTTTATTAGTTTTTGTACCGGTTTAGTAACCGGAGTGTCGTGTCGGATTTACGTTTGGTATTTTGGTGGTTCATTGCGGGATTATATATTGACCAAGATTCCACGTAACGACATGTTTTGAGTCTAAAAGATGTGTTTAGAGGATTAGAAGAAGATGCCACAAGTTTATAAGTTCAACGGAGCAAATTTTCTAAGTACTTAAATCGTTACATATTTTCGACGGAGATTTGACCCAGCTTAGAGGCATTTTCAGGGGATGACTTCTTAATAAAAGTTGTAGATCTTCACATAAGCTTTCCAACGCACTTTGAATTACGTCAATTGGAGGTCTACAACTCAAGTTATGGTCAATTGACTAACCGATTCGTATTAGCGGAAATCCCGAAATATCTTCGTAATACGAATGGCTCATCAAAACGACATTTTCTGAAGAAGTTTCCTTAATAAAAGTTGTATATCTTCAAGAAAGATTTCCAATGGATTTTGAATCAAGTCAATCGGACTTCTACAACTCAAATGGTGGTCAAGTGGCTAATTGATTCAATTTCGTAAAAATCCCGCAAAACGTTCGGAGTATGAATTTGCTTATCAAAAAGGCGTTTTCTGAAGAAGAGTCCTTCATGAAAGTTGAAGAATTTTCCGAGAGCTTAATTTTGACGTTTGAATCATAATTTTTGGAGGTCTACAACTCAAGATATGAATTTTAGAAGTTTTAGAAGGATCTAGAATTGATCACCACCGGATCGATCCGGCACCAATCCGGATCGATCCGGCCTCCCCATTTTGCTATATATACAGAGCATCAAGAACAGAGAAGGCTGCCCCTTTCTTTCCCATTTCTTTCTTCTCTCGTCCCCCTACTCTTTCTTTTTTTTTTGATGATCATATATATATATATACATATATGATATATATATATATATACACACCCTTCATGTATATATATATATTCTATATATGAATATATATGTGATAGATCTATCTATATATATATATATATATAGATCTAGATCTAGATCTCGTTTTTCATCTCGTTTCTCTTTTAATTTTCTTTCAGGCCCCGTATATATATATATATGTCTATGTATGTATGTATATATGTTTTTCACATATATAAATAAAATGGTTATAGTATCGTTGTAATGGCGGAATAATTATCGAAGATTGTTGATTTGAAGCTTTGGCATGTTAGATCCGGTGGAAACGAATTCGATTCGATAGTCATAACTAGGTAATATATTCTAAAATTGTTATGTTTATTATTTCTATTTCTATTTATATATGATATTAAACTAAAAATATATCTAGCCAAGATATGAATCTGAATTTGTTAATCTTTTGATAAAATAAATGATCGACTACGGTAATAATGACTAAAATCAATTATGATGAATCTCTTTCTTCTCGCTTAATGAAACGTTAAAATTGAAAGACCGGAGGGTAAAATTGGCCGAGTGAAAGCGTGACAACGGAACCCAGTTTCCTACCCGGGGGCCGATTTGTTCTAAAAAGATGAATCTTATTGAAATTTGTACTCGAGATCGTAATAATGTTAAATCATCAGTTTAATTGAAACTTAAACGGAAAGTTGAATCGTCCGGCTTTGACAACCGGAGCCTTTTAAATAAAATTGACCGCTTTGTGAACGGAATGACTCCTTTTATCTAAAGGTAGATTTGTACTCGGGACTTGTTCAGAAAAACCGTAACAGTTGTGGACCTTGGACTGATGCAATGGACATATGACAATTTCATACGCTCGTGTGAGGAGGAGTTGTCTAGTTTAGGAGTACACCGATTCATATATAATTTACACCTTGAATAAAGGAAGATCTGTCTCATTTATTTCTACTAAAAGATATTGATTCAGTAAAGTATTCTTGGCTAGATCCAAAAATATATCTATATATCTATTTGTATTTATTTACTGTTTTACTTATATTATATTAGTATTTATTTGTTTTATTTTCTGTTTTACTAACATCTAACTCTAACATCTAACTAATCTAACGATCTAACCCGATAAAACTGATAAAACTGCGACTTAGATCGAGTTAATAATAGCTTCTTGGTGTTTAACCCCACTTAAAAGAATTACCATGTTTTCCCCGAGGAATACGACTGACTCACCAGACTAGCACTACAATTTGACCCGGTACACCGCCGGTTAGGATCTCAGATAGCCTAGGTAATGTCCGTCGACTTTTCTCAAGCGTCGTTTCCATGGTTAGGTTTAGGTCTGTCAGGGGTCCATTGAGAAAAGCATTGTCTATGTCAACTTGATGCACATGCCAGTTCAAACTAATAGCAAGAGCTAAAACAACTCTGATTGTTGATGCCTTGGCTACAGGGCTAAATGTTTCTGTGAAATCAACTCCATAGGTTTGATGAAAACCTTTTGCCACTAATCTAGACTTGTGCTTGAGTATGGTCCCATCTGGCTTCATTTTGAGCTTAAACACCCATTTACAGCCCACTGAATGTTGTTTACTGGAAGGAGGAACAAGAGTCCATGTCTCATTTTTTTTGCAAGGAATCAAATTCAGTGATCATTGCAGCCTTCCATTCAGTGCAGCTCAATGCTTCTAAGACTTTAGTTGGTTCATAAAGGTGATCTGGAAGGATGGAAGACTGAATTTGGGCTGAGTAGGTTTTAGGCTTGAAAATTCCACTTTTGGAACGTGTTTGCATAGGGTGACCTTGTGTTAAAGGTTGTGGAGGTTGTGGTATGGCAGACTCAGATCCAGAAGTAGTATTAGGCAAGGATGAGTAGAAGTCATGGGGCTAGTGTTGTTTTGTTGTGAGGACAGTGAGGAGGTCCTTTCTGGTGAAGGATATGAGGGTATAGGACTTTTATGAGGAGAGTAAAGGTTCTGTGTTGAACCTTCTCCAATAGATAAGG
Organism: Gentiana macrophylla; assembly: GCA_026214975.1. Taxonomy (NCBI): domain Eukaryota; kingdom Viridiplantae; phylum Streptophyta; class Magnoliopsida; order Gentianales; family Gentianaceae; genus Gentiana; species Gentiana macrophylla. The sequence goes on from CM047805.1 coordinate 156,687,379, forward strand.
AAGACACAGGTGTGTTAGGATTCATAGGTGAGGTCAGGTTTTGTTGTGTATGTTGTTGTGTTTCAGGATTGTTGTTGAATGCAGCATTGTTGTCCTCTGATGTTGCTACCACATATAATGGCTCTTGCTGCGTGTAGGATGAGTGACCAATTGGTAGACTAATGACCAATTCAGGATCAGTAAGAATTTCTCTATGAGGTCCTAGCAAAAACTTGTCTTTAAAGGGGAATTCCGACTCATTAAAAACTACATTTCTGGTGATAAAAACTCTCCCAGACTTATCTAAACACTTGTAGCCTTTATGACAGGGACTGATGAAGGATGTTGTTTTTTGCGCAGCGGATGGATCACGATTTACAAATTACAATACATAAATAAAGGATCTAAATTCCTACAAGGGGGTTTAGTATGTCTTACCAATAGCAGGAAGAGAAGCCAAGATCTTCCAATGTGTTCTCCAAACGGTGGTTGGTGGACACCAATTCTTGGTACTAGAACCTCCTTGATATGCTTCCAAGAAAAACTACAAGTTTTTCTTCAACCAAAAACTCAAGACAAGAAACAAGTTTTTCTCTCTATTTTTGTGTGTGTATGTCGAAAAAAAAAACTCCTCATATGTCTTGGAAGAACTCTCTTTATATAGGAGAGTAAATCCTTGGCCTCCAAGTTTCTAATTAATTAAATAAATAATTAAAAAGAAATCAAAATAAAAGATAATTCCATTGATAAAAGATTGTGATTAATCAATCAATCAATTACAAATCAATTATCTTTTATTAATTAATTATTTAACTAGTAAATAATTAATCACACAAGAAAATCAATCCTTGCACTTTATGACATGGGAGACGCCACACCTAGGGTTTTAGTCCCACGGAAAATGTCTTTTATGTGTATTATATTATTTAGCCCAACTAAATAATATTTCGCATATCAATTAATTGGTCCAGCCAATTAATTATCACTGAGGCCCAATAACAAGAAAAATACCCAAATTACAGGAGCCACATTGGAGATCATGGACCTATAACCAGTAGCTCCAATAATTAAGTAAAATATTAATCGAACAGAATATTCATACTTAAATTATTAATTCCGGGATTACGCCACCATAAACCCGAAACTGAACTCTACCAATTATAGATTTATACTTACACTCAACCCTATGAGTAAATAAGTGTCCACTGATATAATCACTACATACGGACTAACCTCCATAGATTGTCCATCCCGAGTGGGAAGTCTCCGTGAACCCGACTCAGAATATCTTATCTTTATTTACCATTAACCCCCTAGTGATCAATTAGTTCACATATCTGATTAGTAGCTAATTAGTCTAATATGAACTGGCCCATCGATCATTTTCTTAGGGCTAACAAATAAGGGGACTGTCTCTCTACTTCCCACAGGAAGGAATGGATTCCATGTCTGTGAAAAATAGAACTACTCACTCATCAGGGAATAGTGTCAACGAGAAGTGACTTGGATCACATATCAAAATGATCCGTAACTAACACATCAAACACTACCCCGAGACAAGCACCATCCTGTGATCACCTCAAGATTAAGGTCAATCCATATATGATCATCTAATTATTTAATAAGATTTCCTGATTACGGAATTATATGAAGAAATACAGATTAAATCGGTCCAGTCCTATATGAATGCCATCATTTATAAATGCCCCACATAGGTACCTTTTACCGACAGTCCGGATAAGACTATCACACCCTAAGGTGTTCTGGGCGCATTATTGGTGTTTTAATCATGAGACCCTAAACTCTGATTAAGTTCACCACGGACTAACTGTTCAAGTACATCACCACTAACTCAATCCTCACGTGCATGCCATACACTGGGTTAAGTGGTTACATAATGATATACTTAGGGTTTGCAGTAGTGTATACTTTATAAGCACATAGCAAATAATAAGATGAATAATAAAATCTGTCATAAAAAACAATTATATAAATTGTCTTTCGGGCACTACATCTAACAACTGATGCCCAAGTAGGTGCACTTAGTAGTGTGAAACCTGAACTTGATGGAATTGAAAGGCCTGAGGTGGGGAAAACAAGTACATCCAAAAACCTTATAAAACTTGTAATTAGGTTTCTTTTGAAAGATGACCTCAAATGGTGATTTGTTATCAAGGACAGGAGTGGGAAGGACATTAAAGACAGACACAACTTCTACAAAACTATCCCACCAGAATTTTAAAGGTAAAGAAGCTTGAGCTAATTGAGTCAATCCAAGTTCAACTATGTGCCTATGTTACCTTCCGCTCTACCATTTTGTTGGTGAGCATGAGGACAAGGGTGCCTAAAATGTATCTCTTGTTGTCTAAGATATGGTTCAAGTGGTCTATACTCTTCCCCCAATCAGTATGCAAACATTTGATTTGAGTGGAAAACTGATTTTCAACCAGATTTTTAAAGGTGATGAAAGTGGAATAAACCTCTGAATTGTGTTTTAAGGGAAAGATCCAAGTGTATCTGGACCAATCATCAATGAAATGCACAAAGTAAAGATATCCAGATGTGGAGGGGACTAAAGCAGGCCCCCATAGGTTAGAATGAACAAGATCAAGAACATTTTTTGCATGAGAATCAGAATTAGAATAAGGCAGGGCATGACCCTTACCAAACTGACAGGCATCACAAAATAGAAAACTTCCATTAATGTCAACATTACAAGATTTCAGAACTTGACTAAGAACAAGCTTAGAAGGATGGACAAGCCTTCTGTGCCAAACATTAGGATCCTTATCTAGACTCACAGTTCCTAGACACAAACTAGGGGAACCAGAAAGATCAAAAGGGACCTGAACACTAGTATTATTGCTGACAGACTGAGTAAGAGCAGACTTGAATTTGGAGTGAAGGGAGTGTTGTGGATGAGCCATTATCTTGTAGAGACCATCACTGAGAACCCCTGACAGAAGCTGCATCCATGTTGTATTGTCCTTCACATAACAAGCAGTATGAGTAAATTCAACAGTAATATAATTATCAGCTAGGAGTCTAGAGATACTAATCAGATTCTTAGTGATTAGGGGTATATGTAAAATATCTTTGAGTGCAAGTGTTATGTGTGGTTGGTGTGTGTCAATGGTGCTATAACCAATATGAAGGATGGGGAGTTTCTCACCATTCCCAACTACCAAAGGCTCAGAACCACTATAACCTGCACTGAGATGGAGGTTGTTTAGATCAGCTGTGATGTGATTTGAGGCTCCACTATCCATGCATGTACCATGCTGAGCCTCCCACAGACTGAGGGGTGGCAACAAATGTTTTGATGCAGTGTTGTTGCTGTTGTTATTTCTATTTGGAGGAACAAAGTCCTCTTCAAATCTATGCCAACATGAAGTGACAATATGCCCTCTTTTGCCACACAGCTGACAGAATTCAGAACCAAGCTTTATGTAGTTGTTGTACCTACATTTAGCTTGAGGAGGGATGCTAAGAAATAGACTTATTTATATTTATTATGTATTACTAATCCATTGGATAATAGGGCCACGTGGCAGTGTACTAGACTGCCACATTTTCTTCTGTTTTGGAATCCTGAGAGTGCATATACTTTGATGTAACAAACAAGGAAATCATCACAAAATCTATCTAAAAACTTTATCCTTTTGTTTCTTTTTGATACCAATGAGTGCATCATAAAGAAAATTGATGGCTGGAAAGGGAAGTTTTTGTCTCCAGCGGGCAAGAAAATCCTAGTCAAGTCGGTAATTCAGGCCCTACCTCAATATGTTATGCACTATTTTGCCATTCTTAAATCTCTTATCCATGACTTTGAAAATTTAATCCAGGTTTTTTTTTTCTGGGGATCCAAAGAAGACAAACATAAAATACACTGGAAGTCCTGGGAGGTTTGCTGCAAACAGAAAATAGAAAGGGGCCTTGGTTTTCGTGATCTTGAGTGCTTTAATCTTGCTCTTCTAGCAAAGCAGGTCTGGCGTATTTTGTTGATCCCAACACGATCTCTGCTCAAATTCTGATCGTAGTATTACGAGACAAGAGAATTCAAAGACGCCACTATTACAAATCATCCGTCCGTCATTTGGAGAAGTATTCTAATGGGTAGAGACCTCCTCTTACATGGTATCCGATAGAGAGTTTGGAAGGGTGACACAATCATAATTGGAAAAGATCCTTGGCTACCATGCATCCCATCTTTCCATGCTCACCCTGTCATGAACGTTCTCTCGCAAGAAAAGGTTAGCACTCTTATAAATCAAGGCACCAGAAGATGGCGTGTAGAGATGGTAAGGGAGCATTTTAATCCATATGAAGCAGAAATTTTTTTAAGTATCCCTCTGTCCACCAGTAGATCACAGGATACCTTAATGTGGCATCTTTTGAGCAACGACATTTACTCCGTAAAGACAGGATATCACTTGGCTAAGGCGATAAAATCTAACTTGACTGGCAGTAATGTGGCATCTTCGTCTTCAGGATATAACATTTGGAAACGTATATGGAATATAAAAGTAAAGCCTCGAATCAAGTTTTTTATCAGGAAAAATTTGCAGGACGCTTTACTAGTGGCTTTTGCCCTCCGTAGCAGGAATCTTGGAAACGGTATATGTCAAATCTATAACAGGTATGAAGAAACTTCTTGACATTGCTTATTTGATTGTCTTATCCCTCACACTATATGGAAGGAATACCACTCGGATTTATCATTAAGAGACGGCGAGTGCGGTCTTTTTTGATCTTTTCGCCGTGTTTTTTGAGACAAATGATGAGACAGAAATAACAAGATTCATTTGTCTAAACCGATCGATAACCGAAGTAAAAATATTTTTTTCTAATTCGATTAAAAAAGGTTAGGTTTTTATTCAACCATGTGGATAACAATTTGGTTATAAACGGTTTTCCATAAACGAGCATGAAAATCTGGTTACCAAGTGTAGTGTAAACATTTGGTTTTGAAAGGTTCGGTACGGTTTCTTAGTACAGTTCAGTTAATTAACGGATCAGATCAAATTATACGCAGTTTGATTTTTGGTTCAGAAACGGTTAATTTGATATGTTAACCATATTCGAACCGAAAATATATATAGTCAACTACAGAAACTATGTATTAAATATTATCTCACCAAACTTCATTCTTTTCTTTCAAAAAATCGGGAAAAAAAAAACGCTCACAATTGTTGATGTAAAGGTTTGAAAGTAATATAATCATTTTCCAATCAATACGAGATTGTAAATATTTCAAATCTTTCAAATCACATATGATACTACACATACTCTATGATTTTTTTGTAGAGTATGTGAATTTTAATTTAGTGGAGGTTACTTAACTCTTGTTTTAAGATTTATTACTTAATTCTATTGGAAGAATTATTCAAGAAAAAATGGATCTAGTATATACTATATATATGGCCTATTTTAATTTATAAGTTAGTAAAATGATATTCAAAAAGGAGTAAATGACAAATAAAAATGAATGCAATTAATAAAAAAAACTACTTTCCTCAAAAAAATAAAAAAACTACAATCGTATAAAAACACGATAAAAGAAGAAGAAGATAATTGTTGTACGTAAGACTAATTGTTGTATGAATGTAAAGAGAAATACACAAATCAAAGTAATATTGTTTATATATAGAGAAATTATTCCATTAATCATATCTATCTACCTATTATAAACAGCAAAGAAGAACGTGGTTATGCTGGGACAAAAAAAAAAAGTGTCCAGTAAATTATTCTTCTTAATTTGATTAGGGTGCCCTTTAGATTGAACCCTATCTACACCCGGAACCACTCCCCTAGCGGTCCTGCCACCACGTCGCAGAACGGGAGTTCGTGTGTAATCTTTTCTTTCTGGCGTAACAGCGGTAAACGTAAGAAAATATTATGGACGCCTAACATAGCCGCCAGACAAGTCAACAAGTCAAGTTGACTAAGCTAAAAAGCTAGTTTTGGGGCTCTCACGTGTGATTCTACCTTCAAGACACTTTTCAGACGTTTCTCAATGCTGACATTGACCTGAAGATTGCTTACAAGGCTTACGACCATAGGGAGAGGAATTCTCACTCTGTCTCTTGTCCAAGACAGCTTGTGGACTAGTTAGTCTTCCCCGACCTCATCTAAGACTATTCCCCGAATTCCGGTGAAGAACGCAAGTAAAGCTCAGCTTTTCGGAGTTAGGTGGTTAGGCTCATAACTAAGAAAGAAGCCATTGGACTATCTTTTTCTCGTATATTGTATAAAGGGATTTTACAAAAAGTAAAAGATTACTTCGTTCGTACTAGTTATTTTTTTTAATCGACGGATAGGAACATAGTTTCCCTGACAAGGTCGGGTATTCCTCGCTTGATCCTTTCATTCCATCGAGTGAAGATTAGAGGAGGTGACTTAGCGGTGATTCAATTGTACTTGTCGTTATTCTCAATCTCCAAGTTAATAAGATAACGTCGAATAACTAATTGATTTGTTCTCTTTCAGTTATTCTTTTAACACCTCCTAATCTATTAATAACAAAACGGATTTTTCCAATGTATAAACTAACCGGGAATCCTTCCTCAAGCAGGGCTTATTCTATCACCCTCGGTTCACTCCCTGACGGAATCCTAGGATTGTTCCTCGAGGCAAATACTTTTATGCATACCTCTTCTGGGTGATCGACACCATACTCTATTCTCGTAAGATCACTACAAAAAAAGGATATTTTCGTGACAAAAAATTTCGTCGCGAAAATTGCTTATTTTCGTCAGAAAAGGATATTGCGACGAAACCTTTTGTCGCCCTGTTTGTTGCGTATGGAGTGTCGGTAAAGGGTTCTTTCGTGACAAGTTTCGTATTCATCACCAGAGCATAGTTTTAACTGTCAATATGCATCAAACATGTAGATGAAGCAGAAAAAATGAGCTTCAAAGCATGTAGATGATGCAATGAATCGAATTTCAGAGCATGCAAATGAAGCGTCAAATTTAACTTAAAGAGACATTGAGATGAAAACTGAAAAAATAAACGCAAAAACAGAAATCAAATGGTTATAATACTTGTACGAAGTAAAACAGAAGAGGAATTAATTACCGGTGATGGAATAGCATGAGTGGCGGAGAAATCAGAGCAAGTGTCGGTTTGGGAATCCGTCATATAGCTAAAGGTGATGATTAAGAGATTGACCGCCGGAAGGAGAAGAAATCGAGACTGATAGTCGGCGAATGGCTGGCGATTACGAACAAACATTTGCATTGAGGATCATTTTCTTCCCGTCGATTGGGCAGAGGAGCGAGGAGGAGGCAGGCGGACCAATGGTTTCCTTCGTCTTCATTGGGGAATAGGGTTTCAGTCGATGACATCGGTTTTGTAATCTAATGTCGAATTCTTCTCAAGAGAAAAAGAATATTATATATATGTTTCTCAAAAAAGAATAAGAATATTATTTTTCTATTATTGAAATAGGAAATGAGAACATGGTTTTGTGATCTATCGTCCAATTCTTCTCAAAAGAAAAGAAGAAAAAAAAAAGCTCGAGTTCCGCTCGGGTATAAAGGTGCTTTGTATCGAACTTGAATTCGATAGTAATGTCAAATTCGTGTTCGAACTCGTATTTGTAAAATTCCAAGTATTTTCTCACCAAAAAAACAAAGTACGTTCGACTCGATTCGAATCAGATCCGCTACACCTTACTATTAAGAATTTCATGATAATGATACTTGTCACTAAAGCCCTGTCCTAAAATTTAACCCACGACATGAAGGTGAGATTATACATTTTGTGACAATCTACTAAACTTTTTGTGAGAAATCATTCTCTTTGTCACTAACTAATAAAACTATTTGTGATATACAAAGTTATTGTCACTAGATGCTACCCTTTGTGACAAATTTATTGTTTGTCACCAAAAGTTTGTCACAAATGCTTTTACTCCCATCTTCACATTAGGGTTTTTTTCTTTTCTTTCTAAATGTTAAGATTTAGCAAAGGATAAAGTAGGTCTTCTTTACATGACATGACCTGACCTACCTTTATAAGTTTATACTACGTATGGATTAAGAAAATATTGTTATCTTCTGACCAACAATGTTTGTTGTTCAAATGGTTGTGTCGTAATCTTGTAGGTTCAGAAAAAGTATGCTTACGTATATGAATGTTATACATTGCCATGGATATTATATATATATATATATGATTTCGTGAATTTATTATGGTTGTGCTTTGCCTACGTTGGTAGATGCTTAATTGTTACTCTTACTTTATCATCATGAAACTTCAGATTATTTTTTTAATAGCCAGAAAGAACTATATTAAAAGAACAAAACCAACGAGAAGCCGGGGCCCATACTATAAAACCACAACATCAAACTAAAAATAAGCGCAAGAAGACAAAAACAAACGCATGAAAAAGACAATGACTAGCTAGGAGAATAACTCAATTCCAACCGCATAATTACTTAGCAGCACAATGGATCAGCTTAATTTTCAGCATTCCCAATGAGCCTTCTTCAGACCTTGAGCACGAGAAAGCCAAGCAAACGATGACAATTTCACTTCACGGAAAATCGCCATCGGATCAAGGACTGTCGAATTAAAGATGATTTTGTTCCTATTCTTCGTGTACGCTTTCTTCCGTTGTATTTTATTATGATTTAATTTTGGGTTACGTGTAGTACGTAAATATGACATGAGTTTGTTTTATTCTTTATTGTATGACTTTATTTTTATTAATATGATAAGAGTGCATGTTGCCATTACAAGTATGACATAGACTTATGATAATCGCTCGTTATGGTACGTATGATATCAAAGACTTACTAAGTGGCCGGCCCCTGTTTTATGGCACATGTTCGACCCAAATCACGTGCACCCGTCGTCAGGTGTGTCTCTTGGCAAGGACCAACAGGGCCACGGCCCATGCAAAATGATATTTTTATGGCCTGTTTTTATATATTATAGTTCATTAAGACAGATTTTTATTTTAATTAAATTAAAAAAAACTAATAATACTCAAACGAATACACATATTTAATGAAAAAAATTGCTTAACCAAAACAACTGTGAACCTAGTTTAGCTTAAAAATAACCGCATCATTGTAATTTTTCACGCAATCCAAAGCCCTAAAACAAAATTTTGGCTTAGAGCATCCAATTACACATGGACGATCTTGGCCGTCGCCGTTGATGTTACTTTTCAAAAAGATTTAATGACACTTATGTTACTATTAACACTAACGTTACTAGTGCAGTGCTAGAAGTGAAAAATATATATATATTCATGGCACTGGAAGTAAAATTAAAAGTAAAATAAATGTTGTGTTGAAATAAAAACGTTGTGGGCCTGGTGGCTATAGATACTTTGAATTTATTTGGACTCCTTTAATAAGCAAATTTTATTCTGGTCCGGTCACAAGTATAACTTGATGGTTCGAAACCAATCAACTATTTATTTCAATGAGGTCCCACATGTTTAGAAAATGCTCTTAAAATGAAAAGGCCCAACTTGCAATCTTAAGACTTCAAGCAGAAGACCAAATTTTATCCCTAAAATAATATAAAATAGGGAAGGAAATTTGAAGAATGAAAAAAATGATAAATGGATCAGGAAGACAAATTTCAAAATCGAGAGATTAGTAAGGACAAATTGCTAATATAGTGACAAAAATGCCCCTTAATAATTTTAATAGTAAATAATGCATAAACAAGTAAGAATAACCCATAAAATGTAGTAAACTCCAAATGAAAAAAATAAGAATGTATTTAAAAAAACAAGTAGTAGAGCGTAAAATAAAACGTCAGAAATCCAATGGAAAAGTAATAATGACCAATAAACAAGTAAGTAATACCGTAAAATGTCGTAACGGAATAACATCCCATAAAATGTCGTAACAGAGTGAAATGTACCGTAACATTAAAATGTCTTACCATCCAATAAACAAGTAGTAGTAATGTACCGTAAAATGTCATAACGGAGTAACAACCCGTAACATTAAAATGTCGTGAACATCCAATAAACAAGTAAGAATAAAATTTAAAAAAATAATAAAGAATACCAGTAAAATGTCGTAAACGTTACAAAATTAATAGTAATAACCCTAAATCCTATACTTTTCAACCAAAAAAAAAACCAAAAAAAAAACAAAAAAACAGCCTGCTTCTCCAAAGTAGAAGCTTCTTGGCCGGAAATTGACAAATTCTTCTTGGCCGGAAATTGGACTTGGGCGGAGTAGTGATTCAAGCCGAAATAGCAACAGCCATGTAATCCTTCCGTTTCCATCCTCATTCAAATCCTTGATTCGATTTTTGTGGCCAATCTTCCATGGCCCCAATCACGCACGCCGCCGCCACAATCGAAATTGGTTTTCTCCTCCGTGACTCTCTCTCTCTCTCGCCGCTCAAAAAAAAAAAAAGCCTTCGCGGTGCACACGGCCGGAAATTGGATCTGGTTGGAGCAGTGGGCGGGGCAGTCGGAAATAAGCTTCCATCACCGGAGTAACCTTCGCAATACCACCAGCAATAGAAGGCAAAATCGACCCATCAGTATTATCAATCGAGCAATCCTTCAATCCAATAAAGAAGCAGAAACAGAATGGAGAAGTTCGTAATCCCCACCAACGGAGCTTTGAGTCCAACCGGAGAAGAAGGTGTCCTAAAATTGGAATCAAATTTGGTCGGAAAATCATCCTCGGAGACCTCGAGTAACGAGCGGCCTTGTCTCGCGGGTCGCTTCAAACGCCGATGTCGATCCGGTCTCTTAGAATGAGCGATGGAGAAGAACGCCAATGCGATTTTTTTTTAGAAGGAGGGTTTTTATTTTATTTTATAGATATATAAGAAAATGGTGTTTTTGGAAAGTTACATAGATTTTGTCCTGATTAATTAGCAATGTCCTTACATTCTGATTTTTTATTTAATTTGTCCTTCCTGCCAATAACCTATATAAAATAATACATATCCATATTTTACAACATCTCAATCCAAAAACCTCCACAACAGCATCTCTATCATTATAACATTTCAAATAATAAATAATATATATTCTACCTCACAACCCTATTTATACATTAAATATTTATTATTTCACTTCAGCAGCATCTCTATCCCTATAATTTTTAATAATTAAATATATTTAGGACGTGAATAGTGCATCTTCACAAGTAGGGATGCACTGCTTATATCCCTAAAAATAAATAGGGATAGAGACTGTAGATGTTATATTGAGGTAAACTCTATTTTTTATTTTCATTTTAGAGATAGGGCACCATAGGGCTTCTGCAGAGAGTGACATTCATATTTTTGGGCTTTTACAACGTGAAGGCCCAACTTGCAAATACTAATGCAATTAATCTGTTTGAGGCCGGAAAAATATAGCAGCAGCCAGCAGCGCCGATCACTTTATTCCTCCCGTATTTGCTACCTCTCTTCTCCTACAATGCGAAATGATGCCTCTGCTCTTTATTTTTGTTCATGCCCTCAACTTTTCTTGTTGCTCGATTCGATGCTTTACTCTATAGGGTGATGGCGTTTGATAATTTTGTTATCTTCTGTTTCAGAGGCGAGATACTGCGACCTGTTTGAAGCTACAAGGTTCTTAGCTGCGGTTTTATCCTTTAGGTGATTTATTCTTCTGTTAGATCTTCAGGGTGTGCTACGAAATTGGGTTTTTATTTCCCTCTTTCAGCTACTTGCAGTTTGTCCATGAAACCTTTTCTTTTAATGATTGTTTTCAGTAGTAATGTTTGTTTTCAATATAGCTCAAACAAAATGGATTAGGGTTTTCCATATTTAGAGCTTAAAAAAAATTATGTTTTTCACTGGAATTTTTCTTTTTGAACATGTGTTTGTTTGTTCTCTTGGACTTCTTACACATACTATTCATAGCTACTCTCTCGACATATTTGGGATAGGAATAATGAGTGTTGATAGCCTGTGTATGAATTACACATAGAGAATAATGAACCTAAGAAGGATTCGAAAAGTTCAAGCGTTCAAACAAGTATGAATTTTTAAAGACAAAGATGAGGTGTTTAATGACAAATTGTAAAAATCTGTTCAAAATCCAAGAAAACGTCAACTTTATTCTGTTTTTCCGCCTTTTTTTTGTTGTTAAATATGTTATCGTTGTTCGAGCTTGCCCAAGATTGCAAGAGATACAAGGAATCCATATATATTTGGAAGGTTTTATTTTTTAATTTTGCTTTGGATTAGTTTTTCAGATTCTTATTGCTGCATGTATTTCTAGCCATTATAATGCTGCACATTGGAGTTTTTCTTTAATGTGGAATGTGCTCTGATTATGGAAATTTCATTGTGCTATATAATGTTATAGGTGATGCTTTTCTTGAATCATTGTTGAGAAGTGGCCAAGTGGGCGACACTTAAATCTGGTCGAGTATAGGCGCCGATTGCAAAACAATCTTCGAATCTTTGTAAGTTCAATGCTTTTAAAAGGACTTTTGTCTGTGATTTGGGCTTTTATTATTTATCACCATTTACGGTTTCCTTTGCAACCTTACATTCATTAAACGAAGTTCTTAGAACATCCTAATCTAGCTTTATGTATGCTATTCTATTACTAGGCGAGATTCTCCCAAACTAATGCAGAAGAGGGAGCAGAGCAAGGGAGGCGGAGGCTCTGCCACTCCGGCGTCCAAGAGAGGTCGCCCCGTAGGTAGTGGAAGCAACAACACATCTTCTTTCTCTGTGGCAGCTTCTGCTGATTCTTTTGCTCCCTCCACTTTACTCGGTCCTTCTCTCCAAGTCCACTCCACCTTCACCGGTAAGTCGCTTCAATCCTCTATTTTTGTGCCCATTTTGCGTTTTCAACAGCTGTAGATCTATCAAAGTCAGCTCACTTAACACTGATGGCAGAAATATGTCTCTTTTTTTTTTCATCTGCATTTTTTCCGAGGATATTGCAGAATTTCAATACTCAATCAGCAAATTAGTTATTTCCTTATTGTTTTAAGAGTTTAAGATTCTCCTGGAACATTGTCAAATATGATCGTGTGGGATCGAATCCAGATGTTTATTTTAGGGGTTCAATATGCTCCTTGAAGCTACCGTGTGATATAAATGAACATGATAATGCTGTACTGTGCTTAATTAATGTTTATGCTTTTCAGTATCTATATTGCTTTTACAATGCGTAATGTGTTTTTTCAGAGCAGAATAACAAAAGAATTGTTCTGGCACTTCAAAGTGGATTGAAGACTGAGCTGACTTGGGCGTTGAATACCCTCACTGCACTCTCATTTAAAGAAAAGGACGATGTTCGTAAAGATGCCACCCCTCTGGCTAAGATTCCGGGATTACTTGATGCTTTACTTCAAGTTGTATGTCTCTTTTCATTCATTGGATTTGCATAGTGCAATATTTTCCTGTCATAACTAATTACATTTATATTGAACAGATAGATGACTGGCGCGATATATCATTACCTAGGGCGCTTAAAAAGCCAAGAGTAAGGATGCTAGGTTCTAACACTGCTGTTACTGGATTTGGGAATGAATATGATGCATTGAGCAAGAACGAACCTTACCATACTGGGTAATTTGTGTTTTGTTGTAATTCTGAGTGATTGTTTCTTTGCTGCCTGGGGTTCTTTGCATCCATCACCAGTTTGGCTGATTTTTTTTTATGGCAGTTCTGGATCCAATTCTGCTAACAAGGAGGCAGCTTTGCTAAAGAATCCTAATAAACGTAGACCTTCAGATTGGTGGTTTGATGAAGATGGCTTGTTTAATATGGACGATGAAGGGAGGGCAGAAAAGCAGCTTTGTGCTGTTGCTGCTTCAAATATTATTCGCAACTTCTCTTTCATGGCAGAAAATGAAGTATGTATGGCGCAACATCGACATACCGTGGAAACTCTATTTCAATGTATAGAAGAATATGTAACAGGTTCGTGCTGCTAAGATTTGTATCTTGTCTCTCAATGCTGTTTAGGGCGTGAACAGCAACAATAATGTCCTATTTGTACTGAAACAATCTGGCAGACAAAAATAAAATGTAAGAAATCGAGTTGGAAATATTGAGATTGCCATGATATAGTGATTCATAATGTTGCAGAGGATGATGAACTAGTAACAAATGCATTGGAAACCATTGTAAGCCTAGCGCATCTGCTTGACCTTCGAATCTTCAGTTCATCAAAGCCGTCTTACATCAAAATGACGTAAGTGGGTTGACCTAGTTGTACTTATTTACCCTTAAAATCTTGTATTCTGTTGGTTGAATGTTTTGTATTCTGCCAGAGAAAAGCGTGCCGTACAGGCTATCGTGGGAATGTTGGAATCTGCTGTGAAGGCCTGGCATTGTGTAGCAGCAGAATTACTCGGGCGCTTAATAATAAATCCGGAAAACGAACCTTTCATCCTTCCTTTTGCTCCACAGGTTTGCATGCATGGTCATGATCTGTTGAGGGCTGTAATGACGTATTTTTGGTAGCTACTTACTAATATTACCGGATCTGCAGATATACAAACGATTACTCGATATAATGTGTTTACCAGCTGTTGATGCACAAGGAGCTGCTGTTGGTGCATTATACAGCCTTTCAGAAGTAAATGCTGACTGTCGATTGAAGCTGGCTGGTGAGAGATGGTGAGATGGCTACCTCTTATCCATACCTTTATGATTCCTCAAGAATTTGTATGTCCTATCATGAACACCTGTTTTAAGTTAACCTTTTTAAATTGGAATTGGTATGTGTCGTATTCTAGGGCGATTGATAGGCTGATGAAAGTGATAAAGGCTCCACACCCAGTAGCAGAAGTGTGCAGGAAAGCAGCAATGATACTGGAAAACCTTGTATCAGAGCCACAAAACAAACCCCTGTTAGTAGTTCATGAGAATGCGTTTGCAGAGATGTTATTTGCAGATGGGAAGTATTCAGATTCATTTTCCAGGATATTGTTTGAATTGACGTCTAGACCGGGCAACAGGGTGACGACAGCTCGTGGCATGTGGGGAATGTAGTTCTTACCCCAGCCTTAACATTGTAGAAACATTCAGACACTTTTTGATGATACTGCTTCCTGATTTCCAAAAAAATGTTCTTGTAGATAGATATTAGCCGGTTGTTTTGTTGTCACTTGAAATGCGTGTTGTATTTGTGAAACCGTAATCAATATGTTGTATTTTCGTTCTGTTTGAATTGTTATGCCCCATGAATTCACGATTGTATGACGATAAATCTCATAACCTCCATTGTCGACCAAAGTAACGCCGGAGATAGATGACCTCTCGGGACACATTGATTTCATTATCCCATGGATGGATTTCACTACAATTGGGAAAATTAAGGTTAGTGAAAATAACAATGATGATAAAAGGTTACCTCTAAAACTGAGCTTTGATATCAATTGATATGAATTTGTGGACCGTTAAAGGTAATCTAGACACGATGAACATGAAGAACGAGCTCTTGATCGATCATCCTCTGATCAGACTCTTCGGAGTGCCTCCTATACTAATAATCAACCTGTGATTAGACTCTTACGAAACGTCGATACCCATAAACTTACTGGTCAACAAGTTTAATGAATCCAAAAGGGTGAATGTCCAATCCAAGGGAATCGTCGAGGAATGCACAAAGCTGTCAAAGCATCAATTGTTGAATGATAATAAACTACTCTCTCCGTTCCAAAATAACCGAGGCAGTTGTCAAATTACATTCAAATTATCTCGATAATGCTTTGATAGATTGCTTCATTATGATATGAAGCATTTTTTGATAGATTATTGTATTACGCAATGTTAATGGTGATATTTTGTCTGTTAATAAAATGTGTTATCGTTACTGTGTTAGTGTAAACGCTGCGATTATATTCGGCTTTCAAATACTACGTCGAAAGGGTATCAAATGAGGTCTCAAAATGAAGATAAAAAAATATGAACATTGATGAAACAATTTTGATGATCGGTGGTCAAAATCAAAAGTTACGGTCGTTTATAAGAAAAACGCTCCGGTTAATGTAAATATTTTTTCAGCTTTCAAAATTTATGCCGGAAGGGTATCGTATGAGTACTCAAATTAAAGAGCAAAAAAAATATGAATTTATGTGAAAACATTTTGATGATCGGAGTTCTAAATAAAAAGCTACGGTTGTTTTAACAAAAAAAACAGACAAAACAAACAAACAAAACACTACAGCTGAAAGAAGAGGCGCGCTGCTTTTACTCAATTGTTATAATGAGGGTAATTTTGTCCGTCTGAAATTTTTTTTTGTCTTTTTTGTAATTAAAAAAAAATAGTGTGTCATATTTATTAATTTTGTAATTAAAAATAAACTTTTCCCCCAACCCCCTAGAATATAGTATGATATTAATGTCCGTACATGTATAATTTACCTTTAGAAAGAATGAAGAAAAAAACACCTAACTCGACACTGGCACTCGGGTTTAGGCGTTAAAGGCAAAATGTGTGTTAAAAATAGAGGCAAAGAGAGAAAAGTCATAATTTTGACCCAAAATAAATAAACTTGACACAGTGCTTTTTTTAGTTGCAAAAATGGCAAAAAAAACTATCATAATAATTGTTAGTAACAGTATAGAACATGGGAAAAACAAACACCAAATTCTGATTTATTTTATTTGATTATTGATTAATATAGCGTTGGTAAAAGCTTTGATCTTTATGATAAAAAAGATTTTGTCAAATAAAATGATAATTTATTGCTATTTTATTTGATTTATAATGCACGGATTCATTGCCCGTGTAAATATATGTAATTTACATATAAATATATAAAAGGTGAATCAGAGGGACCCGGAGTATTCATCAGGGGAACCCGTTTTCCCCTTCCTGTTCATTATATGTGCGGAGGGATTGACTGCTCTTATCAATAGATGGGTGCGTTTCTCATTGAGGGATTTCACTAAGAGAGGCTCGCTTTACGCAAGAGATCTCACCACGCAGCCTCGGATTTCACGAGGTGGAATACATACCGCGTGTGTGGAAATTGTGTGGCCCAGGATCACGTAGATAGCTGCTCCTAAGAAAGTTCCCATGATAGAATTTTCCTCAATAGATACTATCCCTGGGGTGCGTTGCGGAGTATTTCATTTGGTAATAATTTGGTCACCGAGTCGCATTTTTTTTTTCTCAAAAAAAAAAAAAAAAAAAAAACACTTTTTTAAACAATGAATCATCTTCATTCATTCATGATATACCCTTAAACCATATCCTCTGTTCTTGATTCCTCTTCCTCCACAATGACTACCAAAATATTCTTGCAATCCACAAACCAAACACAACATTCAAAATCAACAATTATAGTAGTAATGACCATAGGAAGAAAAAAAAGAACAGTAGAAAGAATGGTAATAACATACAAAAAGTTGCACACAAAATGACTTGATCAAAATCATGACATAACTACAAAACTGCCATCGTGAGTACCTGCAGACTGTTTTTCCACGTAATTATCAGTCATATTTTGGCTTCTGTTTGAATCTAATTACTACTATCTTAATGCTTTGCTTCTTTGTACAAATTAACAAAAGAGCAAATAGCTTATGCTTTTCCCATCTCTCTTCACTGCAATCAGAACTTGTCAAGAAACAGTTGCGTATTCAGGAGCAAAGATGTACCCAAATAATTCACATTCATGGCCTAGCTAGCTGTAGACCATCTTAATTAGTTATACCTGCACATTTAATTTTTCACCTACACGAAAACCTTTTTTTCTAATCAAGCCGTGAACCCAAACTGGTAATGTGTGAAAAAAGTTGAGAAAAACCGTGCATCTCCACAACTCTGACACGCTAATCCAACGTTGTTCATAGGAATTCCGTCCATAAGCTTAACCGATGCTCCAACTTCATGAAGCTGCTTAATCTCTTCTGCCCCACCAATTAATGTACTTTCCCCTCATAAAGACTTGTGGCAATCTCGCTGCTTTACCTCCCAAGCTGTCTTGCAAATCGGATAATTTTGGGTCCAAATATTTAGAAAAATTGAAGAGATCTTGTTTAAAATATAATGTCATCTCTATAATTTATGTGTTTTTATATGTTTACGGACCAAAATCGATACTTACAAACGTATTTAACAACAAAATTGATGTGTGTTTTTTTTTTTTTTTTTTAAATTTCGCGACTAAAATCGATAATCGCAAACGATGAAATTCCAAATCGATAACATCCAAAATTATGGAATGAACTTTACAATTTTTCCTAATAATAATATGGTGAACACAACGACTGAATAAGAAGGATATAAACCCGTCTTTAGCCTTTAGGCCCATCTGGCAATGGCCAAGAATACTCTCAATATTTGGCAAATTTTAGGGCCCTCAATCGTAATATTATTATTATTATTATTATTATTATTATTATTATTACTATAATAAAATAGTCGGTGTGTTTCCTCCGTCAAGTGTTTCCCCTTTGAAAATTGTTGTAAATTAATTTAGTATTCCATATATACATCCAATCCAATCAATCATAAATATTTTTTTTTTAGAAACATAAATATTAATTAAATTCCATATATATATATATATATATATATATATATATATATATATATATATATATGACAAATTTTATAATACAATCAGTTAGAAGAAGTTGTGCTAAAGTAAGCATACATTACAACCATTCATTTCTAACCTCTCACACACGATAAAAGTGTATTATGTGAAAGAGAGAAAAAATGAGAGAGCCTAATGATGCCAATGTATCCCAAACTTATAACCTTCTTACAACAGATTCATTAACTATAAAGTTTCTCATATATATATATATATATATATATATATATATATATATATATATATATTCATTTAATTATAAACCTACCATAAAAAGAATGATAATTAAAAAAACACGTTAATCAGAAGTCGTTATAATTAGAATCGATCAAGGATTCTATATGCACAATTTTACTTTTTTGCCTTTTAGTTTTCACGTTAAACATAAAACATTATCTTTGTGCACAATTTTATTTTATTTTAGTTTTTTTAATTTTCATGTTAAACTTACAAACATTTTTCTATATGCACAAATTTACTTTTTTAACCACCAGGACGTTATACCTTAATAACAACTTGATAGCAATAGGATAATAATTTATATAATACAAAAACCATTAAAACAATTATCTATATGTACATTTTTTTTAGTTCCACGGCAAACTTAAAACAATTATCTATAATAATTAATCAATTAAAGTGTTTACAAAGGAAAAATGCTACAAGAAGCCTTTTCTCCTGAATAGCAACTTTATACAACACACTAAACCTAATAGCAATAGAACAACCATTAAAACAATTATCTACATATGCAAGAATTAAACGATTAAAGTCTTTACAAAGGCCAACATGACACTGGCCCATCGGTAAGTCTTTGCGATGCCATTAATCCAGGAGGTTCAGGGTTAGAATACCAAAGTGAAACAAAAAGTGTGTATCTTTGTGTTTTTTCAGTATCCGTAAAAAAAAGTCTTTACAAAGGATAAATGCTTCAACATGCCATTTTCCCCCCTTGCTACAACACTTTAAACCTAATAATAGGTATTCAACTTTGAAATCCCAATCCTCACTAAACACGTCAAACATATTCTAATCGCATCTAAGGAAACATATGAATCATAACAAAACTCCCCTTTAAAAGTCACACCATACAAACACAATTTCTACACGTAATTGCAAACAAATCACCTTGGATCAATAATAATTGCAAATAAGACATCCAAGACAATCATCAATGTTATTCGATGGACGGTTATTTCATCAATTTGCAGCGGACACGTATATAAAGTTGGAAACAACACGACTTGACTTTTCCGTACTCACCAAGATAAAGTGTGGGCTGAGCTTTATCAATGGATAGTTGATAGTGTTAAAGCTAGATAAAGGAGAGGATGCGCAGTAGGGTTTCCGTACTCACCAAGATCAAGTGAGGGTTGAGCATTATCAAGGGATAGTTGATAGTGTTAAAACTGGAGAAAGGAGAGGACGAGCAGTAGGGAAAAGAGTAGTATTGCCTGTATCATTTATTGAAGGCCCAAGAGACATGTGGCGTATATATCTGGATGCCATGGCTTTAGTACAAAAGTTCAGGAAATCATATCTTTTTATTACCATGACATGCAATCCAGAATGGAAAGAAATTGACAAAAACCTATGTGAAGGTCAAACACCTAGAGTATTTCATGCAAAGCTACAAGATTTAAGAAATCAATTGTATGAGAAGTAAATTTTTAGAGAAGTAACAGCTCATGTAGAAATCATTGAGTTTCAAAAAATATGACTACCTCAGGCACACATGCTGATTACATTAAAGTCCAACTCTAAATCACAACACCTGATCAATTTGACAAGTTTGTATGTGCTGAAATTCCAAGCAATGAAAAGTATCTTGAATGCAACTGGTATGAGTTAGTCTTGAAACATATGAGGCATGACCCATGTGGATTACTAAATAAAAATAATTCATGCATGGGGAATGAGGAGTGCATGTTTCATTATCCTCGTGAGTTATCCAAATGTATAATACAAGGGAATGATGGATACCTTATGTACATGAGAAGAAAAACAGGATTACAAATCCGTGTACGCAATGCACTGTTAGACAACTGGTGGATGGTTCCTTACGATACACACCTTCTATCCAATTAATATTACAAGTTTATTCCTTTTCAGCATAACACAAATTTTACCATAGTTTGGTCATATAGCATATTATTATTTTTTCAAGGATTAAACATGATTATAAGAAATTTTAACTCAACCAATATAAAGTCCAATCCTTTGAAGCTATAACCTTCAAATAACTAAGAAGTTAAAAAAGAACATTTTCATAATTGTAAATTAAATTTTATATTTGTTTAAATTATGAAAAATGAACATTGTTTGCACGTGTATTCTACTAGCTTGTGGACTAGGGGGCTTCTCTCCAATTGAAGAAAAACTTAGAAAGAAAATAGCTGTAGGAATGTCTGACGAAAGTGACCCAGGTGCCCGCCCCTTAGTCAATGGGTCATGCACAAAGGCAAATACAGAGTCGTGAAAAAACTGTTTTGATGACTTGATTCAAATCAAATCAATTTAAGTATAGTTGTGATTAAACAAAATATGTTATGCAATTGCCCAAACATATTTGACAACTTGATTAGATGCCGGGTATACTCAAATGATTGCAATATATACATATATGAGTGGATATGAATAGGTGATTCAAAATTCTTTAGAAGAGAAGACATAGTTAGCAGATTACATTACAAACCGGCTAATACTAACGGAGACAAATAAACTAGATAAAGAATTGATGTTAATCTTTCTTGGAGAGGCGTATTGTTTCACTAGCTTTGACAATGCTACCCATGACACTAACTACTATTATCAAGAAGAATTCCTCAATTCTTTAATGCCAAATGGTTTGCCTCCTCACAAATTAGTTTTGAAAAATAATTCACCTATAATGTCGTTGAGCAACTTAGACCCAACAGACGGATTATGCAATGGTACAATAATGGTGTGTAAAGAACCACAACAAACATGTCATTAATGCAGATATCATTGTTGGGCAACATTGCGGAAAATAATTTTAAATCCCACGTACTCCACTTTGTCCAGCAAAAAAATGAAGGATACCTATTTAATTTTACAAGAAAACAATTTTCTATTCGTCAATGTTTTGCGATGACGATGAATAAAGCACAATTTCAAATAAAACCATCGTAGAAGTATAATTGCTACAACCGGTGTTCTCTCATGGACAACTGTATGTCGCACTATCTAGAGGAACTTCAATGTCAACAACTAAGCTCTTGATTAAACACAAAGATGAAGTAAGCAAGGCTTACGATTAAAAAGAATATCAGGATAAACAATAACCGTAGAAAGATTAATAGTCATATGATTTAATTCTTATATATTTTTACACTATAACTAACACTCAATATAGAACAATAAATTTATACATTAAATATATACCACGTGCGAATGCACGTGTATTTTACTAGTATATATATATATATACACACTTATTATTGTATAGGCAAATGCAATTTTTTTATTCATATCAACATTGAGCTAATTAGAGGACCAGATGTTTATGGTGGTTCTGAACAAAATAATGTAACAACATGTCAATCAATTAGAAATATCATGATTGATGGTTGCTTTATAAACGTAAGTGATCATCACAAATCTCTTAAATTTATTGTTTTGACACATCAAATATGATTTGGTCTCCGACAATTCTAAAAGTTTGATGGCAAAAATGTCTAATCCATTAAATGTTTGATGTTTAATCCATAGTATAAGTAAAATTAATCTATTTTACGTGATGCCTATATAAATAGGAAATTTCTACTCCCTCCGTCCCGTAATATAAGTTTTTTTGGCTTTTTAATAGTGTCCCAAAATATAAGTCATTCTCACAAAACAATACAATATTAAATGCATTGTTTTTACTTTCACACTAAACAATGTAATATTATTAGCTAGTCCCAAAAAACAATACAATATTTTGCATTGAAATATTAAAAAACAACTCATTCATTATGTTTTCTTAAACTGTGTAAAATAATCAAAAGGCCTTATATTATGGGACGGAGGGAGTACATGGTAACTTCTTTTAGAATGTAGTGATGGACGAAACAGTCATAACCACACAATTTGATGTAGAAGATCTACAACGATTGAAATAAAAACGATAAACAAGAGTTAATCCAAGCTCTTAAGTGATTTTACTCATAAAGAGATTTCAAGATTACATCCTCCGCTTAACTTCTAGGGAAATATGGGTATTTATAAGTTTGAAAGCCCATTTACCTAAAACATACCCTTGCAAAAGCCCATTTGACTACTCATTAATTTAAAACATAAATAAAAGGCTACTAATTACTATGATGTGCTAGATCATCTCCATCCCCCTTCACGTAAAACTCGTCCACGAGCGAGTCCATTGGTGATGACAAGACAAGCACATTGAAACTCCCGAGCTCACCAATAAATCCTTTGGTGGATCAAGGTCATTCACCATCTTATGGAACAACTTCAAAATCCTTTTAAATTGTCAATTCTTGTCCAAAATGCTCAAACATAAAGAGATTGTAACAATGCTTAGCTTAGGTATGGTGGTATCGTAGTCGTCTATATCATTCCAACTCTTCCACTGAATAACTCGTCCATGAGTTAGGTTGAGACGATAGAAGGCGGGTGCCACATGAATCGGAAGATAAAACAATTAGCCTTTAATTGTTCTAATATATCTGGGAGGAATTTCCACTGAGTGGGTGTACCCAAGTTGACTTCAAAAGATTGAAATCAATGGCAATCATATCTTTGCAAGTCTATGGTGAATTCGCAAGTATTACGGTAATAACCAAAACGCATGACTTCATGTTAAATGAACCTTGGTACAAGATCTTTCTTTGTCATGCATGTATGCTAGCCCCTCGTTCTCCATATTTGGTCTCCAATTCAATCAAAGCGCAGGTACAAGAGTAGGAATTCCAAGTAATTAGAAAACACACAATTCACTGGATCGAATGGAATGGATATATGAAGTAAGTCCCAAATTCAAAGGCCACAAGCCATCCTCGCCTACCATATGACCAACTTCATCGAACGCTAAAATCTTCAAAATTCCATAAGGTAGCGTCAAGATAATCGGTAAAGTTTCATCTTGAATTACACTAGGCTTCTCCGACTTCAATTTTGTGTATAAATTCTTGAAAGCACTCGGGAGGCAAATTCAAGTCTCCAAACCTTTTGCATCAAAGATAATTCCCACTCATACTTTCATATTTAAACAAAATGCAGTAGTTGGACAGAGGGTAATCCCCAAAATTTTGAAAAACGTGACTTCCACCTGGATCAAACAAGAACACATCCACTTTGTAATGAGCTTCGAACAACGAAGGTAACAACAAGAATTGAGTTGTCCTCTCATTCGACCCTACTGAGCCCCAAATGGACTCCACGCCCACAAAAGTATAACTCCAGCGACCTTGGAGAGACGAATCTCGTGCGAACTCACATTGATAAGTCCACGTATCTTTAGCAGGTTCATAAAGTGTGCCTAAAACAGGGCAGCCTCGCTTCAATCTATTTTTCCAAACACCAACGCCATTTCCAGGTTCCATAATGTCGTGCAGTGCCATATAAATGGCATCTACCACCCCTGTTGTTGGTAATGTCAAAGCTTGCAGTATTTGGTCCTTGAATTTTGGGTCATAAACCTTTTGGACATCTGCTCTTGGTGTTTGTAATGTTAGAAATTTGGTGGTAGAAGCTTGGAGAATGTTGCATCTTTCCTTTCACCGTCGTCTTCCAAATCAGATGTGCCGTCAAACATCACATCTGAAGGGGTCCCCTGCGTTGCAGCCACAATATGAGCCTCTTTCACCGTCGAATCAGCCAAAACATCAAACTGAATTGTATGTCCAATTCAGCCTACGCATCATGAGGAAAACCTTAGCTCTAAATACCAAATGATGTTGAAGATCTACAATGATAGAAATAAAAACAAAAACAAGAGCTAATTCAATTTCTTAAGTGATTTTACTCATAAAAGATTTCAAGATTACATCCTCCGCTTAACTTCTAGGGAAATAAGGGTATTTATAAGTTTGAAAGCCCATTTACCTAAAACATACCCTTGCAAAAGCCCATTTGACTGCTCATTAATTTAAAAACATAAATAAAAGGCTACTAATTGCTATGATGTGCTACATCACAATTTATGTCTAAAATATAACTTGTGTGGTTTTGATGACTCTGTATGTCGCTTCACTTCAAATGAAGTTATCACGTTGAAATCGACATTTCTAAATACCACTCCCTCCGTTCCTATTGTCGTAGTTGCTAAAAGTAGAAAATCCATTTTATTTTATCTGTCATAGATCCATTTTCTAAGCATCATTTATTGTATTTTTTTATATCTATCCCTATTTATTAAGGGGTGAGAGATTAAAAATAACGCTGCATTAAGTATACTTAAGGATGTTGTCGTTATTTTGATGTTAGGTCAAAACATTAACTATCCTACTTAATATGTATGTTTTTGACAATTACGATAGTTAAATAGAAACGAATGGAAATGGAAGAGAGTATATGTCAATATTGTTTCCGTGAAGAAAAGAATGCAACACCTTATAATTATTAACATATGTCATAATGTCAATAGATGTGATACTGTGTGTAACATTTATCTCCACGTAGACTTGGTTCAGAAAACAGGAATCAATTATCGTAGGACGAAATAAACTTCATTCATTCATTCCTATTGACTTAAATACAACTTCCCTGGTTTGGGAAGTTTTGTTTGTACACTCTACACGCTACCCCTTTTGTATTCTCCTGTTCTTGATTTTTGTGTTTTCTGCTTTCCAAAGAGAATATAAACAGTATTTTTTTTTTTTTTTTTTTTTGTGTGGTACTACTACCAAAATAATAGAGCAAAAGGCCTCTGCTTTTTAGTACTAGTAGTAGTAGTATAAGAAAGTTTTGTGCTCGTGTGTGTGTTTAGGTGGTGGGTTTGGGGGTTTGCCAGTTGAACTCCACTCATTAGTTATTATGGGTTGTTGCCATTCGGCTCCTTCGCCGGAATCTCGTCGCTCCGACAAGGATCGTTTTCGTTATTCACAGTCAAGTCATCATCATAACCATCCTCACCCTCGCTCAATCAACAGTACAGCTGCTTCTACTGCTGATGGGGGATTTAATTTCTCCGAGTTTTCTTTCTCTGAGCTTAAAGCAGCTACTAATAACTTTAGTTCCGACTTCATTGTTTCTGAGAGCGGCGAGAAGGCTCCTAATGTGGTTTATAAAGGCCGGTTGCAGAATCGCCGTTTGGTCGCTGTTAAGAAATTTACTAAAATGGCTTGGCCCGACGCCAAACAATTCGTGGTAACTATTCTTTTTGTTTTTGTTTTTGTTTTTTACGTTCTGTACGTAGCTGGCTCTTCGATGGCTGTCTTATTTCCTTTTTTTTATGGTTGTTCTTGTTGAATAAAGGATGAAGCTCGAGGTGTTGGGAAGTTGAAGCATAAGAGGCTGGCGAATTTGATAGGCTACTGCTGTGATGGTGACGAAAGGCTACTTGTTGCAGAGTTCATGCCAAACGATACTCTTGCAAAACATCTTTTCCACTGTACGTCTAATACAAAATACTCACGTTTCATCTGTCATTCTACAAAAATTTCCTTCTTGTGTTGTGTTCGTATAAGCTGTTTACTTCTTTGGGCTTGTCGTTTCTATCTATAATTTGAAGGTTTTCCTATGAGATGCCTACTTGAATTTTGTAGCTAAATGCTGTTTGGTTAGGTCTTTGGGCCAAACATGTATCATGTGTCCTATGAGATGCCTACTTGAACTTTGTAGCTAAATGAGGCCTCGTTAGGTCTTTGGCTAAACCTGTGTCATGTGACCAATGAGATGCCTACTTGAACTTCGTAGCTAGATGCGGTTTCGTTAGGTCTTGGGCTAAACCTGTATCATGTCTCATCCACAATTTGAGCATTTTATTGTGAGCTCATGAATGTTTGATTAGGTACGTGGTCCTATACATTTAAGATGTGGTCCTATACTTTTAAGATGTGGTTTTGTGGCGTGTTAAATGAGAACAAACTTCTTGCTTCTAATTTATCTCGCCTTTTAAAGTCTCCTGGAGTTGTTCCTGCTTCCTAGGACATGAATAAAGAGGATCATTAGATTTTTTTGTCTCTTCAGGAAATTACAGTTCTGCAAATGACCCGATGAGTGGACAAATTTGAATTACATTGTTCAATTGAAAATCCGGAGATTTCTTTTCCAGTGATAAATACCACTTTTTTTCCAGGGATGAAGATGATATTGATCCCTTTTATTTCATGAATTTTGCATTTCAAGCCTTTCATCTTGACACTTATACCCTCATCTATGTAGTTTTTTTTACCTTTTCAGTCCATTTTTGCTACATGTCAAGTTTTTATTGGCTGGAGCATGTCGTATTTTCACTGCTAGATTTGAAGACGTGGCACTTTGGACTGAAAATGTAAAATCTAATGCATAGATGACAGGTAAAAGTTCAAGATAAAACATTGAAGATATAAGTACACAAATCGTGACACTAAAGGGACCAAAATCGTCTTTATCCCTTATTCCTCGGTGCTTGCCTTTTAATGTATAAGGAGACCAATGTCTAGAAAGATAATCAATACTTGATGTTCATGTGTTTCTTACTTGTTGGCTTTTGGGCTAACTGTGTGAAGAATTTCAAATTAAGAAGGCCTCTGCTTTCCTGCTCTCTTAATGACATATTTAATTCTACTTTTTGCTGAGTGCACAAAGGCTATTTTTCTTGCAGATTATAGTTTTTCCCTTTCTCCTTTTGCTTTTCTTTAACGGAGAGGAAGGGGAAAAGGGATCGATTGATAATAGGTTTGGGGAGAGGTAATAAAAGCCTCCTCACAACCACAGTATGCGCAGTAGTCAGCTACAACCAGACGGCTTATTGTAGCTTTGCCTAGTTAGATTTTCTGTTCATTGAAGCATTTTATTGTGCATTCGTGCACTTATTTTTTTGTTTCCAAGTTTAATTCCTGTATTCATTACATTTTTTCTTTGTTCAAAGGGGAAAATCAGACTCTAGAGTGGGCCATGCGTTTGAGAGTGGCTTTGTACATTGCTGAGGCTTTGAACTATTGTAACATGGAGGGTCGTCCACTGTACCACGATTTGAATGCATACAGAGTCCTTTTTGATGAGGTTTTCTTACTTGTTCTTTGACTTGTTTCGCAAACCTGAAGAAATGCCTTGTTGCTGCTATGTTATTCGGTTGCAAATTTATTCTTTCTCTGGCTTATTGCAGAATGGTGATCCACGTCTTTCTTGCTTCGGTTTGATGAAGAACAGCAGTGATGGTAAAAGTTATAGCACAAATCTTGCGTACACTCCACCAGAGTATCTGAGAAATGGTGAGTATTGTAGTCCATTATGTCATTTCGATCATGTTGCCTTGTGCTTCTGAATAAGATAATTGAGCATATTTATATTCTGCTTTGATAAATCTGGATTATAGAGCTAGAATGGAGGTCTCGTGATTTAATTGATCAGATGTTGTACTTATCGCTCTAGATTCAGCACTTGGTTTTAATCTATACTTCTGAAGTTGTAAAATTGACATCTTTGCTTTCAAGAAATTTCACAAAAAATATTTTGATAGGCTACATCTTCCTTTTGTACATAACATGCTTGTAGATCTGTAGTATGAAATTAGAATTCTGATGTAAGTGGCTTGCGATTGCTTAACAAGGGTGGCCACTGTTGAATGAATGCATTTTTCCTTCAAATTTTCTGTGATGATTAGACTAATTAGAAATGTTCGTAATAGCCAAAAATATCCTATTGTTATAGGGAAGGTCACCCGGAAAGTGTTTCTTTCAGCTTTGGAACTGTCCTTTTGGATCTTCTCAGTGGAAAGCATATCCCTCCTAGCCATGTAAGTGTTTCTAACCAAGGAAAAGTATGTGTTCCCATTCTCATTTATCATGGGTACCCCATAGCATCTAATTGGCTGTTGCTTTGCCTAGTGTACATATTTGAGTGAAACATATTTCATGCATGTGTGCAAGTGTGTCTGTGTGTTTGAGGTTTCATTTTTCTCTTAAACAGCTGCAAGAAGTATATCACGTTATACCTTTTTTTCTTTTGTTGCATTCGCATATAGCCTCCAAGTGTTTCTTTAGCTGGTTTAGTTCAAGATCCTATGTCTGTACATTTCATAAAGGTTGCTGTCAGAATTATGCAAAAAGTCACCATAATGTTGTTGACTTACAGGCTTTGGAGATGATACGGGGCAAAAACATCCTTCTACTAATGGATTCACATTTGGAGGGGAACTTTTCAACAGAACAAGCTACTATTGTTTTTGATCTTGCTTCACAATGCCTGCAGTATGAACCTAGGGATCGGCCAAACACTAAAGATATCCTTGCTACTCTCACTCCACTCCAAAATAAAGCCGACGTCAGTTGATGTTCTTTTTTTATTTTGAAATTTTGCTATATCCTTGATTCTGTCAATTCATGGTGTTGATATCAAGCAATGACCGGCTAAGTTGAGCTATAATCGCATTTGTTTTCTTCGAGTTTTTTCACTTAAAAAAGTTCACAAACACGTACAGGTGCCATCTCACGTGATGCTTGGAATCACTAAGCATGATGAAGCACCGGCGACACCTCAACGCCCCCTCTCTCCAATGGGTGACGCCTGCTCACGTATGGATCTGACAGCCATCCATCAGATATTGGTTTCAACTCATTACAAAGACGACGAGGGTACCAATGAGGTAATTCATTTGAGCCATGAGACAAACAAACAATGCTGATGATTTATTTCTCAGCTTGTGTATGCTTAGATATTTGTCTTCATTTGTACAGTTGTCGTTCCAAGAGTGGACTCAACAAATGAGAGACATGTTGGAGGCAAGGAAGCGCGGTGACTTGGCATTCCGTGACAAGGACTTTAAGACTGCTATAGATTGTTATTCTCAGGTACATACTTTCAACCACTTTGTTTGCATTTTTGGGTTATGAAGTTGAAGGGAATCTTATTAATACATAGAATCATTTGGGTGATATGAAATTGTATTTCTTTGTACAGTTTGTGGATGTGGGGACAATGGTATCACCAACTGTTTATGCACGGCGGAGCCTTTGCTATCTCATGTGTGATCAGCCCGATGCAGCTCTTCGGGATGCTATGCAAGCACAATGTGTGTACCCTGATTGGGCTACTGCATTTTATATGCAATCAGTTTCTCTTTCCAAGCTAGACATGAATAAAGACGCGGCTGATATGTTGCATGAAGCTGAATTGCTGGAAGAGAAAAAACAACGAGGTGGCAGAGGATCGTGAATTTCTGTAGCTTAGATACACCAAACACAACCTATTGTGGCACACCACAACCAAAA
The DNA here is from genome assembly GCA_026214975.1 of Gentiana macrophylla. Taxonomy (NCBI): domain Eukaryota; kingdom Viridiplantae; phylum Streptophyta; class Magnoliopsida; order Gentianales; family Gentianaceae; genus Gentiana; species Gentiana macrophylla. The sequence continues at coordinate 156,717,260 of CM047805.1, forward strand.
AAAAAAAAAGAAAAAGATGGGACTTTCTAAATGTCAGATTGTGACGATCGACTTTCTAAAGGTCAAATTTTAGTCTATAATCAACTTTTGAAATTTCAATTGTACTTTGTACAGAATTGATTTTTTGAAAGTCGGTTTTATGATGTTGTATCCTGGTAGATATTGTGACACAGTGGTAGATTGTTTAAAGGGTCCCTTTTCACTTTGGGCTGGTGCAGCAGTTATTAGTAGTAATATTTTTTATTGCTATCTGGGTAGTTATGAATTTGGTTCATTTGTCTATATAAGTTTAGTAATATTATAAATCTGTTATATTTATGTCTTATTACCGTTTGGGTTAAAGTCGGCTAAACATGTAATTAAGGTAATCAGTTGTTTTGTAATAATTGGCTAGTTTCTCACTCAGGTACCCATTAATCCCCTTATGTATTATGCGGCCAGGTAGTTGGGAACTATGTCCCAAGTCCCAACTCTATTTAAAGAGCACGCAATACTAATATTTATTACCTCTCACTTCTCTTACTCTTCCTTCCTGAAAATCTACATGGTGACTAACAGAGCTTTGAAATATACTTCTAAACTCGATCGCCTTTTTGTTTTCTTCTCTCTCTCTCACCTAGCATATCTGAGTCCGAAACGTCAGCAGGAACTGCTGGGCATTCTTCATGTCGAACACTGGGAGGATTGAAAATCTGACCTTACAAATCACAACCATGAAGTTAAATGGATCTAACTAACTGCAATGGGCTCAATTTGCTCGTATGTTCATTACTGGACGTGGGAAGATGGGATAAGGTCGTTTTTAAGGTCTGGTGTCACACGAACGATTGAGTGGGGTGAATTTTAAACTTAAAAAGGGTCCCTTTTTCTTTTTAAGCTGTTGCACTTAATTCTTTTGCTTTCTGGTAGTTATGGATCTGGGTTACATTATATTTTGGAGTTAAGTAGCCATCCAAGATGTACTAATACAGAGGAGGGGAGTTCACATAAGCTAACTGAAGAGTAATTTTCAATAAGTGTCTCTTTTAAATACATGAAAATTGTCAAGTATATAAGTATATATCATTCAGGCAGAGTATTGCTTGTTTCTATATATATCTAAGCAACATAGAGTTCAGCAACCCCATCAATAAAGAGGCTCATAAACTCTTCTCCATCGACGGTTTCTTTCTCTATAAGAAGTTGTGCAAGTTTGTGTAGAATGTCGATATGTGTCTTAATTATTTGAGAAGCCCTTGAATACGCCTTCTCAACTAGCTCTCTTACTTCTGCATCAACAATATCTGCAGTTGCCATGGAGTAGTCTTTCTGGGATGACATCTGCCAGTTGTATTATAATCCAAGTGTCAATCACAGTTAAAATACTTACGCGGCCCACATGAAACGATACTACCATTGTATCGTGTTATGATGAATGATCTCTATATGTTTAGTGACTTGAAAAGGCAAATACAAACTCATGTAAGGAAAGCTACCTGTTGACCTAAGAAGGGATCGCCGCTAGGTCCACCAATGGCTACCTGTCCAATCTTTTTACTGAAACCAAATCTTTCAACCATCTGCCTAGCAACCCGAGAAACTTGCATGAAATCATTTGATGCTCCTGTTGTTACGTTTTCTTGTCCAAAAATAACTTCTTCTGCAACTCTGAACAAAAAGCATACCGGAGTGTAAGCATAATCACCATGTTATTGTTGTCTTCTCCAAACTATCACTATTGGATTGGAAAAGACCATTATGTATGATGAATGCTCTTCATAAATATCAACACATTCACTAATAATAATATCATGTCATTGGTGTAAACAAAAACTGAAGAAAAAACGCAGTTTCAATTTACCTTCCACCAAGAGCCACAGCCATCTGGTTCTCGAGGTAGCTTCTACTGTACAGGCCAGATTCCAACCTTTCTTCACTTGGAGCGAAAAATGTAAGTCCACCGGCTTGGCCACGAGGAATGATTGAGATTTTGGCAACAGGATCATACTCCGGCATTAATGCACCGACCAAAGCATGCCCGGCTTCTGCAAACATATATTTCTTTTAGAGTACAACCATGTAACAAATGAACAGACGGTGGATGAACATGATGCACTATTTTTACTCTCTTTCACATACGAGTGTGTAGGGGTGTGTTGGATGCATCACATCCACACAGGTTATATAACCATAAGATTTTTCATGAACATATTGAACTTTTGCATTACGACCTACAATGATAGTACTATCTCGATGAGTAAAAGACAATCTCTTTCTAGGGTTGTGGGTTCAAACAGTAGCACCATACCGTGATAAGCGACCAGTTTCTTTTTATCATCAGAGACTACAGCATTCTTTTTCTCTGGTCCAGCAATTATTCTTTCTAAAGCATCAGATATCTCGTCTTTGCTTATTTCCTTAAGGTCGCGTCTAGCTGCGTAAAATAGCTGCTTCATTCATCAGATTCTGCAGATCAGCACCCGTAAAACCAGGTGTCCTCCTTGCAATCTTTTCAAAGTCCACATCTTTGCAAGGGCTTTCCCCTGGAGTGCACCTGTAACATAAGATGTTCTCATGGCTCAAATCATGATCGAATGAGGTCAAACAGAAACAAACAATAATGGACATTCTGCTCAAAGCAATCATATAAATTCGTTAAGTAGACGAATATAACAAAGAATGAATACTACATGCAAATTACAGCAGCACCAGCAATTTTGAAAGTCCACTATGTTTTCTATCAGGCTCAACAAAAAGACACTGTTGTTCGCTCTAGATGCCATTAGAAACCTCTGAGCACTTATCAGCCACCTTTCTTTCTCAATATCAATGGAACATAACAACAATCAATGAATCAAATATAAAAGACTAAATAGCCAAACCTGAAGAATCTTGACTCTACCAGCAACATCAGGTCGGTCCACGGTCACCTGGCGATCAAACCTACCAGGCCTCAGCAATGCAGAATCAAGAACATCAGGCCTGTTAGTTGCAGCTAAAACTATGACACCGGAATTTCCAGAGAAACCATCCATTTCAGTAAGAAGCTGGTTAATAGTCTGTTCCCTCTCATCATTTCCACCACCAAGCCCAGCTCCTCTCTGCCTCCCAACAGCATCAATTTCATCAATAAACACAATACAAGGGGCCTTTGCCTTTGCCTTTTCAAACAAATCCCTTACTCTAGAAGCTCCAACTCCCACAAACAACTCAACAAATTCTGAAGCTGCACATGAAAAGAACGGTACACCGGCTTCACCAGCAACTGCCCTGGCTAAAAGGGTCTTCCCTGTGCCAGGTGGTCCAACCAAAAGACAACCTTTCGGAATTTTTGCACCCAAAGCAGTATATTTATCAGGATTCTTCAAGAAATCGACAACTTCCTGTAATTCCAATTTCGCCTGATCAGCTCCAGCAACATCAGCAAATGAGACACCGGTTTCAGGAACCTCCTGAAACTTTGACTTGGACCGACCAAAATCCATTGGTCCTCCAAGCCCACCAGGGCCGCCGGGGCCTCCTTGAGCTCGCCGGAAGAGAAAGTAAAGCCCACCAAGAGCAAGAATAGGGAAAATCAGATTCCCAATTACATTGAATAACCCATTACCAGTATCACCCTCGGAAACCGAAATATCCACACCATTCATTGCCAAAATGTCAATCAAATCCGGGTCATTGGGTACAATTACAGTAGCTCTCCGGCCATCAATAGCAGTGAGTTGAAGGACACCTCCATCTTTACTGAATCTTACTCTTTCTACTTTCCCTTTCTTAACAGCATTCAAAAACTCGCTGTACCGCCACTGGGATCCATCGGGGATGTCAGCTGAGGCCTGCGATTGGGGATTGGGAGCAGTCAAGTTGAGATTCTGAGAAAAGGGAGAGGAATTCGAAGGTTTTTCTGCTTGAAGAACAGGAGGTGAAGTTGGAGGAGGGGCGTTGTCTAAAGCTAAGGCTTGTGGGGTAATTGAAGAGAAGAGTAGAGCAGCTAAAGCCGCTTGAGATGGGATATCGTTGAAGGGTTTTGAATTCGGTGAACTTTTGTCAAGAATGGATTTTGGAACAACAAATTTTCTGGGAAGTGATCTAGATGTTTTGGGAGTTGGAGGGGAGAGGAAGATTTGAGTACCAAAGATATTGGAGGAGAGTAGATTGGTGGTTGCAGAAGCCATGGTAGAATCAGCCTGGCTTCAATTTAGAACAACCGTGATATTGTTCTTCAGGAGATGATTTATGTACTAGATTTATGCTTGAGGAAGTGGTAAATAGGAATTTCAAAGACTGAAGAAAGGAGAAGGTTGAAGACGATTTGGAGGTTAAGTCTGGGTTTTTGGTGCAACATAAACCGTAGATATGGGAGTTGCTCGCAATGTGTCCACGTGTGTCCAATGTTATCCATACATACCTGAAAATTGCAAAATGGAACGTGGAATCATTTTCATCTATCAACATTCAACTAGACTGAGATGAAGAAAATTTTGTGCAGGGTTCTAAACACATGGTGATTCATTTGTGAGAGGCGCAATGAGGAGAGAATGACACGCTGCGAACATCCTGACCACACAGTTTCATCATCCTGACCATTTCGTTAAGAAAAGATTTTTATTTTATTTTTTATTTTTATGAAGACTTTATTTTTACTGTGATTCTTTATAAACATTTGTAAACTTCTCTATTTTTACTATCTACATATTGAAATATTAGTGCTTTTCATTATTATTCAAGAGATTTTAGAAAAGGTTCTACGACAGAATATATATGTGGCTAAATGAATGAATTTTGGAAATTACGATGAACTCTTGAACTAAACATGTTATAGATATATATCATAACTTTACGGTTGTGCAGGTGAAATATATGTTTAGAAATTAGAAGTATGGTATGAAAATGTGTTTTAGTGCTTGTAATGTATTATGATATAAATGTGGTAACATGAATGAACAAAAAGAACGGTTCATGCTTAATAAGTATTGATATAAGAAAAGGACCGTGAAATCTCGAGAGTCTCCAACATCAGACCGCATAATTTATGGTTCAGAATTGATTTAACATTACCCGTATGGGTATTTCGATTAGTTCTTGGGTGATGATTGCACAAAGCGAACGCGTGATCGAATCACGACAAGTATAGCGTGTGTGAGTTAGCTGAATTCGGGTGATTTCTTTGTGAGTCACTGGGTTCGGTCCTCCCACCACAAGGCATAGCCAGTCACCATGATTAACTTTCACCATTTCGAGGGCCGCCAAGTCACCATAATTAACCTTCTCACCATTCTGTCGGATCGGGGTGGGGGGTGACTCTTTGTGGACACTGGTTACGGTCCTCCCACCAGAAATTTCTTTCACCATGATTAATATTCTCACCATTTTGTCGGTCGATTGTGGAGAACCCGCAGGCGAGGGATATCGCTTTCAGAATTGATTTAACATATAAAGAAGTAACTTCGAAATTAATGATTGAAATGATGAATGGTAGTTGCCTTGAATGTCTATTTGCTCGAGTAACATTATCTTTGTACTATTAATCAATTTATATGCCTTTAATCTCACATATGCATTTTATATTGTGAAAAAGAAAAGTAATTATGTCATGATCCTCATAAGTGATTTAGTTTCGATTGATGTTTTTATTTTTTTAACAAGAAGATGAATTTATTGGAAAAAAATCTAGCAATATGCAGAACAGAAAGAGTACATGCAAGAGTACAAAATCCAGAACTCCCTGTATCAAACCAAGCAAGAAAGAGGATTAATCTTCAAGAATTCCAATCTAAACTATGTTTGTTAATTCTACCCGAAATCTAGGCAATACTGCAAACTTTTATCTCCCCAAAAGCATAATCTACCGTGACTGAAGTGAAAATGTAAACGAGGTTGTTCCTTAAAGTCCAAATATACCACAAAACTACTTTTTTTTTTCATAGCATCCCACACCCGTTGCGGATCTCCATGCTGCGTAGGAGGAGAGAAAAGACAAAAGGTCTTTCAATCACGAAGGAGGGCAGTGGAGATTGAGCACCAACCAAAACCTTACTTCATATTTCGGATGCAAATGGGCAAAGAACAAGGAGTTGAGGTTGATTTCCTTACTGAGTTTCGTAGCTCACCCTTACTATTCATCCGGATGAGTTGCAGTGTTTTGCATGATCCATATATTACAGTTATATCATTGATCCAAGATGCAAGTGTGAAGTCATCAGTTCACTGAAGCATTTCGTCGAACACATTGCACGTAAGTCGATTGGAGCGGTTAAGCGATTATGAAGTTGTTGAAGAAGTTAGTTAGTTAATTAGGTGTCAAAGCTATCATATGTGTATATATATGAGTAGCATACGTTCATTATAATTATCTGTTGAGTTACTTTCAAATGATGTACTGAGTAAAAGCTTTCATAATGAAAAGTTTATGTTCTTCTTTCCTCTTCTGTATAAACATTTCTTCTTCTTGAATTCTTTGATTGAAGAATTCTTCATGGTATCAGAGCGTTTACTTCGCTGAGTACTCTATACTTTCTTTTTCAGTTTTCTAGAACCGTGGTGTTCTTAATTTACTCGCACAAATTGCGTTTGTACTTCATTTTGTTAAATTCGTTCAAGTTCAGAACCGCTTGATCAATGGGTCGAGAGGCGCTGCATATCATCCAGACACCCTTATTATGTTCATCCAAACGAGTCCGTCCCTTGTTCTTGTTCAACCACTTTTAAACAACAAGAATTATCATCCGTGGAGTCATTCGGTCAAAATGGCATTGTTCACCAAGAACAAGATAGGTTTCATCGATGGAACTATTGCAAAACCTGATGTTGGATCACCGAATTTCGGTCCCGGCAACAATGCAACACTTTCGTCAAGACTTGGGCTGCTCGAATTGATTATCCCTTCAATTTCACAGAGCATTATGTATCAAGAAACAGCTAGAGGAATGTGGCTTGATTTGGCTGCAAGATTTTCGAGACTAGATGTTTTCAGACTTACTGATCTTCTTGAAGAGGTAAATACTCTCAAACAAGGAAATCTTGACATTACTAGCTATTTTACCAAAATGAAAACGTTGTGGGATGAAATAGGAATTATGAAACCAGATCCTTATTGTAAATGTGAACCTAGATGTCATTGTGATGTAATTCAAGTTTTTAAAGGGTATGAAGAAACTGAGAAAGTAGTTAGATTCTTGAAAGGATTGAATGCTGAATATTCGCATGTTCTAACTCAAGCTCAATTGATGGTCCCGTTACCTGATCTGCAAACTGTGTTTGCTATGGCACTTAAGCTGGAAACTCAAAGGGAATATGCCTTGAGTCAATCAAAAGGAATTGAGTCTCCAGTGCTGGTTAATAGGTCTTATAGTGGCCCTAACAATTCTGTGATTCCTGCTTATCAAAATAGACAAGCACAAGGTGCTGCTGTCAATGTTCATGGTAACAATGGTAATACTGGGTTCAAGAAAGGCACGAATCCCCAATCTAGAAAGGTGCAGTGTACTTTCTGTGGGTATACAGGGCACACTGTGGATACTTGCTACAAGAAACATGGGTTCTGATGTATAACATTTATATGATAAAAATTACGATGTTTTATATACGTTATCGACTATTTTTATATAAAATATAAGTAATTATAACAGATAATCTTATAAAATATTAATAGCTATGAATAAATCTAAATATTATAAAAATCTAGTAAAAATGATAAAAAGTTATAAATTTTGTACCGGGTTAATAAACGGAGTGTCGTGGTCGATTCACGTGGGTATTTTTGGTATTTTACTGACCTTAGGTAAACCAAGACCCGAGTGGCGACACTTTTGGAGTAAAATCATATCTTTTGAAGGAATAAAGGAAGTGCCACGAGATTTAAAGTTCAAGTGGATCAATGGTTCGTGACGCCAGATCAAGTTATATTTTCGACGAACAAATGACCCAGCAAAAGGCATTTTCTGAAAAAGAAGTCTTCATGGAAGTTATAGATCTCCTCAAGAGCTTTCCAACGATCTTGAATTATGTCATTTGGAGATCCAGAGCTCAAGTTATGATTTTATCAAGTTTCGGATTAAGATTGGAAAAAATCTATCCGGATCGATCCGATTTACCTCGGATCGATCCGAGGAAACATCATGATTAGACCAAAGATGTGGCCCGCAGAGAATATCCTGGGATAATATTTTTTATTCCCGGATCGATCCGCCCTTTCTCGGATCGATCCGGCTTGGGAAAAATATGCCTATAAATAGAAAGCAACTTGCGAGCACATAAAAGAGGGTACCAAATATATTTTCTTCACCTCTCTTTAGTAGTAGTAGTATGTATATATATAGGCCTTATGCCATAAATAAAGTAGTATCGTTATAATGCTCGAGAAATTATCGGAAGATCAATGTTGTTGAAGTTGTTGTAGCATCCGGAAGAATACAAACCACGATTCAATCGTTGTAATCGGGTAAAATTTCTAAAGTATTTATGTTTGTTTTGTCTGTTTTATTTTCGTATAATGTTAGTAGGCTAAATCTAATAACTAGCCAAAGTTATGTAATCGTTTTATTTCGATCTTTTCGGTAAAGGAATGTTGTCTAAGTAAAATTGAATAAAATTGAGTTAATTGAATCTTTTTCTATTGATAAAGTTTGACTTGAAAGAATTCATAATCTAATTATGAATTGACACCTCGTAATTAAGTTATGAACTCGTTAATAGAAAAACCGGAGGGTAAAATTGGCCGAGTGAAAACGTGACAACGGAACCCAGTTTCCTACCCGGGGGCAGATTTGTTCTAAAAGATGAATCTTATTAAAATTTGTACTCAAGATCGTACTAATGTTAAATTCATCAGTTTAATTGAAACTTAAACCGGAAAGTTGAATCGCCCGGCCTTGACAACCGGAGCCTTTAAATAAAATTGACCGTTTGACGAACGGAATGACTCCTTTTTATTCAAAGGTAGAATCGTACTCGGGACCTGTTCAGAAAAACCGTAACAGTTGTGGACTTTGGACTGATGACAATGGACATATGACAATTTCACACGCTAATGTGAGGAGGAATTGTTAACCTTAGGAGTGCACCGTTTCATTTACTCAATTGAACCTAAAGATCGAGCACATTCCATTCTTTAAAAGATCGTATAAATCAATTATATAAACTTTGGCTAGTTCTCTAATAATATATTTGGCATCTATATATTTATATCTATATATATACTTTGCAACTTATGCACATCTATATATATTTATATATCTATATATATTATATTAGAATAACTTTTAAATTACGTATTTATTTTATGTTGACTAGAATAGTAGTGATCCGTGTTATAAAATTGCGGTTTAGATCGAGTTAATAACTTGACTCTTTGGTGTTTAACCACACTTAGAAGAATTACAAAGTTCCTCGAGGATACGATACTCGACTCACCATACTAGCACTACTGATTTGACCCGATACAATCGTCGGTTAAGGACTTAGTATTAGCACTAGAAAAGGCCACGTCGACTTTACGGCGCCGTTGCCGGGAACGACGCTAATTTCTTTTTTGTGTCTATGGTTACTACTTGTATTAGCTCAAAATTTCTAGAATAAGTCAACACTTTTCTTATCTCAATTCTATTTTTATTTTCGTCGGTACTTACCTTATAGGTAAGTCACCATTTTTTACTACTATCAATTTCGTGTTATTTTCTATTTTCGTTAGTTGATGACCAGAAGTGGTAAGGCCCCACTCACTCCTTATAAGCCCCGACATAAACACTTACGAAAAGGCGTTAAGAGTAGAGAGAAAACGTGGTCATACTAGTCGGGAAATCTCGACGAATCATCTTCACACGTAAATACGAGAATGGTCAAATCGGTGATGAAACACCGAACAAGTGGTCGAACATGCTCAGGGCATGGCCAAAACCCTGTTAACCTTAATAATCAAAATAATAATAATAATAGAAATAGTCAAAATCGGAACCAGAATAATCGTAACAACCCAGTAAATCCAAGGCCTATCTGTGACCAAACCATAAGAAGAAATCAGACTAATAATCCCATACTTTTACCTAATGAAGGAGCGAATAATTTGAGATTAAATCTCATCTTTTGGTTTAATTGACGCAAGAGCCCAATTCTAGGAGAAGATGATGAAGATCCGCATCATCATCTCTATCTTTTTGAAGAACTATGCAATACAGCCAAAAGTCAAGGTGCTCACAAGGAATTAACAAGGATGACTATGTTTCATTTTTCTCTAAAAGGACGAGCCCGAGATTGGTTTATGTCTCTTCCACATCATTCACTTACTAGTTGGGAGGAGATTCAAACCTGAATTTCAAACAATATTTCACTCCCGGACGGAATTTGGAATTAAAAGTCGAGGTTGCTAATTTTAACAAGGATCTCAAGAAACGCTCGGGAATGCCAGGAAAGATTTAAAAATTGTTAAGAGCTTGTCCCGACCATGGTTATTCCTTAGATATGCAAATTCAACTCTTTCGTCAGTAAATTAAGAAAAGATTCACGTCTTGATGTAGATCATGCATGTGGTGGTTCGTTAATGATGAGTGAAGCTCAAAGCATTTACGATGCTATAGAAAAGATTTCCAAAAATAATGAATGTGGGAAACCGGTTCTAGCACCGAGAAAAGTAGCTTTTGCAGTGAGAATGTACGTCTAATACGGAAGTTCTAGCACATTTAGAAAATTTGAGTAGGAAATTTGATGGTTTACAAATGAAATAAGAACCAAAGTTCGGAAAATAGTACACCAACCGAATACTCGAATCAGGATAATATGCCATCGGGATTGAAGAACCAACAGGATACTCAAGAGAGAGGAGGTGAGTTTTCTTCAAGAAAGATAGGAATTTAAACAATGCTTACTCAAACTCGTTTAATGCTATTAGAAGAGATCACCCTACTTATCGATGGTCCGAAAACCCTAGTAAGCAAGGACAACCGCCGTATCAGTTCCATATAGGAACATGAATAATAATCAAGTTTATCAAGAAAACACGTCTAATCAGAATTTACAATCATTACCTAGATCCTATCCTCAACATACCACTCAAAGTATACCAAGTAACTCAAAGTTCAACTCACTGCTGAGAAGGAGTTGAAAAATGGGAAAAACTAATGGAAAATATGATGGGTGTAGTATCTACTCAAGCTAAAAATATAGAAACGATGGTGACTTCTATTGGTACAAATACTAAGGACATGAGTTCAATGAAAACATCTATGAGTGGACATGATACCAGGATGAGAACGATAGAAGCCTCATTAAGGAATATGGAAGATCATTTGAGTAGGGAAGGTGAACGTAATAACAAAGAGACTCCTCAGGAGGATTACCAAGTAACACCTGAAAGGAACCCAAGAGAGGTAAATGTTGTAGTTACGAGAAGTAGGAAGCTCGATGGAAGTAATGGAGTTGAAAACTTTGGGAATAATGAAGTAGAAGATGACTTAGATGGTAAGAATGATAAAACTAAAGATGAACTTGAATTCTGAGATGAGGAAGAAGAAATTATAGAAAATTTCTTGAAAAGAAATAAAAGTTCGAACCTGAAAGTGAAAGGAAAATTGGGTAAAATCCCTAAGATTTCGAAAGATCCCATGGATAAAGATTTAAGGACTTTATTTAAGGAACATGTTAGAATGGAAGATAATGAAAACAAGGATGAAAAACAGGAAGAAATGAAGGAATCTGAAGTAGAGATTGATTCAGGGAACAATTTAAAAGAAAGAATTCAAGAACCTGAAACATGGCGACTGAGTAATACTCAAAGGTTTAAGGAAAAAGGAAAAGAGAAACTGACAAAGGAGCCAAAGGTCATAGATCTAGAATCTTTACCTTACCCTCCTAAAGATCAAATCAAAAAGGCAAAAACTGATAAGAAGTATGCTCGTTTCCTTGACACTTTTCGTCATATTCAAGTTAATATCCCTGTTATTGAAGCTCTGATTAATATACCTGCCTATGGAAAATTTCTGAAAGAAATTCTGTCAAACAAGAAAAAATTAGAGGAATATGAGAATATATGCCTAAATGAAGAATGTTCCGCAATTCTGCAGCATAAGTTACCACCTAAACTGAAAGATCCTGGTAGTTTTACCATTCCGTGTGAAATTGGAGGATTTCTGTTTAAGAAGGTCTTATGTGATCTAGGAGCAAGTATAAATCTAATGTCTTATGAGGATTATAAAAAGCTAGGCATAGGAAAGCTTACTACGACTGAAATGACTCTGCAAATGGCAGATAGATCGATTAAGTACCCTAAAGGAATTATTAAGGACGTATTGGTTAAAGTAGACAAATTCTATTTTCCAGTAGACTTTGTAGTTATGGAAATGGAAGATGGTTATTCAAAGACTCTTATTCTAGGTCGTCCATTTCTAGCTACAGGAAGAACTTTAATCGATGTTTAGAAAGGAGAATTAATTTTGAGAGTCAATGAAGATGAAGTTACTTTCAATATTTTCAAAGCTATGAATCATGCATCATCGTAATCATGTTCTTTTATAGAAGATATTTATTCATCTCACGATAATCGATTACCAACTTTTGAAGACAGATTAGAAGAATGCTTAACTCGCATCTATCTATAAAGAAGATGAGGAAGACATTGAAATGAAAGAGATAATTCTTTCTTTAGATACAGAAAGTTTTACCTTTAAACCACCATGGCATAAGTACTTGGAATTAGAACTAGAAGGACCAGTTCTTAAATCGTCAATAGAAGATCCGCCGAAGAACCTGGAATTGAAACCATTACCTTTAAATCTGAAATATGCTTTTCTAGAAACTGATAATCTATTACCGATTATTATTTCATCAGCTTTAACTGAGCAACAAGAAGATCAATTACTTAGAATGTTGAAAAAGCATAAGAAAGCTTTTGGATGGACAGTTGCTGATATTCGAGGTATTAGCCCTGAGATTTGCGTTCATAAGATAATTCTGAAGGAAGATGCTAAGCCTTGTATTCAACCGCAACGCCGCCTCAACCCGAATTTGCAGCTAATTGTTAAGAAAGAGGTCATTAAGCTATTAGAAATGGGAATAATTTTCCCATATCGATAGTGAATGGGTTAGTCCAACTCAAGTTGTACCAAAGAAAGGAGGTTTCATGGTGAAAGAGAATGATAGGAATGAATGGATTCCAACAAGAGAAATTACAAAGTTATCGAATGTGCATTGATTTTAGGAAATGAATGATCATACTAAGAAAGATCATCATCCACCGCCATTCATAGTTCAAATGTTGGAACGTTTAAGTGGTCATAAATATTATTGTTTCTTAGATGGTTATTCAAAGTTATTTACTGATTTTCATTAAAGCAGGAGATAGGGAAAAGACTACTTTCACTTGTCCTTATGGAACTTTTTGCGTATAAAAGAATGCCGTTTGGTTTATGTAATGCTCTCGCTACGCTTCAAAGATGAATGATGGCTATATTTTCCGATATGGTTGAGAAATTCTTAGAAATTTTATGGACGACTTTAGTGTTTACGGAGATTCTTTTGGTAAATGTTTATCGCGACTTAGAAAGAGTGTTACAACGTCATGAGGATACCAATTTAGTTTTAAATTGGGAAAAATGTCATTTAATGGTATCGGAAGGAATTGTCCTAGCCATAGAATCTCTGAAATAGGAATTGAAGTTGATAAAGCTAAGGTTGAAGTAATTGAAAATTACCACCACCGTTAATCTAAGGACTCTAAGAGGATTTCTTGGACATGCAGGATTTTATAGGAGATTTATTGCAGATTTTTCAAAGATAGCAAAGCCTCTAAGTCATTTGCTTGAAAAGGAAGTACCTTTTAACTTCGATAGTAAATGTAAAGAAGCTTTTCGGACCTTAAAAGCGAGATTAACTCATCGCACTGGTGCTAGTAGCACCAGATTGAATTTGCCATTTGAGATTATGTGTGATGCCGGTGATTTAGTTTGTAGGAGCGCTTTTAGGTCAAAGATATAACAAAATTCTCAAAGCTATTTACTATGCATCTCATACGTTAAATGCAAAGCTCAACCGAACTATACAACTACGTAAAAGAACTGCTATTGTAATTTTTGCCTTAGATAAGTTACGATCGTATATTGTTGGTTCTAAGGTAATAATTTATACTGCACCATTAAACTTTGAAGTATTTACTAAGTAAGAAAGATGCGAAACCACGCCTTCTTAGATGGATTCTCTTACTTCAAGAATTTGATATTGAAATTAAAGATAAAAAGGAAGTGAGAATGTAGTAGCGAGATCATCTAAGTAGAATGGAAAATGATGTTGAAAAGTGGAATAGAAATTAAAGATTCATTTCTGATGAACAACTTTTAGAATAGATACTCCTTCAACCATGCAGCTTATTAAAGAATAGAATTCCTTCTAAGGAAATGTCACCTGGTTTGGAGATATCATTAATTACTTAACCTTGTGATTATATTCCGTCTCATTGGACTTGGCAAAGCCAGAAGAAGAAATTCTTTTATGACTTAAAATTCTATTACTTGGGAGGAACTGGACCTTTTCCGTAAATGTTCGGATGGGATAATCGTAAAGTGTGTACCGATAATGAAATTTTAAGTATTTTATCATTTTGTCATGATCGTGAGGCGAGGAGGTCATCATGGAGGTTGGAAAACTGCTTTTAAAGTTTTACAATGTGGTTTTTATTGGCCTACGCTATATAGAGATGCTTATAAGTATGTCAAATCTTGTGAATCTTGTCAAAAATGGGGAAATGTATCTAAAAAACATGAAATGCCTATGCAACCTATTTTAGAATGTGAGTTATTTGATGTTTGGGGTATAGATTTCATGGGACCATTCCTATATCTTTTGGAAAAAGATTTATTCTAGTAATGGTAGATTATGTTTCGAAATGGGTAGAAGCTGAAGCTCTTCCCACTAATGATACCAAAGTTGTCATACGATTCCTTAAAAAGAACATATTCACTAGATATGGCATTCCAAGGGCTATCATTAGTGATAGAGGTTCACACTTTTGTAATAGACCATTTACCAAGATAATTGAAAAATATGGTGTAACGATAAGTTAGAAACGCCTATCATCCGCAAACCAAGGTGGTCGCAGAGGTGTCTAATAGAGAGATCAAAAGAATTGTAGAAAAGACAGTGGATTCAAATCGAACAAATCGGGCGATTAAACTAGACGATGCATTATGGGCGTATAGAAACGACTTTTAAAACACCAATTGGTTGTTCTCCTATAAGTTAGTTTTTGGTAAGTCTTGTCATCTCTCAGGTTGAGTTAGAACACCGAGCCTTCGGGCTATTAAATTTTGAATTTCGATCCTAAGGTCGTCGGTGATCATAGATTGCTTCAATTGATGTAACTAGAAGAATTCCGCCTCGATTCTTATGAAAACGCTCGAATCTACAAAGAACGCACGAAATCTTTTCACGATAAGAGAATCTATAGGCGTGAGTTCCATGTAGGTGATCGAGTACTCTTGTACAATTCACGTTTAAAGTTATTTCCGGAAAGCTTAAATCAAGATGGACAGTCCATTTAAAGTAACGAGTTTACAAATCCTGAGTCGTTGAACTAATCGATGGAAATACAACTTTTATAGCCAATGGCCATAGAGTAAAGTTATTTGTGGAAGGAGAAGGAACCGCGATCGAAAGAAGAAATAATGCTACTAATCGATCCTCCGACAAAGTAAAAGCAGAGAAATCAAGAAACCGAAAAGTAGAGGAACTAAATTCAGCCGAATACCAGTGCTATCTATCTTTACTCTACTTTTCTCGCGTTTTGATTTATGTTTAAATTAGTTTCATCTTTTACCGGATAGACGTAAAAGAACCTGGATGCATTTTTAGATAGAATAGGAATTTTTATATTGCTTTTGAAATTAGGCTTGGATAAAGATGTCGCGTTTAAAATAGAAGCTTCGGTTTTTGAGAAAAACAAGCAATTGTTGAGAGATCGATTGAAAGAACTATGTAATGGAAAATCGAGAAGTTCGATAAAGAGAAGGGCAAAGTTTTTAAGAAGGTGTAGTAGAAAGTTGTGGAAAAAAGTGAGCATGAAGGGAAATGTAGGGAAAGCACAACTAAATCACAGGATGAGTGTTTGAATGTTGTTGTTAAGAAGGAACGATTAGGTGGTTATCCGAAAATCCCGATGGAGATCAAAGAGAAAATTCGAACGCCTCATTTCTTAAGATTAGGTTAATGGACCGTTATTATAGAAATCTTGAAGATTTAAGAATGGTGGGAGTAGAATTAGATTAAGTTTTTGTTTATTTTAATTTTAAGACTTCAAAATTTTTTTTTGATAAAACTTATTTTTATCATATATATGATTTATATGATATAATTGAGGATTATCATACCAAAAATATTTTTTTTAGTTTTTTTTTTTTTAAAAAAAAAAAAAAAAAAAAAGTGGTCGGATCGATCCGACCTAACCCCGGATCGATCCGGAAGCTAAAAAACCTAAAAAAGAACGGGATCTTCCTTTCTTCTTTCTTCTTCCATTTTTCTAAAAACAGCCACCCCTCCCCTTTTCCCCTCAATTCGAATTTTTTCTTCAAATCATCACACAACATCACCATTAAACTACCCCACCTCTTATACTTTTCTCATTTTCCATTCCTCTCTTCAAAGTTGCATTTAAATTGAAGAATTTTTCAAGGGTAGCTTCAACTTTTATTCAAGTAAATTTCCATCTTTTCGGCAAAATTTCAACTTTTTAAGCTTTGTAAGGTAACATTGTAGTCACTTATTTTCTTAATTTCGTTTTTTAAGCAAGTCTTTATTTAATTCCAAAATTTTGTGTAACTCATTTGTGTTGTTTTGTGTTGTTTTGTTATTATCGTAGAATGGCCGAATCATCAAAAGCTAGTAAAAAACGTAAACCTAATATCCCAACCCAAATTCCAGTCATCGAAACTAGACCTTTAACTGAAGAAGAATTGATCGTTAGTTTTGATAGAACTGCTCTGCGCAGCCTAAGAAAGCATTGAAAAATAAATTTGGAAAGTGTTTAGTTGCGATCGAGAGGGGTTTGGATTTTAAGGATTTGGGAAGGGAGGTAAAAGAGATTTTTGAAAGGCGACATTGGTTGAATTAGCCGTTTAAGGTCGGGAGAAATTAACACCACCTTAGTAGTTGAATTTTATTCTATGGTAGCAACTCATAATGCTACGTAAGATGGTGAGTTAATCACAACCTAAGAACTAGATGAGTGCCGTTTACTCCTCACATTATAAATGCTATTTATGGTATCCCCGATATACCAGAGAATGAGGACTATTACAGCTTTGGAATTTGGATGAGCTCACAGACTTTGATTATATTGTTTCACTAGCCCAGAATGAGTTAGATCCCATCATTGCCTGGCATGAAAACAGTTTTCTTATGGAAAATGTATAAAGGGATATGAGAGCCATTAAACGCGTTTTATTAGTCACACTCTTTACCCTACTCGACATTTTACATCTTTTGGTAAAGAGGATTTGTGTATTGCTTGGGCTATGGTCAATGATATACCCGTGGATGTAAGCAGAGTAATGTGTGAAGCGGCCAAGGAATTTGCCCTGAATGCTAGACCCGGCAAATCCACATGCCTTTTCCATGTTTTATTTCTTCCCTGTGTCGCCAGATAGGAGTCCGTGAGCTCCCAAATGATAATTTGATGATGGTGGATGACACACTTATAGGTCCTAGTTTACCACTTAGGCCAGCAGGAAGAATAAACTTTTTGGACCCTAACCGTCAACGACCTCACCTACTCCATCCACTCGCTTTGTCCCTCCTTCATCCAAATCAAACTCAAACTCAACTTCCAAATACCATCACTTACGACATGTTTCAATCCATGGCCTATGATGTTCATCGTGCTAATGCCAATATGGCTTTTTTGCGAAAGGAATAAATTATGGTCTCAAGATTTACGTCGCGTAGGCATGCGAGGTTTATATCAAATGAATATACCGCGTAACCCTACCTATGCCGAGATGGATATTCCGCAATGCCAAACCCGCCTTATACCTTGCCCGATTTCATTCCACCGATGCCACCTCGCCGGACTTCCAACAAATGCCACATTCTTTTGGATTTCAAACTAGTGGTGTAGGGATTTTTCGACAGTACTACGGCGGTGCGACATCCGAATGGGCTGGATCTCGATCATTTGGCCATACCCACGACGGACGGGGAAGCACTTTTTACGATATTACGAGAGAAATGAGCTCGATGGGACTAGATAGCTCGGTACGGATGTCCACTTATTTTCAAGATCCATCCCAAGAATCGACCCGTTCTCAAGCTATGCCAAGTTCAAGCCACGTCGAGATGAGTGATGAAGAGGAGTAATTTTAAACATTCTATGATTTTTGACATTGAAACATTTTATTTTTCGTACAATTTATCGTAAAATTTTAGGTTATTTTGATTTTGGTAGATTTTATTTTATTACGATTTTCATGTTTTCATTGCATGTTATGGTATTACGATTGTGTAGTAAAATTTATCGTTATAATAAAATGAAAATGAACAAAAATAGGAAGAAAACTTGTCCCTAGAAAAAACTAGGCATTTTTCAAGCAAAATCAACTCGTCCGTGAACAAGAATGTTCGGATCGATCCGCCTTTTACCGGATCGATCCGATGTGAGTATACCGACCGACAAAGATTATTAGTTCAGAGGCCGGATCGATCCGCCCTTTCTCGGATCGATCCGGCAAGGTTAAAACGCGCGAAAAAGAGATCTTTTCTACTTTTGCTTGATAGATATGTTTCTATAAAAGGAAAGAGCAACAAACCATAAACTTTGCTCATTCTTCCTTCCTTCTATTTTTAGTCTCAGAGATCGTAAATGTCTAACCGATCCTCTCCTCGGTTAATAGTTATGAACCACATACGCTGATGGTGTGGTTCCCGGCGGCATGCCTCTTGCTTTCATACTAACGCCCCGAGACATCTAAATTTCGTCCGTTCTCCTATTACGATGGAGAAAGGCTTAAACATCGAAAAAATTGATCGCTGGGACGTAATCTAATCCGAGGTTGCGGGTGGAAAAAGTTGATAATGACTCCTGGAGGTCGAATAAACATTTCGATTGTTAGAGATTTCTTTGCGTCTCTCACTCAGATAACGACAAGAGCCTCGCCTCAACTTATTACGATTAGGGAATCGTTATTTCATTTTCACGGTCATCATAAATCAAATCTATCAAATCCCACCATGTACTTTTGATCTAAACCCACACTTCGAGTTTCTTTGGGAACTTGGAGATGCGTATAATGTTGTAAATCGATCGCGAAGCCTTTGATTCAGATTTCCGTTGTTTGATCATAACTATGATTCTTCAACTCTGGCCTTACCCCCTCATTTAAGGCGTGGAAACGCTTCATTAATTCTCGGATCTATCCAACTAGAGATTTTTATGGGGTTACGGATGATGAAATGTCATTGTTGTATGCATTAACCGTAGGAGCATACATTGATCGGGGAGTTTTGATTTTTAAGATCGCAATTAATTTTGCAGAGAAAGACGTAATAGGGAAGACCGCTACCATTTGCCTGGTTATCTCTCACCTTTGTATCCAATCGAATCACGTGCCGGAGTTGGCTAATGATTTCAGATTTTTCCATCTCGTGATTCTCGATTAGGATTACTTCCGTGGATACTCCCGGATGTTCATCTACGGTTTGATAATCGTTAGAAGTTATGTTGTTAAGTTGGTAGTTGTTTAAATTAGTTGTTTAATCGTTTTTTGTTGTTTGTTACTTTTATTTATAGTTTGTAATAGTGTTTAATATATATGTCATTTTCTTTAATCAAAATAATGTATGGTTGCTAAAAATAATAAATAATAATCAAAATCATATAAAATTTTAATTTTATTTTCAAACTAACTTTTATTTACTCATCAACATCGGGACGATGTCATTTAAATAAGTGGGGAGTGGAAGTAAGTTAGTAAATAAAAATTAAAATTTTCTTATATAAATTTATACTTAATTGCTCAATACTTAGTTTAATTTTCTTGGAACAAAATAATTAGATAATATATAATTAGTATGAATAAAAACAATATAAATTGGTAAGAATAGATTTTAATTAAGTAAAGTAAATTAGATATATTATAAGTATATTATATATGTCAATTTTAGATCTTTATAAGATTTTAAGTATATGTAACTATACATAAATATTATCAAGTGAGTTTCATATGAAATTTTAGCAAATATACTTATATTTATAATGAATTTTTAGAATAATTTTTTTTGTAAAACGAAATATGAATATGGAATCGGATTAGGAATGATGAGATTTTTGACACCACAAAATTACCTCAACCTTGATTAGAGTGATCAAGACCTCACCCGAAATAGCTATTTTTGATCATAACCGACCCTTGGCTTATTTTGGTCTACATTTCCTAAAAATCCCACGAGTTTGTATGCGTACTTATGAAAGGAGATGATAGCACGAAGCTAAGGATGGTGTGCTTGAGGTGAAAAAAAAAAAAAAAAAAAAAAAATATATATATAAGAACGAAGCACCATATTTACAGAGAATTAATTAATCGAACTGTATCTTCCTTATCTTTGATCGATGTGATATCGGTAGTAGCTTCCAATGATTTGAGTGCAAAGAGGGTGTTATCTAGAAACGCCCTATATCACTATGAGGTATAAAGCTCCCGATAAAAATTCGAATCATAAGATCTCAAGAATGATTACGAGTTTAAGGAAACCGGACTCGTAATTTTAGATCGAAAGAGTATTACTCCGATCAATCTTGATGAAGCAATGCTTGTAAATTTGATTTTCTACACACACTCACGCTTTTAGTTCTTAATATTGAAAAAAAAAGAAGAGAGAAAATCTGAAAAATAGTTGGAATAAGAGGATATTATTAATCGAAGCTGTTTTTGATCAACGCGTGAAGGTGTAAAAGACGCACGACTTTGCCTCTTTCTCTTTTTGATTTTTTCTATCTTTTCGATTAACCAATGTCTCATCCTAAAAGTATAAACCATTTTGTCAATTACTTGACTTAGTCTGTGATTCCAAATATTTCATACAAGTTAAGATAGGAAAATAATTCTAGAATTTTAATTATATTTATTGAGTAGATTTTGTGAAATTTCATTTGAATAATATTTGATAAATAATTTATCAAAGTTATCTACACTTTTTATCTTATTAATTTCTAAGAAAGATATAATTAATATGGTTATAATATTGAAATGATATTTTACTAATTTGAAATATAATCTACCACTTATATTATTTTTATCGTAATTTTTATATATTATCGCTTATTTTGCTTTATGACGATCAAAGAGCTAAGTGGGGAGTAGTTGATGTATAACATTTATATGATAAAATTACGATGTTTTATATACGTTATCGACTATTTTTATATAAAATATAAGTAATTATAACAGATAATCTTATAAAATATTAATAGCTATGAATAAATCTAAATATTATAAAAATCTAGTAAAAATGATAAAAGTTATAAATTTTGTACCGGGTTAATAACCGGAGTGTCGTGTGTCGATTCACGTGGGTATTTTTGGTATTTTACAGACCTTAGGTAAACCAAGACCCCGAGTGACGACACTTTTGGAGTAAAATCATATCTTTTGAAGGAATAAAGGAAGTGCCACGAGATTTAAAGTTCAAGTGGATCAAATGGTTCGTGACGCCAGATCAAGTTATATTTTCGACGAACAAATGGCCCAGCAAAAGGCATTTTCTGAAAAAGAAGTCTTCATGGAAGTTATAGATCTCCTCAAGAGCTTTCAACGCGATCTTGAATTATGTCATTTGGAGATCCAGAGCTCAAGTTATGATTTTATCAAGTTTCGGATTAAGATTGGAAAAAATCTATTCGGATCGATCCGGATTTACCTCGGATCGATCCGAGGAAACATCATGATTAGACCAGCATGTGGCCCCGCAGAGAATATCCACGGGATAATTTTTTATTCCCGGATCGATCCGCCCTTTCTCGGATCGATCCGGCAGGAAAAAATATGCCTATAAATAGAAGCGAACTTGCCAGCAGCACATAAAGAGGTACCAAATATATTTTCTTCACTCTCTTTAGTAGTAGTAGTATGTATATATATAGGCCTTATGCCATAAAATAAAGTAGTATCGTTATAATGCTCGAGAAATTATCGGAAGATCAATGTTGTTGAAGTTGTTGTAGCATCCGGAAGAATACGACACGATTCAATCGTTGTAATCGGGTAAAATTTCTAAAGTATTTATGTTTGTTTTGTCTGTTTTATTTTCAGATAATGTTAGTAGGCTAAATCTAATAACTAGCCAAAGTTATGTAATCGTTTTATTTCGATCTTTTCGGTAAAGGAATGTTGTCTAAGTAAAATTGAATAAAATTGAGTTAATTGAATCTTTTTCTATTGATAAAGTTTGACTTGAAAGAATTCATAATCTAATTATGAATTGACACCTCGTAATTAAGTTATGAACTCGTTAATAGAAAAACCGGAGGGTAAAATTGGCCGAGTGAAAGCGTGACAACGGAACCCGTTTCTACCCGGGGGCAGATTTGTTCTAAAAGATGAATCTTATTAAAATTTGTACTCAAGATCGTACTAATGTTAAATTCATCAGTTAATTGAAACTTAAACCGGAAAGTTGAATCGCCCGGCCTTGACAACCGGAGCCTTTAAATAAAATTGACCGCTTGACGAACGGAATGACTCTCTTTTATTCAAAGGTAGAATCGCACTCGGGACCTGTTCGTAAAAACCGTAATGTGATTGTGGACTTTGGGTGATGACAATGGACATATGACAATTTCACACGCTAATGTGAGGAGGAATTGTTAACCTTAGGAGTGCACCGTTTCATTTACTCAATTGAACCTAAAGATCGAGCACATTCCATTCACTTTAAAAGATCGTATAAATCAATTATATAAACTTTGGCTAGTTCTCTAATAATATATTTGGCATCTATATATTTATATCTATATATATACTTTGCAACTTATGCACATCTATATATATTTATATATCTATATATATTATATTAGAATAACTTTTAAATTACGTATTTATTTTATGTTGACTAGAATAGTAGTGATACGTGTTATAAAATTGCGGTTTAGATCGAGTTAATAATGACTCTTTGGTGTTTAACCACACTTAAGAATTACAAAGTTCCTCGAGGATACGATACTCGACTCACCATACTAGCACTACTGATTTGACCCGATACATCGTCGGTTAAGGACTGGTATTAGCACTAGAAAAGGCCACGTCAGGTTCCCACCAGGATACAAACCAAAGAGTAGAGTAAACATGGTGGAAACAGACAAAGACTGACCAAGATCAAGGGAGTCAAGGGTTTGCATTACTGCCTCAAGGAAGTCAAGGCATTGGTTTGCTACCTACTCCAGCTTCACAGACAAATTTGCCAGATAATGAGTATTATAGTCTTAATAAAGCTCAGTATCAGCAATTACTGAAGTTGCTTGACACTCAGAAACCAGAAAACTGTGACCATATGGCAAATCAAGCAACAGTGCTGACTGCAAATTTTACCCATACTGCTGATGTATCAGGTAGCATCAAACCTTGCAAATGGATAGTGGATTCAGGGGCAACAGATCATATTGTGTGTGATAAAAATCTGTTGCATGCCTGCACTCCTATCCATGGTGTTATGGTAGGATTACCAAATGGTACTGTTGTAGCAGTAAGCCATATTGGTAATGTCACTTTTAACACTGGCATGGTTTTAAAAAGAGTTCTATACATTCCAGATTTTCATTTCAATTTGATTTCATTAACCAAGATAACTTCTGATTCAGAAAGCTTGATAGTGTTTAACTTACATTTGTGTGTGATTCAGGACAAACAGACTGGGAAAGTGATTGGATCAGCTAACAAAGAGAAAGGACTATATGTGCTTGATGATTCTGTTTCTGTTGTTTCAAATTCTGTTTCACATACATCTAGTTTACCTGCTTCTGTTTTTTCTGTCAATGCTTGTAAAGCAGAAATTTCTGATTCTAGTATATGGCATTATAGATTAGGACATCTATCTAGAGCAAGAATGGCTTTGATTCCTAATTCTGATGTAATGAAAAATGTAAAGAATGAATTGTGTCACATTTGTCATATTGCAAAACAGAAAAAGAGTCCTTTTCCTTTAAGTATTTCAGTTTCTCAAAATGCTTTTGATCTTGTACATGTTGATATTTGGGGTCCACATAGACATCCCACTGTGCATGATCAGTCTTATTTTCTGACCATTGTGGATGATCATACCAGATTCACTTGGATTTTTCTCATGAAATCTAAATCAGAAGCTGGTATGCTCATTAGGTCTTTTCATCAGTATGTGTTAGTTCAGTTCAACAAAAACATCAAGATAATTAGGTCTGATAATGGCCAAGAATTTGTAATGACAGATTTTTATTTGGAAAAAGGTATCATTCATCAGACTTCATGTGTTGACACACCTCAACAAAATGGGGTGGTAGAAAGAAAACACCAACACATACTTAATATGGCTAGAGCTTTCAGATTCCAGGCTAACTTACCTATTAGTCTTTGGGGTTATTGTGTCTTACATGCTGTTAACATCATCAACATAACCCCTAGTCCAGTAATACATAATAATTGTCCTTATCAGTTGTTATATGACAAAGTACCTGATTATGCATCCCTTAAAGTTTTTGGATGCTTGGCCTATGCTTGTACCTTAGCTGCTAACAGAACTAAGTTTGACCCTAGAGCCAGGGCATGTGTTTATTTGGGCCATCCTAAAGCAACAAAAGGACACTTACTGATGGATGTAATAACCAGAGACATATTCATGTCTAGAAATGTTCAGTTTTATGAAAATGTTTTCCCTTTGCACAATCAAAACCCTTCATCTGATATCCACATTGAGTCATGTCCATTACCTGTTCCATACTCTTCCACTAATGATTCTATTTCTCAGGGTTATGCTCATACTGAAAATCAAGGATCTAATGATCATGTAGATGATGACCATGTTGCTGATCCTCCACAGCAACATCCAGATGCTCATCCAGAAACAAGAAGATCCACAAGGCAAAGACAGACACCTGCCTATCTTAAGCAATATGTCTGTTCCACTCAGAAGTCTCCACATCTATTAGACAAAGTCTTGAGCTATGACAGATTGTCAGAATCTTATTGCAGATATGTATGCTCTGTAGATGCTGTTACTGAACCTAAAACCTACAATCAGGCCATTAGGCATGAATGTTGGAGGGAAGCAATGCAAAAGGAACTGGATGCATTACAAGCTACACACACATGGGAAGTGGTAACCTTACCTGCTGGAAAAACACCTATAGGATGTAAATGGGTATATAAAGTGAAATATCATACAGATGGTTCCAATGAAAGATGTAAGGCTAGACTGGTGGCTAAGGGATATACACAGACACATGGGATAGATTATCAGGATACTTTTTCACCAGTGGCCAAAAACACTATTATCAGATCACTCTTAGCTGTTGCTGCTGCAAAGAACTGGCATTTACATCAAATGGATGTAAATAATGCCTTCCTTCATGGAGATTTACAGGAAGAGGTGTACATGGAACTACCTCTGGGATTCAAAACTGATAAACCAAATCAAGTATGTAAGTTAACAAGATCCCTGTATGGCCTTAAACAGGCAAGTAGACAGTGGAATTTCAAGCTTACTGAAGCCCTAACAGCACTGGGATATACACAATCAGTCAATGATCACAGCCTTTTTACAAAAGGTCAAGGCAAGGACTTTGTTGCCCTACTAGTTTATGTTGATGATATTATTGCTGCAAGTGCTTCATTGACACCTATACAGGAAGTCAAAGAATATCTACAATCCAGATTTCAGATCAAGGATCTAGGATCATTAAAATACTTTCTTGGCATAGAAGTGGCCAGGTCACAAACAGGGATCTCTCTTAATCAAAGGAAATATACACTAAACTTACTGGAAGAATTTGGTTTCCTAGATTGCAAACTCGCACTTACTCCAATGTTATCTAAAGAAAAACTCAAAGATTGGTGACTCGTAACTCCACCGCTGGACAACGCTTGTATGCAGTCTTTGGTTGGGGAAGTTGTTATACTGTCTTTCACAAGACCAGATATCACATATGCAAAGGAAAGAACTAAGTCGGTCCTCGAGTTTTCCTACACGTAATCATTTCTGGTAGCTCATAGAGTATTAAGATATCTCAAGAACAACCCTGGGCAAGGCATTTTCTTTCCTACACAAAATACCATGGTCCTTAAAGCTTATTCAGACTCAGATTGGGCAGGCTGTAGTGACACAAGGAAGTCTACCACATGCTACATAGTGTTCCTAGGGACTGCTCCTATTGCATGGAGGCCAAGAAACAAACCACAGTGGCAAAAAGCTCAGCAGAGGCTGAATATAGATCCATGGCCAACACTACATGTGAATTACAGTGGTTAACTTACATCCTCAAAGATCTGCAAGTACTTATTCCACTGCCTATTCTACTATTTTGTGACAATGCAAGTGCCATTCATATAGGCCAAAACCCTGTATTCCATGAAAGGACAAAACATATTGAATTAGATTGTCACATTGTCCGAAATAAGGTTCAGGCAGGATTTTTGAAACTGATGTCAGTTAGGACACAAAATCAGCTAGCTGATGTCTTGACTAAACCTCTAGATGCCCCTGTATTTAATTATTTGCTGCAACACATTGGTGTCAGCTCACTGTTTAGTCCAGCTCATGTCACTAAATCAGATACTGATGCTTCGAATTGATCCAAGATGCAAGTGTGAAGTCCAAGCTGCCTTTTCAGCTTGCGGGGGAGTATTACAGTTATATCATTGATCCAAGATGCAAGTGTGAAGTCATCAGTTCACTGAAGCATTTCGTCGAACACATTGCACAGAAGTCAGTTGGAGCGGTTAAGAAGCAGTTATGAAGTTGTTGAAGAAGTTAGTTAGTTAATTAGGTGTCAAAGCTATCATATGTGTATATATATGAGTAGCATACGTTCATTATAATTATCTGTTGAGTTACTTTCAAATGATGTACTGAGTAAAAGCTTTCATAATGAAAAGTTTATGTTCTTCTTTCCTCTTCTGTATAAACATTTCTTCTTCTTGAATTCTTTGATTGAAGAATTCTTCAAATGGTCTGACGACAAATCTAGTGGCATGCCACAAAATAACAAATCTGGTCATCCAAACACGTACTGGCAACATGTACGCCCCCTAATTGCATGTCTCGTTCCCCAAACATGCTAGTACGTGCCTAATAACTTTTCTAGGCCTAATATGGGCCAGCCACCATCAAACTGCGGTGGGGGTGTGCAACCTGGATACGCTGGTGAGCCTGGAAAATAAATGCACCACCGACATTCCAACATGGGAATGTGCCAATGAGCCTAATCAGTGTGCACCTGGATTAGAGCAGAATAATTATATATGCACCTAATCTTTCTGGTGGTTAATCCTTATCAGAACCAGAACCAGAACTAGAACCAGAACCTGAACATGAACCTTAATTCCTGGAGGAGATATGCCTTTTTTCTTCTACATATTATATGTTGTGATACTTTTCAGATTTAGAAGTTCCCATGTTAATGCTTTTATGTGTAACTTATCATCTCTGGTTGTAGTAGTGAATAATTTGTAAATTAAATCATCAAGTCTTATACTCATTTGTTTCTTTTGTTTATTTCATGCCTCATTTGATAACCTCAACAAAAAAAAATGTTTTGTGATTTATGAAAATATTTATATTATTCTCGGGTCATGACCGGACAATTTGAATTCAAAAATTTACTCGGAATTTTGAGGTCGAGTTTCTAACTTTGCATATAGTTTGGTGAAATTGTGTGAATAAGGTATATGTATAGGAAAGTCGAAATGAAAATCGTTGACTTTAACAAGAAATGGAAACATGAGTATTTGGTATTGCTGTTAAGTAAGAGATCACAGTGAACTTGTTAGATGAAAAATGGGTACTACTACCATGTTTACTTCTTATACCGTTTTTTAATTTTTTATTTTGATTATCCTGTATAGAAAGATTTGAAATTTGGAATACACAAGTCATTTGCATGGGATTTAGGCAAGACAATAAATGTAAGATACCAAAAATTCTAAAACAGATATTGATTAAGATTTTGGACATAGCTGTATATAATTTCTTGAATTTTGTATTAAAATCGCATTTACAACACCACATCTAAGTGGATGATATTTGGCCATTGGCAGGCATCTATCTATCTACTTTTTGTATCTAGGAATCAATTAATTGTTGAGAATGTTGAGAAGGGAAACCCTGGATTTAAGCAAAAGCCTAAGGATTACTTCCAAAACCTCAACCTTTTCTTGAATATTCTCTCCTAATGCCCCGATTCTGTGTACCAGATTCTGGGTTCGTACTAGATCGCCAACTTTATTGTGATTCTTGCTTTTGAGGACCAACAAGTCTACTTCTACACTTGTAATTTCGGAAACATCTGCTTCTCCTTTATTTTGATTTAGTAACTTTGAGATCATGGACCAACCCTTTGTCTGTGGCTCCATAAGGAAATTTAGGCTTGATTGCAATAAAGGTAGACCGATATCTTGAGCTTCTTTGATTTGATTGATCAACGGTGCTGCTGTGTTTTCGTTTCCTGCTGCCATAGAGCATCTTTTCTCAGCTCTCTTTAATTCTTTCAAGCACTTGCAAATGACTCTGTTCAACTTCTTTTTAGAGGCCATGTATGCATCGATTTCACTGTCCAATTTTGCACATCTTTTTCTCCTAAGGCAAGACTCAAGCTCCTGGACACTTTCCTTCATAAGAGAATACGCATCTCTTGCTGTGTTGCAAATGTCCAACAAACTTAAAGATCCATCCAAGATCTCCTCTTCCCATGTTCCATCTCTAGCATTGGAAAGAAGTTGTTGGCTCCTTGGCATCTTAAGTACATCGTCTAGGCAATCATACACATTTCTTAGGCCAACCAATTTCTGGGACGTGGATGCATAAGACGTTGAGGATGCACCTTGGGATGACTTCAATCTGCGTAAATGTTTATCGGTTTCCTCAAGAATAGGATTAGAGGATGTTGGCAAACTGATTGAGCGAGAATGATTAGAGAATTTGGTGCTCGACACAAAACTTTCCATCTTTCTTTCTTTAGCAGAGAAAGAGAAACAGAAAGCAAAAGAAGTTTTCTTGTTGGGTTTGTTGAGTTTGATGGTGCCAAACACTTGTAAAATGGTGTGTGTATATATACAAAGTCAGAGAAAAAGAAGGGCTCATCACATGGCCACATTGTCTCCTTGTCATATACTCATATGCTGATTAAAAAATATGGGCATTGTCTTCGGATCACATAGCATACAAAGAACCACAGAGGGAGAATATAAATTAATTATTTCCTATCATACTTATTCAATTCTCATACAGGCTGGTAGAGAAGTTGACGTTGGGGGAGCAAGAGGAATCTTGATTTGCTTGCAGACATTATTAAATATATCGCTCGTGCTGTTCCTAATTCTCATCTTATCTGTAATGTTAGGTTGATCCTTCTGTAATAATGATCGATCCCTTGATTATGTGGGATTTCTTTTTAAGGGGGAAAAGACTTTTATTAAGCCATATTGGCATAGTAAGCAGCAACAACATAATTCGTGTTGTAATTTGAGGGTCTTGAATATGATCACCAATGCTATATAAACCTGCAAATTTATGTGAAGAACGGATCCTCGCAGTCACGCGTATATCGCTGTCCTTCTTAAATTTATTCGACCCCTTACTTGTCCGGAGTATCACGAATAATTTAAGTGAGATATTGACTGAGAGCCTTTCCTTTTGTCTAGGACAAAATAGAACAAAAGATCACTTTGAAATGTTTAGATGTTTAAGACTTGATCAAGGATGCTTACAATTGTTGTGTGTTTGTTCAACAATGTAAAAAAGCCTTTTATGGTACTTGGATTCCTCAAAAATAAGTTACAAGTTCGTGACTTAAGGTGGCAACCTAAGTGAAAAGGTATCACTTGGTTATAACCACTTAAAAGGACCAAGAGGCACCTAAAATTGATTTTTGGCCACAAAGGGCGCGCTGTGGCGACCTGTGAACATCGTAAAACGCCAAACTCTCTGCTCAACATTTAGCCTAACTAATCCCACAAAGGGCGCTCACACTGCTTTCACCAAAACTGATTTTTGGTCCTTTAACTGGTTTTCCGGTCCTTTAAGTGAATTTCTCGAACTATACTTGCTTATTTTCCATCCGTATACTCATATACACTTATATAAGCGTGCACTCCGCACCTCCAAACTTATTATTAAGTGTTACGAGTATATCCATCCTTGTACTAAACCCCGATTACCTCAACAGCTTGTGATTATACTTAAATCACCAACATTCCTCCCCATTTAAGTGTAATCCTTGGTTCAAGATAAAACAAAACAGTCATAAAACAAACCAACTCACGATTCAACGAAAATGTCACTAAGATTGAATTTCCATCTAGTATTATTACACGCAAATATTCGAGTATTGGGGTGTGACTAGGCATTGAACCCCTTTACACATTTTGAATACATGTACATAACAATACACATGAATTGAAACTACTTCAAAGTATTATACTTGACACCATTTCTTGAAAAACCCGGCCTTGTGTCCATATCCATTCTTGAGCATTTAGAAAGCCAACCCAACTTTCCTTGAAGCGGCCATACTTCATACTCATATAGGTTGTTAAGGGTCAATTTGTAGTGTTTTATAAGGATATATTTTATATCAATATTCCCCATATATGGATGTTTTTCGTAGAATTCGAGCTTATAATCGATTAATTGAGCAAATGACGTTTTGAATAGTTAAAATGCAAAATCGAGTAAATATCGTGGTTTTATTATCTATTTTGTATGGTTTTACGTTTTGCTCGGTTTTGTCATCTTTTAGGTGCACAAATGTGGAATGGAAGAGGTCTAAATGATGTTTGATTGAAGATTAAAGTGGAAAGAAAAGAGATACAAGAGGATGAAGATGAAATAAAGCTTGGGAAAATCCAAAAGCGACTGCGTATCTGACGGGCTAATCAAAAAGCGCGCGCCGAAGAAGAGTCCTTAATGAAAGTTGTAGAGTTTTCGAGAGCTTTTTATGACATTCGGATCATAATTTTTGAGGTCTACAACTCAAGATATGAATTTTAGAAGTTTTATTCCAATAAATATCTAATCGACGGACGCCCAGAAGGTCGCATAGCGGCCGACATACATAATTATTTCAGCCGCCTCTCAACTCTATTTAAACAGTTGACAGCCCCCAAACCTAATGGATACATTATTCGGCCGCCAAATATATATCACGGCGGCGGCAATTCGAGGAGTTTCGAGGCGGTCACCCGATTCTTGTGCTCGGGTGATCCGGGTTAGATTAGATGTCGTTTTTGTTCCGTTTTCGATTCATGGATTTCAATCATGTACCAAACTACGTGAGTTTATTTATTTAATTTATTCAATCCTTTTTATTTTCATGATCTTTAATTTATTTTGTATTTTTTCGTGATTATGATGCTATTATGTGAATTAGATCGAGAGATATGTTTACTAATTGATATGTTTACAACATGTTTAAAGTTGCGTAAACTAGATCACCATAGAAAGATATGATTTTAATCATTAATGATGACAAGTTAATCGGTTAATTATCTAGGTTGTTAGGTTCTAAAATACGAGAGTTAACTTGAATCTACACTTCGTTTTGTATGGAATATCGGTCTCAACATTCGAGAGAGAGAGAGATTGATAAATTGAATTCACTATGAGAGTAGGATTTCATAGCTAGAGAATCTGATTCACTAAGAGATTGGGGTTTGTGTCTCGTGTAAAGGTGAAACCACAATTTGAATTAAAATCATGAGATGAACTAGATTGAAATCACTTGGTTTGTGCTTTCGCTTGATCCCATGTATCTTTAGTTTAGGTTGTGTTATTTTATTTCAGTAGGTTAGATTTATTTTAATTGCTCTTTCGTTTATTTTATTTGTTCTTTCGTTTATTCGTTTTTTTCTTAAGTAACAATTGAAAGGAATTAGCGAAATTAGATTCAACATCTCGATTCCTGTGGATCGATCCTGCATGCTTATTTCACTTTATGCTATCAACTACCGATATTTGGTCGGTTAGGAGTTAGTTTGCATGTTAAGTATAGGTTTATAAATTTTCTTTTGTTGGGGAGGATTTTGCATCATAAAAACAAAAGAAAATTTATAAACCTATACTTAACATGCAAACTAACTCCTAACCGACCAAATATCGGGTAGTTGATAGCATAGTAGGTAAGTATGTGAATCGATCCACAGGAATCGGATGTTGAATCTAATTTCGCTAATTCCTTTCAATTGTTACTTAGGAAAACGAATAAACGAAAGGACAAATAAAATAAACGAAAGAGCAATTAAAATAAATCTAACCTACTAAAATAAATAACACAACCTAAACTAAAGATACATGGGATCAAATAATGCACAAACCAAGTGATTTCAATCCTAGTTCATCTCATGATTTTAATTCAAATTGTGGTTTCACCTTTACACGAGACACAAACCTCTAATCTCTTAGTGAATCAGATTCTCAAGCTATGAAATCTACTACTCGTAGTGAATTCAATTTATCAATCTCTCTCTCTCGAATGTTGAGACCGATATTCCATACAAAACGAAGGTGTAGATTCAAGTTAACTCTCGATTTTAGAACCTAACAACCTAGATAATTAACCGATTAACTTGTCATCATTAATGATTAAAAATCCTATCTGTCTATGGTGATCTAGTTTACGCAACTTTCATATGTTGTAAACATATCAATTAGTAAACATATCTCTCGATCTAATTCACATAATAGCATCATAATCACGTAAAAATACAAAATAAATTAAAGATCATGAAAATAAAAAGGATTGAATAAATTAAATAAATAAACTCACGTAGTTTGGTACATGATTGAATCCATGAATCGAAAACGGAACAAAAACGACATCCTAATCTAACCCGGATCACCCGAGCACAAGGCTCGGGTGACCGCCTTGAACTCCTCGTAATTGCCGTGATATATTTGGCGGCCGGAATAATGTATCCATTAGGGTTGGGGCTGCCTGCTTAAATAGAGTTGAGAGGCGGCTGAAATAATTATGTATGTCGGCCACATGTTGACCTTTCTGACGTCCGTCGATTAGATATTTATTGGAATAAAACTTAAAATTCATATCTTGAGTTGTAGACCTCCAAAAATTATGATCCGAATGTCATAAAAAGCTCTCGGAAAACTCTACAACTTTCATTAAGGACTCTTCTTCGTAAAACGCCTTTTGATTAGCCCGTCGATTACGAGTCGCTGGATTTTCCCAAGCTTTATTTCATCTTCATCCTCTTGTATTCTTTCTTTCCACTTTAATCTTCAATCAAACATCATTTAGACCTCTTCCATTCCACATTTGTGCACCTAAAAGATGACAAAACCGAGCAAAACGTGAAACCATACAAAATAGATAATAAAACCAACGATATTTACTCGATTTTGCATTTTAACTATTCAAAACGTCATTTGCTCAATTAATCGATTATAAGCTCGAATTCTACTTAAAAACATCCATATATGGGGAATATTGATATAAAATATATCCTTATAAAACACTACAAATTGACCCTTAACAACTCCCCCACACTTATCTTTTTTGCTCGTCCCGAGCAAAACAAAACAAAGTCAAGCTCGAGACAAATAAACATCCATACAAATATGAAGTATATTCAATAACTTAGAAGTTCACCCGTGTAGTGTGTGCATAGCCATAATAAACTTCCACTAAGTTCCACAATTTGAAAGTTATTCAAACCAAAACTAGCCCGGTTTCCCATCTAAGTTAGAAATATTCAAAAATTATAACAGCACTTTACAAAACATACATATCCCAAAAAGAAATAGTAGAGAATATCTAAAACATTTTCGATGCACTGAGGATAATCCCTACAACATATCCTTCATTTATACTGGGTATAAGATTAACGATAACTAAGTCCTTACTTATTCATAATAATATATTTCAATATTTTCACTTTTTCACACTTTTCTAACACACATCGAATAAGCTTTTGCCTCATATGAGAATAGGACATTTCAAGATAATCCCTACCTTACTCCAATCATAAGGCACTATAAACCTGATCCGTCGTGAGCTTTTGGTCATCATAGTGGAATAGGACATACGTGGTACACCCTACCTCACCCAAATCATAAACGACTTCCGACACACACAATTACAATTATGTTTACTTAGAGATTTACATTTGGCAAAGTGGAAAGATTATTTTCTAGTAGCATGCACCACCGAGCATAACACCTCAAGTAAACAATTTATTACTATTGCAAAGACTTAATCACGTTTCACTTATCACATTCAAACTTACAGATATTCACGAAGATGTCATACTTTAATCCTAGAATACAAACTACTAAACTTTTCAAGAATTGTACATAAGCAAAGAAATCATGCGATAATCATAAAAATCTCCAACTAAAATGGGGTAGGCTTTCAACATTTAGCTCATCATTTACTATGGTGGCATGTGAAAAGAGTGTCGGGTGAAACAACTAAAATTACTAAATATACTGAGAATATGGCAAAATGATATAAACTCAAGCAAAGATATGCCTTTTGTCCGCTCGGGATATAACAAAAATTTGAAAATTAAGCACTTTTCATAGAAATACTAAAAATATGAGCAAACGAAAGTAGACACATAAATCATCTATCCCTTCCCCACACTTAGATTGCAACTTGTCCTCAAGTTATACGTAAATAATAAATTAGAGAACTTAGTCGATTGGATGTCGGCAGTGCGGAGGAACCAACAAGAACCAGGATTGCTTGCATAGCTCAAGAGATGTGGAGCATCACAGACAATCGAATACATCTTTAAAGTGCACAATAGCTATAGAAAGTATCCTGCAGACTTGATTAGTGCAGAAAGAGTCTTCGGGGAAAAAGAAAAGATTACATATATAAAGCACATGAAGAAAAGGATCATAGAGATTTTTCAACTTAAGCTCAACTAAAGATTGAATACTATACATGAAATACTACAAAGTCGTAGGCTAGGTGCAACTATATGAAAATATACTACAATGCAATCTACATGATATGCAATCCTAAAAATAAAATAAATAAAAAAATAAATTCTGACAGGCTCAGGCTGAGCAAGTTGACCCCTGACAACTCTACAGTGACTACGGCCTATGCAGAAACTAAAATAAAAACGAGGTAGTATTACGGAAACCGACAGTTAACTACACTCAAGAAAAATAAAAGAAAAATAGAAAAACAATGCAACTAGATGACATGCAACTAAATGATATGCATCTGAATGATATGCAAAAATAAAAGAAAATAAAAGAAAGAAAACTAGCCCACTCATTTGCAACATGACATGTATATAATAAACGTCTACCAGATAATGACAGGTTACGATAAACGACAGTACTGTTCATTACATGCAGTGTAGACGCGCTTTAAGACTCGTCAAAGGTGATAGCATTATGGAAAACCAACAGTTAGCTATACTAAACATATATAACTCATAAGGTTTCCATCGTAGCAAATAAAACCCGACGGTTACTACCCAAATGAGTTATAAAAATAACAAGGAAGCACATAAGTCTCAAAGCTCACAAGATTCATCACAAATGTATGTAGCATACGGAAACCGACATTAGCTACTAATTAACACGAAGACCGCTTTTAGCATCGAACCGAGCAAGAACTATAACTTGCATAGATGAATCATGTATAAGGAATAAGATCATTTACTTAGCATGAATTCATAGATGGAAAGGTATAACATTCATATTCGGGACATCTATGTAAAAATAAATAGGCCACAGATGCTCGAATGTAAGCAATCCATACTAAATAAAAGCATTAGGAATGAGATCAAGAAAAACTGGACTACGAATCGGCGTTTCAAAGACAAATGACGGGCGTTCACCAAAAAATACAGCTTTGGACGAAGCGTTCAAAGAAACAAACGCCGCTTGACTTGAAAACCAACCGGACGGACGTTCGAAAGCATAGACGCCGTCTGGTCCTTAAACTGTAATGAGCAGTCGAAAATATTTGAACGGACGGCGCCCAATACTTTCAAACGCTTCGTTTACTGCAGTTTAAAGAATCGGACGGGCGTTCACTAACTTGAACGCTCGTCCATACAACGAATACACAAGCAGAGAAGCGAAAACGCAGACAAACCTAAAAACTTAAAACACATATTAACACAGATCACAAGAAAGCCACTTTCAATTAAAGCACAAAGAGGTTAGATCGAGAAAACACATAAACACATACTTCACGTTTAAACAAATCGAGTAAAAACTTTTGCACATTCTTAACCTTATGGTCATCGAAACATGGCAAAAATAAAAACTCTCGATTTGGTAAACACTACTTTTATTAAAACGAAAAATAAACGTAACAAAATCGAGAAATACAAGATCAGATTCAACATGACACCTATTCCCCGGCAACGGCGCCACTTTTGTTGGGGAGGATTTTGCATCATAAAAACAAAAGAAAATTTATAAACCTATACTTAACATGCAAACTAACTCCTAACCGACCAAATATCGGGTAGTTGATAGCATAGTAGGGTAAGTCTGTGGTCGATCCACAGGAATCGGGATGTTGAATCTAATTTCGCTAATTTCTTTCAATTGTTACTTAGGAAAACGAATAAACGAAAGAACAAATAAAATAAACGAAAGAGCAATTAAAATAAATCTAACCTCACGAAATAAAATAACACAACCTAAACTAAAGATACATGGGATCAAACAAAGGCACAAACCAAGTGATTTCAATCTAGTTCATCTCATGATTTTAATTCAAATTGTGGTTTCACCTTTACACGAGACACAAACCCCTAATCTCTTAGTGAATCAGATTCTCAAGCTATGAAATCCTACTCGTAGTGAATTCAATTTATCAATCTCTCCTCTCTCGAATGTTGAGACCGATATTCCATACAAAACGAAGGTGTAGATTCAAGTTAACTCTCGTATTTTAGAACCTAACAACCTAGATAATTAACCGATTAACTTGTCATCATTAATGATTAAAAATCCTATCTTTCTATGGTGATCTAGTTTACGCAACTTTCGTCTGTTGTAAACATATCAATTAGTAAACATATCTCTCGATCTAATTCACATAATAGCATCATAATCACAGAAAAATACAAAATAAATTAAAGATCATGAAAATAAAAAGGATTGAATAAATTAAATAAATAAACTCACGTAGTTTGGTACATGATTGAATCCATGAATCGAAAACGGAACAAAAACGACATCCTAATCTAACCCGGATCACCCGAGCACAAGACTCGGGTGACCGCCTAAACTCCTCGAATTGCCGCTTTGTGATATATTTGGTAATTGGAATAATGTATCCATTAGGGTTGGGGCTCTTCTTTGTTTAAATAGAGTTGAGAGGCGGTGAAATAATTATGTATGTCGGCCGCTATGATGACCTTCGGACGTCCGTCGATTAGATATTTATTGGAATAAAACTTAAAATTCATATCTTGAGTTGTAGACCTCAAAAATTATGATCCGAATGTCATAAAAAGCTCTCGGAAAACTCTACAACTTTCATTAAGGACTCTTCTTTAAAACGCCTTTTGATTAGCCCGTCGATTACGAGTCGTTTCGAGGATTTTCCCAAGCTTTATTTCATCTTCATCCTCTTGTATCTCTTTCTTTCCACTTTAATCTTCAATCAAACATCATTTAGACCTCTTTCATTCCACATTTGTGCACCTAAAAGATGACAAAACCGAGCAAAACGTAAAACCATACAAAATAGATAATAAAACCACGATATTTACTCGATTTTGCATTTTAACTATTCAAAACGTCATTTGCTCAATTAATCGATTATAAGCTCGAATTCTACGAAAAACATCCATATATGGGGAATATTGATATAAAATATATCCTTATAAAACACTACAAATTGACCCTTAACATAGGTGAATCTTTAGTTTACCGTGCACTTGCATTAGCACTTTATAAGACTCATTAAGAAGATAACACTTCAACCTAATCTCACAGGTAAACAACACATACCTTTGGGATTAATACATGTGCTCAAGTTTCCAAAACAGGCTTACCACATTGAATTTGGCCTAAGGCATTGTACCAAAGGGAAATTGGGCGTCCCATATTCAGAAACTTATACAGGTTGTAAACCCATCCCGACAACCGACTTTTGTACTAAGTCCTTAGCTAATCCTTTCGTCAAATGATCAGCCAAATTTCTTTGAGATCTCACATACACAACCGATATCACCCCGTGAGAGATCAACTCACGTACTGCGCTATGTCTAACACCTAAGTGTCGCGACTTTCCATTATACACTTGACTATATGCTTTAGACAGTGTTGATGAACTATCACAATGGATAGATATTGGTGATATTGGTTTAGGCCATAAAGGAATTTCATGAATCAAATTCCTAAGCCATTACGCCTCTTTTTACGTCACGCTAAGGCAATAAACTCCGACTCCATAGTCGAGCTAGATATACATGTCTGTTTCTTGAAGCCCAAGAAATGGAACCTCCACCTAAAACAAACACCCATCCACTTGTAGAAGAATGATCTTCTACATTAGATATCCAACTAGCATCTGAATATCCTTCAATCACCGAAGGATATGCAACATAAGTCAAACCAAAGTCTTTGGTAGACTTAAGATATCTCAATACACGAACAACTGCTCTCCAATGACAGTTACATGGGTTACTAGTATATCTACTTAGTTTCCCAACTGCATAGGCAATATCCGGTCGTGTACTAGTCATTGCATACATCAAACAACCAATGACTCGTGAATATTCAAGTTGATTCACGGTTTCACCTTTATTAGGTCCAAGCTTCTCATGAGGCTCCATGGGAGAATTTGCCGGAGTACAATTTTCACAATTAAACCTTTTCAACACTTTCTCAATATAATGAGACTGTGTTAGTGAAAATCCTCCCTGATTTCTCTTGATTTTATTACCAAGAATTACATCTGCCTCCCCCATGTCTTTCATAGAGAATCTAGAAGATAAGAGTTCTTTACACTTATCAACCTGATTTTGGTTCGTACATCAAAAATCAACATGTCATCTACATATAGACAGATTATCACACCGTTACGGTTTCATCAAATCTACTATAAATACACTTGTCCTGATTGATTGAGTTTAAATCCACCGGTCAAGACAACCTCATCAAACTTTTGATGCCATTGTTTAGGAGCTTGTTTAAGTCCATACAATGATTTAACAAGTTTACAAACCTTATGCTCGTTATCGGGCATAATAAATCCTTCCGGTTGCTTCATGTATATTTCCTCATCCAAATCTCCATTTAGAAATCTTTGTTTTAACATCCATTTGATGGATCACCAAGTTATGAATTGTGGCTAAGGCAATCAATAACCTGATTGAGGAGATTCTAGCAACGGGAGCATAAGTATCGAAATAATCGATACCTTCCTTTTGCCTAAAGCCTTGTATAACTAACCGGGATTTATAACGATCAACGAGCATCGTCGACTCTCATTTTCCTTTTGAAAATCCACTTGCAACCTAATGGTTTGCAAACCTCGTAGTAAATCTGTAAGAATCCACGTATTGTTACCCATTATGGAATCCATCTAGTCATTGATGGCTTCTTTCCAAAATGATACATCCTGAGATCCCATTGCCTCAGAAAATGTCCTTGGATCATCCTCAATATTGTAACAATATGAGTATTTGTGGCAATATTCACATCTTGTCGAAAGTCTCATTGAGGTTCAAAGAGATCTTGAACTCTTTGAACTCATGTGCCGGATTTTCTGTGTACACTTTATTTATTTATAAAGAGACATATTAATTGTAGTACATATAAACAATTAATATGTCAAACTCTATTCATAGACATAGCTTTTACTCTAGTTCACTTTATGTCATAGACATTTATTATGTAAGAGACTAAAAAGCATCTAGCCTCGTTTATAGCTTTTACTTTTTTTCTATGAAAGGTCACTATCTTGTCTAGGACCTTTCAAACTCCTCAATTGTATCTACATATACTCCACATTATCAATGAATAAAAGATAAGTTGAAGTTTACTCTTGTGTTAACACATTCTCAAACTCTCTTCATGGTAGCAGAGCCATTTGTGTTCTAACTTTTCCACAGCAAAACTCATATTTTCAAGAATGTCTTTCACATCCGACATTACTTCAACCTCAAGAGACTCTCAAGCTGACCTCGGTTGATCGTGGAGAATCTTGACAACTCCTCTTCTTATACTAACCATAGACTTGATGGTAACAACTATCTGTTATGGTCAAGGTCTATGAAAATGTACATTTCGGACAAAGTAAGATGGGATACTTGTGCGGAACAAAACTCGACTCTTTGAAACCGGCCCAGTTTTGAAGCATGGGACACAACAAATAATCAACTCATGACCATCCTCACGAGGTCAATGACAAAAGAGATAAGTGAAAACTTTATGATGTATGATATCGCCAAAGAAATGCAGGATAATGCCAGAGATCTTTACTTCAAGAAGGATAATACATCCGAGGTATATGAACTGAAGCTCAGATTCAAACTTGCAGTGCAAGGGGATATGTCGTAACTCAATATTTCAATCAACTATCTAAGGCTTGGCAACACTTAGATATGTTAGAAACTCACTCATGGAATGATGTCAAGGATCTTCGCTCTTTATAAAGACATCATAGAAAAGAAGAGAGTATTCAGTTCCTCACTGGATGAATCCTACTCTTGATGATGTTAGAGGAAGAATTCTTGCCACCAAACATCTTCCAAATCTCAAATCCATGTTTCTTTGAGGTCAAACATGAAGAAAGTACGAGAAAAGTCATGCTTCAAATCCACTACCGACAACCCTATCTGAAGGTCTTTGCCGACCGTGTCGGGAAAGCCGAGGTTTCTTTGAGACATACAAAAAGCCTCTTGAGAAAATCGAAAAGCGTTTCGTGATCACCGCAAACGCACAAATCACACCAAGGACAATCTATTTGGAAGCTCCATGGCAAGCCTAACTCCTCAAAAATCTCAAAACCTATCGGGAAAGTCAAGCGAGGCACATCGGTGAGGAGGAGAATGACAACCCGGATGAATGCTCAGTTTTGTTGCATTCAAATCCTTCTGAATCAACAAAAGGAAGGTAGTCACTCTACCGATGTTGCTACTCATACTCATACAGTAAATTCTACTCTTCCCTTAGCAATGAAACATGGATTGTTGATTCTCGGGGCATCCTCCCATATGGTAGTAATAAAAACCTTATAACCAACTATATGCCTTGTCACCAAATTCATAACATTAAAGCTGGCTTTGATGGATCTATCTCTCGTGCAAAAGGTGTTGGAAATGTTAAACTCACTAATAAGATATGCCTACAGGATGTCCTATTTGTTCCAAACTTATTGCAATCTTATATATCATCAGAGACTCACTAAAGATTTGAATTGGATTTGTTGTTTTTAAGGAAAATCGGTGCACATTCCAGGATCCTACTTCACAGGAAGTGATTGGGAAGGCTAAACCTTCATATTTGGATTGTTTTCGGTCAACCCTGAAACAGGTGAAAGATCAAGATCGACTCGCCTCAGCTGCTCTCCAGACTTTAGACAATATCATGTTATGGCATTATAGATTAGGACATCCAAGTTTTGGTTACTTAAAATCTTTAACTCTGAATTGTTTAAAGGATGTAATCTGAATGACCTTCAATGTGATATTTGCCAATTTGCTAAACTTACAAAACTGTGTATGCTAAGTTACCTCATTTGCATTCCTCACCCTTCACCTTAATACACAGTGATGTGTGGGGACCTACAGGGTGAAAAGTATAACAGGAAAAGGTGGTTTGTCACCTTTATTGATGATCATACCAGAACACTTGGGTTTTTTTAATGAAAGACAAATCTGAAGTTGGCCCTATCTTTCAAGAATTTTATCATATGGTCTCCACTCAATTTGATACTAAGATCAAGATCTTAAAGGCGATAATGCTCTAGAATACTATGAGTCTAATCTCGGTACATCTTCTTGTGAGATAGAGGAATTGTTCATATCGGTAGTTGTGTGGAAACACCTCACAGAATGGGGTTCTTGAGAGAAAGAACAGCACCTCTTGGAAATGGCCAGATCAATCATGTTCACCACACATGTTCCTAAATATATGTGGGGTGAAGCTATCTGATCGCAACTTATTTACTCAACAGACTTCCCAGCAGAGTGTTAGGTTTCAAAACTCCACTCCAAACCCTCACGACCACACACTCCTGCCATCATCTTGTTTCCCGATTGCCTCCAAAGATCTTTGGTTGTACTTGTGTGTTTGTGTATATCCATGCTCAACACAGTAAACTTGATCCTAAAGCTCACAAGTGCATTTTCTGGGTTATGCAAAGGACAAAAAAGGTTACAAGTGTTATTCCCTATTGAAAAGAAATTTTACAATTCTATGAATGTAAAATTCTTTGAAAGGACCCTTATTACAACAAACCTCTTGAGCCATTCACCGATGGAAACTCGATTGAAATTGACCTAAACCCCTTCCTCGGCAAACTCTTAACCCTCAAAGAACTCCATCGATCCTCCGCAGATCGAACTTGGTGCCTGCGACCCTCTACAAACCTAATACTCCTCAAAGAACCTCCCGAACAAGAGTTCATCGACCCAGAGCCTGCGCTGCTCCCGAGCCTCATCGACACTCAAAGATCTCTGAGATCCTCAAAGACTGCCGACATTGATGATAGGCCTATTGCTCTTAGGAAGGAAAGAGATCATGCACCGATCACTCTATTCATTCTTATTTATCTTATGATAAGTTATCTCCTGCGCTTTGCCATGTTTTCACAGGACTGGACTCTCACTCTATTCCTAAAAATATTCAGGATGCCCTTCAAAATGATAAATGGAAGGTCTTTGTTAAAACAGAGATGACAAACACTTCGGATAATCATACTTGGGATTTGACACCTCTCCCACAGGCAAGAAGACGATCGATTCTGCAGATGGTTATTCACTATAAAATACAATCTCGATGGCACTATTGACAAGTACAAAGCCGATTGGTAGCGGGGATTCACTCAAACTTATGGCATTGACTATAAGGAAACTTTTGCACCAAAGTGGCAAAACTCAACACTGTCAGGGTTCTCGATCTCTCTATTTGTCCAACTTGACCGGCCTCTTCACCAATTGGACATCAAAAATGCTTTTCTAAATGGGGACCTCACCGAGGAGGTTTATATGAATGTACCTCCTGGTTTTATCAATCCTCATACTCAAGGCAAGGTGTGCAACCGAGGAAATCTCTATATGGCCTCAAGCAATCACCAAGGGCATGGTTTGGAAAATTAACAACCGTGGTCAAAGCTGCTGGATATCACCAATGCAATTCTCGATCACACTATGTTCATCAAGACAACCAACCGTAAGAGGTCTATTATTATTGTCTATGTGGATGATATCATCCTCACCTGGAGATGACTCTACTAAGATCCAACATTTGAAGACTCACTTGGCAAAGGTGTTTGGTGAAAGACTTGGGTTTTCTCAAATATTTTCTTGGCATGGAAGTAGCAAGAAACTTGACAAAGGCATTTGCTCTCCCAAAGGAAATATGTATTGGATCTGCTTGAAGGAAAGCGGCATCTTTGGGGTGCAAACTCGCTATATCCCCTGTAGACCCAGGCCATACCCGCTACATGGTGACACTGCTTTGTCAGGAAAGAACAATATCAAAGGCTTGTAGGGAAACTCATCTACGTCTCCCATACAAGACCTGATATTGCATATGGTGTCGATCCGTTAGTCGGGTTCATGCATTGCCCTCTTGAGCAACATTGGTATGCGATAAATAGAATATCGAGGTATTTGAAGTCTACTCCTGGCCAAGGGTTACACTTCACCAAGTCTCATTGATAGATCCATCAAGGCGTCTACATCGATCTTCGATTGGATTTGGATGCCACATAGATAGAAGGTCGACCACGACTCTCTGTTCCTATGTATGGGGCAATCTTGTTACTTGGAGGAGCAAGAAACAACCCTCGTGGTTCAGAAGCGATCTTGAAGGTGAACTCAGGGCACTTGTCTTAGGCATTTGTGAAGCTCTTTGGCTCAAAAGAGTACTTCATCGAACTTCAAAGAACCTCTTCAAAGAACCTATCACACTCTGCGTGATAATCACTCAAAGACTATGCATGGCAGAGGATCCATCCATCATGACAAAACAAAACATGTGGACATTGTGAGACACTTCCTAAAGGAAAAGATTGATGCCAAGATTATCCGGCTCAGATAGATGTTCCTCGGCCAGACCAAAATGCGAGATATTCTCACCAAAGCTATTCCACCTCTCATGTTCGTGAGACTAAGTAGCAAACTTGTTTTGCATCAACATATACTCTGACCAGTTTGAGGGGTGTGGCAATATTCAACATCTTCGATAAGTCATTGAGGTTCAAGCAGAGTACTGAACCTGTTGAACTCATGTGCCGGATTTTCTGTGTACACTTTATTTATTTATAAAGAGACATATTAATTGTAGTACATATAAACAATTAATATGTCAAACTCTA
Organism: Gentiana macrophylla; assembly: GCA_026214975.1. Taxonomy (NCBI): domain Eukaryota; kingdom Viridiplantae; phylum Streptophyta; class Magnoliopsida; order Gentianales; family Gentianaceae; genus Gentiana; species Gentiana macrophylla. Next base: position 156,761,940 of record CM047805.1, read on the forward strand.
TTCATAGACATAGCTTTTACTCTAGTTCACTTTATGTCATAGACATTTATTATGTAAGAGACTAAAAAGCATCTAGCCTCGTTTATAGCTTTTACTTTTTCTATGAAAGGTCACTATCTTGTCTAGGACCTTTCAAACTCCTCAATTGTATCTACATATACTCCACATTATCAATGAATAAAAGATAAGTTGAAGTTTACTCTTGTGTTAACACATTGTCAAACTCTCTTCAGTATTGATATCCAACTTCATTTCTCGAACCTTCCACCAAATAAGTAACAAAATCCGGTGGAAATGTTTTCGCTATTCTAGCCCTCTTACTTCTTCGAAGTTCAGAAGGCTCAACTTGAGAATCATTATTCTCCACATTCTTCACTCCAACTATTGTAGGATCAATATCCTTTGGTCTAGGAATAGAAGTAAATCTATTCTCATCAAAGATAGCATCACGTGATTCTATAACCGAATGTGCAGCCACAGAATCACTAGGTTCTATAACATAAAACCTATATGCCTTTGAATGACTTGCATATCCAATGAATATGCAATCGATGCCTCTTTCTCCTAAAGTTTTAATTTTAGGATCGGGAAGTCTAACAACCGCCCTGCAGCCCCAAACTTTTAAATAATTCAAGTTTGGTTTCTTTTTAAACCAAAGTTCATACGGGGTTGCAGAATTCTTTTTATTTGGAATTCTATTTAGTAAATAACAGGCCGTTAACATGGCCTCACCCCAAAATCCACTGCTCAATCCCGAGTAGGATAACATGGAATTTACCATCTCCTTTAGAGTACGGTTCTTCCTCTCCGCAATGCCATTTTGTTGTGGCGTATACGGTGCAGTAACCTCGTGTATAACACCACACGACCCGAAGTAGGTTGGATCATAGAATTCACCACCTCTATCGGTACGAAAACGTTTGATACTTGAATTTAATTGCAATTCAACTTCACTTTTATAAACTTTAAACTTATCAAGTGCTTCGTCTTTTGTATTAAGTAAATAAACATAACAAAAACGAATATTATCATCTATAAAAGTAACAACATATTTCTTATTTCCCAAAGAAGGTGTGGCATTAAAATCACACAAATCACTATGGATAAGTTCTAAATTTGTAGAGCGATCTTTCAACACCACGGAATGGTTGTCTTACAATTTTATTAAGCATACAAGTAGTACACTTATCCATATTGATATCAAAAAAGGGAATCAAAGCATTCTTGCACATAACAAGCATACGTTTGTAATGTACGTGTCCTAATCGTGCATGCCACAACTTTGAAATATTAACATCAGAAATATGCATAACTTGATTAACTTTATTATTAACAACATTAAGAATAAACATGTTATTACACAAATAACCAAAACCAACAAATACACCATGTTTTGACAAAATAAACCTATCGGACTCATAAACTTGTTTGTAGCCCGATTTACACAACACAAAGACCGAAACAAGGTTTTTCCGAATGCATGGCACAAATAAAACATTAAATAGTTTTCTGATTTTCCATAAGCGAAATTTAAAGTAATAGTTCCTACACCACTTATTCTGACCTTCGACTCGCTTCCCATCTTTAAGATAGATCCATCGTTCTTTGGTTCAAAGTCTTGAACCGGCGTCGATCTTTGCATACATGTCTTGTTGCTCCGAGTCGATCCACCACGTAACATCATCATCCTGCATATAAAAGCTTTGTAAATAAATGGCACATAATTCATAACCGAATTAATACCATAATTAACATTCGACCTTGATGATGTGGTGGTCCTTGGTCTTCGACCCTTGCTCTGGACCCTTTCCTTTACCATTCTTTTGAACTCGGCAATCAGCCTTGTAGTGTCTGTCTTACCACAAATCCAACAGTCCCTTTTGGCCTTTTCCCGGATTCTTTGTCATTCGACTTTTCTTTTTCTTGCCATGTTATTTCCCTTTGTTAGTTTTAGAACTCTCCCAGCCTCCATCACATGAATGGACGTGGATTCATCAATTTCCTTGCCCTTGGTTTTAACCCCCTCGCGCTACTCGAGGATTCCTCAATGCGCAGATGGCTACCAAGTTCAACCAAGGAGAGTTCTTCCTTTTGTGTTTCAACATATGCTTAAAATCTTTCCATGATGGTGGTAGTTTGTCAATGATACTAAAAGTAAATGGATTCATCCATTTCCATTTTGTGTTGTGCAAATTGGCCTAAAATGCGTTGTAGTTCATTGAATTGTTCCATTACTGGATCGTGAATATACCATCATGTATTTCATAAAATTACCAACTAGAAACTTTTTAGCAGATGCATCTTCATTTAAATATTTAGTTTCTAGTGCATCCCATAACTCTTTTGCAGAAGCAAAGTTTTGATAAATGTCAAATAACGAATCAGACATACCATTGACAATGTGACCACGACAGATGTAGTCATCATTTTCCCATTTGTTCCGCCTTCACAATTCCTCCAACGGTGCATCATCATCAACTTCTGGTATTTCTGTGCTAAGAACATACACCACTTTCAATGTTGTGAGAAGGAAATGCATCTTCCTTTGCCACCTCCGGAAATCAACTCCTTCGAACTTGTCAAGTTTCCCGAAATTCATCATCAAATCCTTTGCATTCACCATTGTGATCAAAACAATAAATTTAAGAAGATTGTTGTAATTTGAGGGTCTTGAATATGATCACCAATGCTATATAAACTGCAAATTTATGTGAAGAACGGATCCTCATGATCACGCCAGATATCGTTGTTCTTCTTAAATTTATTCGACCCTTACTTGTCCGGAGTATCACGAATAATTTAAGTGAGATATTGATCGAGAGCCTTTTCTTTTGTCTAGGACAAAATAGAACAAAAGATCACTTTGAAATGTTTAGATGTTTAAGACTTGATCAAGGATGCTTACAATTGTTGTGTGTTTGTTCAACAATGTAAAAAGCCTTTATGGTACTTGGATTCCTCAAAAATAAGTTACAAGTTCGTGACTTAAGGTTGCAACCTAAGTGAAAAGGTATCACTTGGTTATAACCACTTAAAAGGACCAAGAGGCACCTAAAATTCAGTTTTAGACACAAAGTGGCGCTGTGGCCAGCCTGTGAACATCATAAAAACGCCAAACTCTCTGTTCAACATTTAGCCTAACCAGAATCCCACAGGCGGGCGCTTGTAAGTGACAGGCGGGCGCCTGTCACTCTGTTTCACCAAAAACTGATTTTTGGTCCTTTAACTGGTTTTCCGGTCCTTTAAGTGAATTTCTCGAACTATACTTGCTTATTTTCCATCCGTATACTCATATACACTTATATAAGCGTGCACTCCGCACCTCCAAACTTATTATTAAGTGTTACGAGTATATCCATCCTTGTACTAAACCCCGATTACCTCAACAGCTTGTGATTATACTTAAATCACCAACAATTCGGAGGTGAGGCTTCCCAATCGACTGTTGGTGATTATATCACCAATGTGATTTAGTGTAATTGGATTTAGTTTGAGGTTTGGTGAGCATGAAACAATCGATTTAAGTTAGGAAATGCGGGGTGCATGCTTATAATTGATATTTACAAGCTTACGGAAGTGTTAGATCAAGTGTTGAACCAAAAACCGGATTCTGATACATATCTGTACGGATAGATTGAACCATCCTTACGGATGAAAACTGCTAAAAATATCCGTACGGATATATAATGTATCCGACGGACGAGTTCTTTGAATGGAAACTGAGTTTTTCAGTTTTTGAGCAGTTTTGGCGGTTTTGGTTGGTATCCTTTCGGGTTGTACACCTTTAACTGACTCTGAAGGGTTGTGTATGGTGTGTTATCTTAGTATAACACTACATATAAATACATAAACACTTGGTACAGATTTTTGAGATTTTTTTTGGAAGAAACTCAACACTAAAAAGGAATTTTCAGTTTTCTTTGAATGTTCTTGAGACCTCAAATTTTTTCACACAAAACTTCTAAACTTTTGTAGCTATCTTTCTATCTTATTGCCAAAGATCTAAAGGGACGTAGTTTTATCCCGTGATTATATTCGTGTAAATTCCCGGAGGCAATCTAAGGGAACGGATAATTTTCGCAGGAAAGAGTCTCTAACTCGACTCTGCGTTTTATATCAAGCTATCTCTTTTATTGTTTTGATACCATTGTTCTGGTCTACACAAACTCCCCAACATTCTGCGAAAATTATTGTTGTTTGAACAATGTCGAGTATCAAGGAGATGACTTCTAATTTCAGCAAGTTGGAACAATTCAATGGTGAGGATTTCCGAAGGTGGCAAAAGAAAATGCATTTCCTTTTGACTGCATTGAAGGTTGTGTACGTGTTGAGTACGCCATGCCCTCAGATTGATGATAACAGCACCATGGAAGAGTCAAGGAAGAAAAGTAAGTGGGAAAATGACGACTATATATGCCGTGGTCACATCCTTAACGGTATGTCTAATAGTCTTTTTGATACTTACCTTGAAATTGGGACGTCTAAGGAGTTGTGGGATATGTTGGAGGCTAAATATGTAAGTGAGGATGCGTCTAGTAAGAAGTTTCTTGTTGGTAACTTTATGAAGTTTGTAATGGCAGATAATCGTCCTGTTATGGATCAATATCATGAGTTGTTGCGTTTGTTTGGTCAGTTTTCTATGCATAAAATGGCTATGGATGAATCCATATGTGTTTCAAGCATTATTGAAAAGTTGCCCCCCTCTTGGAGGGATTTTAAAAATTCTTTGAAACATAAAAAGGAAGAACTTTCTTTAATTGAACTTGGAACTAATCTAAGGATTGAGGAGAGTTTACGGTTGCAAGAAAGTGGTAAGAATGTTGTAGGTTGCGGTAAGAACGTTGCAGATGGTTCAACTTCAATCAATATGGTTGAAGTTGGAGAAACTTCTAAAAAGAATAACAACAAGAGAAAGTTTGATTCTTCCAACAACAAAAACAAGGCAAAGTTCAACAAGAAGCCTAAAGGCACTTGTTGGCATTGCAGTAAAGAAGGCCATTTCAGGGCGGATTGTTTTGCTAGAAAGCACAACAATGGTAAGGGTAAAGGCCCGGTGAATGAGGCTAAAGACCCGGATCCACCTAAACATCAAGGTACGAATGTTTATAATTATGGTGTTAATTCGGATATGAATTATGTACCACTGATTTCCGAAGCATGTTTTTTGCAAGATGATGATGTTAGTTGGTGGATAGACTCAGGTGCAACTAAGCATGTATGCAAGGATAGATCTTGGTTTTCAAATTATGAAAAAGTTGAAGATGGATCCATTGTGCATATGGGAAACGAGTCTAAAGCCACTGTTGTTGGAAGAGGAATTGTAAATTTGCAATTTAGTTCTGGAAAATTTGTAACCTTAAACAATGTTTTACATGTACCTTTGATACGGAAGAACTTGGTTTCCGGTAGTATTTTATGTAAAGAGGGCTATAAACAAGTATATGAGTCCTCTCGTTATGTATTGACTAAACATGGTGTATTTGTAGGATTTGGTTATCTTAACAATGGTATGTTTATGCTTAATATTGTTAGTAATGGTTTGTATGAAAATGCTGCTATGAATGTTATGACTGTTAATGTTGATGATTCATACTTGTGGCATGCGAGATTAGGTCATGTGCATTTTAGAAGAATGTTGCAAATGTCTAAAAATGACTTAATTCCTATTTGTTGTACAACTATGAATAAGTGTGATACTTGTAACTTAACTAAAATTGTAAGACAACCTTTTAAAGGTGTTGAAAGGTCGTCTATAATTTTGGAACTTATTCATAGTGATCTGTGTGAATTTTGTTCTACTCCGTCTTTTGGAAACAAAAAGTATGTTGTTACATTCATAGACGATTGCACTCGTATTTGTTATGTTTACTTGCTTTTTACAAAAGACGAGGCAATGGAAAAGTTTAGAGTGTTTAAAAACGAAGTGGAATTGCAACTTGATATTAAAATAAAGAAACTTCGTACGGATAGAGGTGGAGAATACTTTGATCCACCATTTTTCGAATCTTGTGGGATTATACATGAAAGAACTACACCTTATACACCACAACAAAATGGCATAGCTGAAAGAAAGAATCGAACTCTAAAAGAGATGGTGAATGCTATGCTTTCTTACAGGATTGAGTGAGGGTTTTTGGGGAAAAGCTATGTTGACAGCTTGTTATTTATTGAATAGGATCCCCAATAAAAAGAGTCCTATTACCCCATATGAGCTTTGGTATAAGAAGAAGCCAAACTTGCATTATTTGCGTGTTTGGGGATGTAGGGCAGTCGTAAGACTACCCAATCCCAAGATTAAAACCTTGGGGGAAAGAGGCATTGATTGCATTTTTATTGGATATGCGTTGCATTCAAGGCATATAGGTTCTATGTTATAGAACCAAATGATTCGATTGTTATGTTCATTCCATAATTGAATCAAGGATGCTCTCTTTGATGAAAGTCGGTTTCATCTATATCAAGGCCTAGAAATGTTGTTCCTATTGGAATGAATGAAAGTTGTGGTGGTGTGGAATCACAAGATGAGCCTCTAGTGCTTCGAAAAAGCAAAAGGGCAAGAAAAGGAAAATATTTTGGTCCCGATTTCCAAACTTATTTGGTGGAGGGTACAAGAGATGAAATAGGATTTCAATACGCTTATTGTTATCATATTGATGATGATCCTAGAACTTATAAAGAGGCTATGGAGTCTCGGGATATTGCCTTTTGGAAGGAAGCCATTAATGATGAGATGGATTCCATTTTAGGCAATGATACGTGGATATTAACGGATCTTCCACGTGGTTGTAAACCATTGGGTTGCAAATGGATCTTTAAAAGGAAAATGAAAATTGATGGATCCGTTGAAAGGTATAAAGCCCATTTGGTGATACAAGGCTTTAGACAAAAGAAGGCATTGATTATTTCGATACTTATGCCCCGGTTGCTAGAATCTCCACTATTAGATTGTTGATTTCCTTGGCAGCCATTAACAATCTTGTTATCCATCAAATGGATGTTAAAACAGCCTTCTTGAATGGGGATTTAGATGAGGAAATTTACATGAAACAACCGGAGGGTTTTGTGATACCCGGAAATGAGCATAAAGTATGTAAGCTTGTTAAATCATTGTATGGGTTGAAACAAGCTCCCAAACAATGGCATAATAAGTTTGATGAAGTTGTTTTGTCTAATGGTTTTAAAATTAACCAAATGGACAAGTGTTTGTATAGCAAATTTGATGAAACCGGAAATGGTGTAATCATTTGCCTATATGTTGATGACATGTTGATCTTTGGTACAAACCAAGATCAAGCTGACCAATGTAAATTCTTTTTGTCATCAAGTTTTTCGATGAAAGACATGGGGGAGGCGGATGTTATCCTTGGAATAAAAATCATAAGGAATGACAAAGGGATTACTTTGACACAATCTCACTATATCGAGAAATGTTAAAGAAATTCAATTGTGAAAATTCTGTTCCGGCAAGAACTCCCATGGATCCTCATGAGAAATTTGAGTTGAACACGGGTAAACCGGAGTCTCAACTTTAATATGCTCGAGTAATAGGATGTTTAATGTATGCAATGACTAGCACTCGTCCGGACATTGCATATGCGGTTGGAAAACTTAGTAGGTATACTAGTAATCCAAGTAGTGTTCATTGGCATGCGGTAACACGTGTGTTAAGGTATCTTAAGCTTACCAAAAACTTTGGTTTAACTTATGTTGGACGTCCTTCGGTCATTGAAGGCTATTCGGATGCTAGTTGGATATCGAATGAAAATCATTCTTCAACGAGTGGTTGGGTGTTTCTACTTGGAGGTGGTGCCGTTTCATGGGCTTCAAAGAAGCAGACATGTAATGCAAACTCAACAATGGAATCGAATTTATTGCCTTGGCTTCGCCGGTTTTTAGGCGGAATGGCTTAAACATCCGATTTACTGAGATTCCATTGTGGCCAAAACCGATATCACCAATTTCTATCAATTGTGATAGTGAAAATACCTTGGCTAAATGCTATAGTCAAGTGCACAACGGAAAGTCGCGACATACTGGAGTTAGGCATAGCTCGATTCGTGAGTTGATCACTCACGGAGTGATATCAGTTGCTTTTGTGAGATCTCAAAAGAATTTAGCTGATCATTTGACCAAGGCATTGGCTAAGGACTTGTTCATCAAGTCGGTTGTCGGGATGGGTCTACAACCCATTGAAACTTTGCATTAGGATACCCAATTCCCCCTTAATATGACATTAGGGGCTGAATTCAATGTGGAAGGCCTAATGACTTAGTTTTGGCACATATGTTTTGTCCCGAAGGTTTGTGCTTAACCTGCATGTGAGGTTGATGATATATCTTAATAAGTCTTATGAAAAAGTGTTGTTGCAGGAACACGATTAATAAGACTCACCTATATGAGTATGAAGTTTGGCCGCTTCAAGAAAGGTAGGGTTGGCTTTCTACATGCTCATGAATTGATATGGACACGAGGCCTGGATAAAGAGTGTCAAGCAAGCTATAGAAGTTGTTTCTTGATTCATTTGTGTATTATCTTTGAAGTATTCAAATGTGTTAAGGGGTTCAATGCTTAGTCACACCCCAATACTCGAATATTTTGGAATGTGTAATATACTAGATGGTAATTCAATCTGCGTGACATTATCATTGAAAGATGAATTATTGTGTGTTGATAAGTTTTAACTAAATCAAGGGTTACACTAAATGGGGGAGGATTGTTGGTGATTATATCACCAATGTGATTTAGTGTAATTGGATTTAGTTTGAGGTTTGGTGAGCTTGAAACAATCGATTTAAGTTAGGAAATGCGGGGTGCATGCTTATAATTGATATTTACAAGCTTACGGAAGTGTTAGATCAAGTGTTGAACCAAAAACCGGATTCTGATACATATCCGTACGGATAGATTGAACCATCCGTACGGATGAAAACTGCTAAAAATATCCGTACGGATATATAATGTATCCGGACGGACAGATTGCTGAATGGAAACTGAGTTTTTCAGTTTTTGAGCAGTTTTGGCGGTTTTGGTTGGTATCCTTTCGGGTTGTACACCTTTAACTGACTCTGAAGGGTTGTGTATGGTGTGTTATCTTAGTATAACACTACATATAAATACATAAACACTTGGTACAGATTTTTGAGATTTTTTTTTGGAAGAAACTCAACACTAAAAAGGAATTTTCAGTTTTCTTTGAATGTTCTTGAGACCTCAAATTTTTTCACACAAAACTTCTAAACTTTTGTAGCTATCTTTCTATCTTATTGCCAAAGATCGAAAGGGACGTAGTTTTATCCCGTGATTATATTCGTGTAAATTCCCGGAGGCAATCTAAGGGAACGAATAATTTTCGCAGGAAAGAGTCTCTAACTCGACTCTGCGTTTTATATCAAGCTATCTCTTTTATTGTTTTGATACCATTGTTCTGGTCTACACAAACTCCCCAACATCGACTAAACCATTTGGCGATAAACCGGCATGTGCTAAAAGATGAGCTGGACTATATATTGCCATTATGCTTGATGAAGATGAAAGATTTAACACAAGGAAAAGACATTAATTAGCTAACTCTCAGGCAATCACGCACTAAACAAGCGTGAGAAGACAAATCCTCTTTAGCGGTGAAATGCGTTTGATGCAAGCTAGAAAGTCCGTTGCCAAGCAAATCAAGCTGCAGACCACTGTTGGAAGAAAGTGCCCCAAAGACAATTTATGTAATTGTTTTTATAATTAATAAATGACTGATTTATTCTCATCTTATTATTTGCTTCGTGCTTATAAGTAATACATTACTGAAAACCCCAAGTCGTATCATATGTAGCCATATAACTTAGTGTGTGTCACACATGATGATTAAGTTTATGGTGATATACTTGAAATGTTAGTCCGTGGTGAAGTTAATCAAAGTATGGGGTCTATTGATTAAAGCACCATTAATGCGCCCAGAATACTTTATGATGTGACCGTCTTATTCGGACCGTCGACATTGGTTGTCTAAGTGGGGCATTTATATATGATGATAGTCATATAGAACTGGACCGATTTAATCTGAATTTCTCATATAATTCGGTGATTGAGAAATCTTATTAAATCACAAGATGATTATATATGGATTAACCTTAATCCTGAAGTGATTACATGCTCCTACTTGTTTCCGGATAGGGTTTGATGTGTTCATTAAGGATCGCTAAGAGGCGCGATCCGAATCACTTTCACGTTGGCACTATCTCGGAATCGGTGAGAAGTGTGTGTCTCACAGATATGGAATACATTCCTTCCTGCGGGAAGTAGAAAGACAATCCCCTTATTTGTTGATCCTAGAAATTGATCGATCCGCGGAGTTCGTATTGGTTATGAACTAATTGATCACTAGTGGGTTAATGGTAAATAAGGATAAGATGTATTGAAGAGGGTTTACGGAAATAATCCCGCTTCATTACGGATAGTCTATGGAGGGTTAGTTTATATGTAATGATTATATCAATGGACACTTATCGACTCGACTCGACGTTTTGAGAATAAGTTATATCTATAATCGATAGAGTTCAGTTTCGGATGTATGGTGGCGTAATTCCGGAATTAATGAGTTGAATAGAAATATTCGATCTATTCGATGGATATTTTATTAATTTTATTGTAGCTACTGGTTATAGGCCCATGGTCCCCGGGTTAGCTCCTAACACGCGAGTGTTTTCTCGTTTTTATGGAACCTCGAGAATAAATTAAATAGTTGGTCTATTTAATGAATATGCAATATTATTTATTTAGTAAATAATATATACAATAGAAAAGACATTTTCTATTAATTAATGATGAAAGTGGCGCCTCACATGTAGATAAATTAGGAGAAGAAATTTTCCTAGATTATGTCACATGTGTAATTAATTAATTATCTATTTGTTGGATAATTGATGGAAAAATAAGAGATTGATTTTTTTGGAATTATCTCTTATCTTTTGGCAAATATCTTTTCCTTATGGGAATAGATAATTATGGTGTGAAAAGTATAACTCTCTTGACTAGTTATTTTCCTATATAAAGAGAGTTTCTCCAACACAATAGACACTCACAATTGGCGCCACCACTATAATAAAAGGAAGAAAAATTAGTTTCTTGTCTTAGTCATTAAAAGAAGAAAAACCTTGGGTTTTTCTTGTGTATATTCGAGGAGGTTCTACGGCGAGGATCGACGTCCACCAGTCGTCGCTAGGAGATACAATCCGGAAGACTACGGCTTCTCCCTTGGTCGACTATTGCTTCTTCCTCTCCGGTTGGGTAAATCTACTAACTTTCTTGTAGTTATTAATTAATCATGTGAATCGAATCGTAGGAAGATCGCATGCGAATTTATTCATAGCTTCCGCTGTGCACAGTGGCGGAACCAGGAAAAAATTTCGGGGTGGTCTTGGTATATAAACTGCAAAGCTAAAAAAAATCCGGAAAAAAAAATAAAAAAATGTTGGTAGTGGGATTTGAACTTACAGCCTAGAATTATTGAGACTTTAAAGGGTTTGTTCTTAAACCACTAGGATATAAGGTCTTTTGTTCAAGAAAAAGACACACAACATACTAATATTAACACTACTACTACAACAATAAAAATTTGGGGGGGCTTGGGACCATATGTAGGGGGGCTTGTGACCATTTGGGGGGGGGGGGGCTTGAGACCACCCCGGGCATAGGGTGGGTCCGCCCCTGGCTGTGCATGACCGAGCGTCTCGATCGGTGCTGTGAATCAGATCTGACGATCCAATTATGGATAGGATCCGGATTCGGGTTTCTGTATATCCAGCAGCCCCATCTCTTTTGCAGCTTAAATGCCTCTAAATATAGAAAGGGGCATGAGGGATTCCACATTATAAGCCCCGTTGATGTTCTTAGAAAAGGTATGCATCACACAGCCTGTATTAACGATCCCTGAATATGGCTACAATGGCATGGCAGAGATTCAAAGCATGGCACTTCAACATTCATCTTGACAAAATCGAAACCCCCCAGGGGAGGGGTTCTAGGATCGAGGGTCAAGGTAATGCCGAACGTCGGCAGTCATGGCTCAATAAGGCTAAGATCGTGGGATGTGATCAGACGTGGGATGTAACAATTATATAGATCAATCGTGGAGATCCTGTCTACTAATGCTTGGTAGCCGTCTTTTGGAGGTCGGAGACGACATGTTCTTCTAAGGAGCAAGTCGTATGGCCGGGTCGGCCGTTCGTAATAATACGAGGTCAGCCGAGCTGAGGAGGTCGGCTCATTCTGGATTGAACTTCTGAGGACCGATGGCCCCACTATGGGCTTTTGTTGACTTGGCCCATTGACCATTTGACCTGCTTAAGGCCCAATATATAATCTTATGGTTATACCAATGTCAACGCCATACGAAATGCTTGACGCATGGTCGTAAAGACAGTGACCATAATTTGTGCCATACACAATCTCATGGAGGAGGAAGAGGTTGCTTCCAAATAGAGAGCATTATGATGAAAACAAGATGTCAAACGATATCCCGATTTGACCGTATAAAGACATCTTGTCAAAGGGGCATATAGTATCATCGCCAAGATTACCCGATGCAAGAGGGATGCTTACGATGGATTAGCTTAATGTGGATAAAATCATAAAAGCAGATTTTCTATTAGGTCTCGGTCCTGGGATCAGGCAGAATGAATCCGCTTTTATGATTTTATCCACATTAAGCTAACTCTGAAAGAGAAAGGAAGTGGCAACCAAGCATCAAAGATAAATATTAACCAAGTCGCCATTTCCAATGTGCCAACATAGGCCTTTAACAAGCAAGTCACGACCATCTAAAAGGCGGCATAAGAAAGAGAGACTTGAGCCTAATTCTGCGATCGGCCTTTTTTTTTTTTAAGGGAAAAATAAGCTTTTATTCTCCGCAATCAACGGAAACAACAAGGGAAACATTTAAAGGGGGGAACTTCGCTATTCCACAGTTCCAACAAGATTAAGATCTTCTCTGCCTAGAAGATGAGCAAGAACAAATCCATGTCTCTTCACGGAATGAAACATAAATAAAAGCAGGAAAGCATTTTGCCGCAGTCTTCAATGATCACCCACATGTGAATGGTCCTCAGTATTTGCGAAAAGACACTGATAAGTAGAAAGGGAATCTCCTTCAAAGATTACTCGAAAGTCCCCATGTTAGAGCATATACATTAATAGCGTGATATACATTGCTAAAATTTCACCAACTTCCATATCAACCCTTCCTTCCAGATATTCGAAAAGGATGTAAGGATTCTACTATTGATGTCTCGAATCAATCCTTCAACAGATGTCTTTGTCTTGCTAAATGCCACATCTACATAAATTTTATGTTCGTGGCTGCCAAACTGAGCTCCATTTAGTTGCTTTAAGGCTCATGTTTGTTTCGGTGATTAACAGCTTGTAGATAATCAGAAGCTTCAACATAAAATGAACGAGACATAGTTTTACTTTCAACCGCCAAAGACCCATCTATAGCTTGCGGTCTCCATGAGAACCGGAAGGTTCTTCGCAAGTGTTACTTTGAAATTTAGATCACATGCCAATATGTAAGTATGTAACCCGTTTTGATCGTGTACGATCCAATTAAAAGGAAAGATGCATAAAATTTAGAAGAACAATTGTAAAAAAAAATATGGATCAAGTTACTCCAACAAAGTTTTATGTACTTATGAATTGTGTATCCAAAATTACACATCAAAACAACAAATAGTTGGATGGTGTGTTGTCTCTGTACTGTAGTATATACATGTATAGTTTCCTAATGATTTACTAGTTTAGAATGTTAAGAAGAGAAACTCTGCCTTTAAGCATAAGCCTAAAGACTGCTTCCAATACTTCAGCCATTTCTTGAATGCTCGACTCTAGTGCCCCAAGTTGTTTGACCAAACTTTGGGTTCGGACAAAATCTCCATCTCTGTTCGATTTCTTGCTGTTAAGGTGCAGCAACTCTACTTCTATGTTTCTAATCTTAGAAACCTCTGATTCTTCTTTATTTTGTTGTAAGAATTTTGAGACAACGGACCAACGCTTCGTCTGTGGCTCCGAAATGAAAGTTAGGCTTGATTGCAAGAAACTTAGACTTAGTTCTTGTGCTTCTTTGATTTGATTGATCAATTTTGTTGCTGAGTTATCATCTACTTCTGCAATGGAACACCTTTTTTCCTCTTTCTTCATCTCCTTGAAGCACTTGCAAATGATTCTGTTCAACTTCTTTTTAGAGACCATGTATGCATCAATTTCACTTTCCAAATTTGCACCTCTTTTTCTCCTAAGGCAAGACTCGAGCTCCTGAACACTCTCCTTCATCATGGAATATGCATCTCTTGCCGTGTTGCAAATGTCCAACAACCTTAAAGATCTATCCAAGATCTCGTCTTCCCATGTTCCATTATTTTTTTCTCGGGATAGAAGCTGTTGGCTCCTTGGCATTTGAAGTACATCGTCAAGGCATTCGTAAAGGTTTCGTAAGCTATCCAATTTATGGAATGTGGATGTATAAGACGTAGAAGATGCACCGTCAGATGACTTCAATCTGCGTAGATGTTTCTCAGCATCCGCAAGAATAGGATGAGAGGATGTTGGCAAACTAATTGAACGAGAATGGTTGGATAACTGGGATTTTGAAACTAAAGTAGCCATTTTCGTTTTCTTAGTTGAATTGCTGAAATTGATGATGGTTATCTCTCAACATCTGTATATATTTATACGAAGTCAAGGAAATTGAAGGAATCATAACCTGGCATTGTTCGGCTGTCAATGCTTATTAAAATTATGCCTAATGTACAGTGTTATCTCTTCCGTGTTCTGGGATCTCATAACATATATCCACATGTATCTGTAAGGGCATTCGTAGCAGAAGCCTTATATGGTGCTCTATCCCTAAAATGAAGATAAAAAATAGAGTTTCTACAAAATAAAATTCCACAGAGAGTCTCTATCCCTATTTATTTTTAGGGATATGAGCAGTCTTGTCATCCTCTTGTGGGGATCTTATTTATTCATGTCCCTAAACATATTTAATTATTAAAATTATAGGGATAAGGATAGGGATGCTGATGGAGTGAAATAATAAATAATTAATGTGTATGAATAGGGTTGTGAGGTAGAATATGTATTATTTAATATTATTTGAATTGTTATAAGGATAAGGGTAGAGATGCTGTTATGGAGTATTTTGAATTGAGATGTTGTAAAATATGAATATATATTATTTTATATTATTTTAAGGATAAAAAATGATGCACCTGATAAGAGTGCCCTAAGAATCTTGTTTAAATTCATCAATAATAGGCATTAACAACTCATTAAAACCCAACCTCTAGGGGAAGAATAACCTGGCTGTTACATAATCGAGGAGACTATAGAAAAGTAATTAATACGGGAGCTAGAGGCATCTTTCCTGGCATGGTCGAATAGTTTTTATGCTGATTAAAAGTATGGGCGTTGTCATCAGATCTCATAGCATCTCATAGCATGCAGCTCTGTATGTGTAAGAAGTACAGACTGGAAATGGTAAATTAATGGGCGCAATGCAACAACCGATTGGATTTGGATCATAACCTCGGGAGTCGGGAGTAGAAGCCGACAGGGCAGATTGTTTCCTATCTTATTTATTCATCTCCCAAGGTGGCTAGTTGACATTGGGGAGCAAGAGGAATCTTGATCTGCTCTCGTGCACATTTTCTTTATTATTTTATAGAAATCTCTTGACAGCTACTGAATTTAAATCAACATGGAACGTGGAAAAAACTCAATTATATGTAATTAGCCATTCAAAAAAACACCTCAAGCTTATCTAATATTTACTAGTTCTAGGCATTTAAAATTGCAATGCTTGGATTATTTGCATCCTCCCTCCCTATAAACTGGTTGTTTCTGCAATTTTTTAATCAGTACGTAACACTGGATTTTTCCTCTAAAGGGTTACCCACTCATGAGATCGATTTTATCAAACACAATTACCACTACTGTTTGCTCCTAAGATGTTTTCAAAAAGGTGAGTCAATGTACGTAGCAAAAACAAGGGTGTTGGAGTGCTGGAAAGTGATCGTGTAGCATGGGCCATAGAGCACAAGATTACATACAAGAAATATGAATCAATCGCAATATGTATTATTTTTTAACAGATGTTTCATCCCTACAATGTCACTTCGGACAAAAATCTCTTTCATGATAAAATGAAGGTGTTTGAATCAGACAGTGACTCGTCCGATCAAACCACAAACACTCAAAAAGGATTGCTAATGATGCTTCTTACGAAAATGAATTTTCATGGATGCATCGAGTGCCTTTTATAGACTAAAGACACATCATGATCATCTCGAAATGAGGTATACCTATGTGAAAGGTAACAGATTATCCGATTCGGCCAAGAGCTATAACTCTTCGGCCGTTGAGGTACTTCACCCGTGTGCAAAGGTATGTCACTTCATTTGCAGGGGTATGTTACTTTAGCCGGACGCATTGCCTCGAGCCCCCATGAATGGGCGATGCCCCCTCCTCGACCTTTGCGAAGGGACATTGCCCCCTCGACCCACCGCGACCTGACCGGCCAGATCGGTCCCGGTTTTGCTACGGCGATATTTATCTGTACGGCAACTCGAATGCAAACGATTATAAATATATGTAATTTATGAAAGAATATGTAACAACGAATCTGACTTTGATCTCTTCACATAATATTTGGAGGTTTCATTAATCCTGCCACCTTCTACTGCATTTCTTACCTCCATCCCAAAGACATGAATTAGTAGTAACTTTATCAATCGCCTTATACTTTTGTTGAGGTATGCTACGCATGAAAGCACCATTAGACCTGCCAAATCAAGAACAGTTTTGGACTCTGAAAGTAGGCATTATAAATAAATAAAACTTGAATTTGCATATGGTGGGGACGTCATGGTTCAAACACTCTCTGAACAAACTTTTGCAGCGGCCCCAACCCCAAGCTGCATTGAAGGATTCACCCATTTGTTCAGTAAAATAGGTAATGCAAATGCGATTATCAAGCATCCTTCCACTTCCAGGGAAAAGAACTTGAGAAGAAAATCATTCAAAGAACACATCCCACCATGTGGTAATTAAAAGCTTTGTGATGTTTGGTTGCGGCTCAATAACCATCAAATTCGGAAATCATTACAAGTTCGCTCGGATTTTAGCGGGTTTCTCGTGTCAATTCTGGATGTGTGTGACAAGGGAACGGACGCCAATACTTTTAAATGTAATGTCGACGCTTCAGTCGGAGAACTGCAATTGGAATGGTGGTACGTGATCATTTGCATCCATCAACTGTGATGGAACCTGGGAGGTGGATATGTTGGAATTAAATGCTATTTTGCAAGGCTTCAAAGCTACTCTGGAGTTGAGGATCAATTCACTTATAATTGAGAGTGATTCTCTCACATGTATTAACCGGCTCCGATCGTCTTCTAAAGGTTTATCCTCTTTTGGCTGCCTCTTTTCAGATTTCAAAAAGTTAGTTTTCCATTTCGATAGTTGTTCGTTTTCTTTTTGTTAAACGTAATGGTAATCTCCCTACACATTTACTTGCTCAAGCAGGTTTGTCTTTATGGGGTCTAGTTGTTTTGGGGTTATTCAATATAGATTCAAAGTATATCCAGTTCCACTCTTCGTCTGTGTATTATGGTTTTCTTCAAGATACTCATCTGTTTTTTTGAATGTGCTTATTTTAAACATATTTGTGATAATTGTAAAGGCAAGATGCATAGCATATAGTACAGAAATCGTAAAGAGTAAAATATTGATTAAGGCACTCCAATCAAGTTTTATGTACTGATGAATTTTGTATCAAAATTACACATCCAAACCACAAAAAATTGGATGTTGTCTCTGTAGCATATATATGTATAGTTTCCCAATGATTTACTGGTTTAGAATGTTAAGAAGAGAAACTCTGCCTTTGAGCAGAAGCCTAAAGGCAGCTTCTAAAACTTCAGCCATTTCTTGAATGCTCGACTCTATTGACCCAAGACGCTTGACCAAATTTTGGGTTCGGGCAAAATCGCCATCTTTGTTCGATCTCTTGCTGATAAGGTGCAACAACTCTACTTCTATGCTTCTAATTTCAGAAACCTTTGCTTCTTCTTTATTTTTTTGTAAGAATTTTGAGACAGTGAACCAGCCCTTTGTTTGTGGCTCCGAAATGGAAGTTAGGCTTGATTGCAAGAAAGATAGACTTAGTTCTTGTGCTTCTTTGATTTGCTTGATCAACAGTGCTGCTGAGTTATTGTCTAGTGCTGCCATGGAACACGTTTTCCCCTCTTTTTTCATTTCTTTGAAGCACTTGTAAATGATTCTGTTCAACTTCTTTCTAGAAACCATGTATGCATCAATTGCATTGTCCAAATCTGCACCTCTTTTTCTCCTAAGGCAAGACTCGAGCTCCTGGACGCTTTCCTTCATTAGAGAATAGGCATCTCTTGCCGTGTTGCAAATGTCTAACAACCTTAAGGAACCATCCAATATCTCATCTTCCCATGTTGTGTTATTAATTTCTCGGGAAAGAAATTGTTGGCTCCGTGGCATCTGAAGTACATGGTCAAGACATTCGTAAAGGTTTCTTAAGCCATCCAACTTTTCAGATGTCGATGTATTAGAGGACGAAGATGCATTTTCGGATGACTTCAATCTGCGTAAATGTTTCTCAGTTTCCTCAAGAATAGGATGAGAAGATGTTGGCAAACTGATTGATCGAGAATGGTTGGATAACTGGGATTTTGAGACTAAAGTAGCCATCTTTATTTTTATTTTGCTTTCTTGCTTTGTTGAATTGCTGAAATTGATGATGGTTGTCTCTCAACATCTGTATATATTTATACAAAGTCAAGGAAATTGAAGGAATCATAACTTGGCATTGTTCGGCTGTCGATGCTTATTAAAATTATGCCTAATGTACAGTGTTGTCTCTTCCGTGTTCTGGGATCTCATAACATATAACACATGTATCCGTCATAATCTTGTTTAAAATCATCAATTATAAGCTTCAACAACTCATGAAAACCCAACCTCCAGCAGACAGCACAGTTTGCATTTTTTCATATTTAAATCGTTTCCCAATGAGTGAGAGATGGGGGAACATAAGGAATCTTGATTTGCTCGTGCGAGCTTAATTAACAATATATGTCAAAAAGAGACATCAGGATAAATGCGGCAATGCCAAGGATAAAATTATTAATATTATATTTTTCTTACACGCATGACAATGTTTCACTGTATAGGTGTTTTGCTTCTTTTTTTACCAAAACAAAACTCTCCCATGCAGAAACTACTCTACAATTACAGTAATATTGTTAGGCTTAGCTTGAGATTTCACTTTCTTCAATTACTTGTTTATGCTAATCTTCTGAAACATATGAATAAGCTGCTTGTTACATAATTGAGGAGACTTCAGAAAAGCAATATAGGAGACTTTATGCTGATTAAAAATATGGGCGTTGTCTTCAGATCTCATAGCATGCAACTCTGTATCTGTAAGAAGTACAGATTGGAAATGGAAAATTAATGGGTGCAAGTAACAACCGATTGGATTTGGATCTCAACCTCTGGAGTAGAAACAGACAGGGCAGATTGTTTCCTATCATATTTATTCATCTCCCAAGGTGGCTAGTTGACATTGGGGAGCAAGAGGAATCTTGATCTGCTCTCGTGCACATTTTCTTTTATATAAATCGCTTGACAGCTACTGAATTTGATTCACTTGGAACGTGGAAAAACTCAATTATATGTATTTGCCATTCAAAAACACCTTAACAAGAAAACTTACCTAATCCTAGGCATTTAAAATTGCAACGGTCGGATCTTTTGCATCCTCCCTACCAAGCTATATAATGGTTAATAAGTTACACCTAGATT
Source organism: Gentiana macrophylla (assembly GCA_026214975.1). Lineage (NCBI taxonomy): Eukaryota > Viridiplantae > Streptophyta > Magnoliopsida > Gentianales > Gentianaceae > Gentiana > Gentiana macrophylla. The sequence continues at coordinate 156,781,818 of CM047805.1, forward strand.
ATCTACAAGTTTGATTGGCAATTTTCTGTGAGTTTATCTACTAGACATAGGACTATGGTTGGGACTCAGTATGTTGTTCTTCCAAAGACATGCTATCACTTGGGAGTAGAGATTTCTTCAAGATTCACCGCTCACCTTAGTCATTGAGTCATGAGGCAAAATGCTTTAATTTTTAGGATATCCGGAATATCATGTTTTGACGCTTCTTTGTAGCTTTCAATAGTATCTTTTGTGTTTAATTTGGGGGTATGTGTTTGGTGTTTTTGGCACTTGATCAAAGAAATACATGTTTTATCATACCGCGTGAAGAGATGAATTGATATGGTTGGAAGTTAATTTTGGTGATTAGAAATATGTTTCCAAATCTAAAGAGTTCAGATGCATCCAACGTCTTTGGCACTTCCACCGTACTTTGCCTTCATGTATTTGACCCAAGTTAGAGGCATACTTTGGACTGTACATCTTCATGAGAGTTGTAGATATTTGAATGATCATTCCAACATAACTTGAATAGCTCAAATTAATCAGAGGTCAATAATGCATTTTTACAAGGTTTAGTTAACTGAAATGGTCTTTATGCAGCAGCCTTAGGGTGTTGTACATCTGGATTATCCCATTCATCTTTGCCGACTCAAGCGCAGCCTTTACAGATTACGTCAAGATCCTTGTGCTTTGTTTTCTCGATTCACTCAGGTGCTCCTTACACTTGGATCTCATGCGTCCAAGACCGATACATCATTATACATATATCACTCTCAGGGCCACCATATCCACATTCTCATTTATGTGGATGATATCATTATCATGGAGACATTTTCTGAGTTGATTCAACATATCATTTCATCTTTGGCCACTCATTTTCTGCTCAAAGACCTTTGTCCTCTCTCTTCCTTCCTTGGGATCGAAGCACTTACCACACCTAATGGATTTTGTCTCGCTCAAAGGAAATATATTCTCCAGCTACATCAGAAAGCGCTAATGGACAAGGCCAAACCCTACCATACTCCCGTGACTTCTAACACCCGTTTTCACCAACATGACACTCATTTTTTGGTTCTTACTCTCCATCGTACTTTTGGTGTTGGCCTTCAATATCTTCAGTTCACTCGTCCTGATATTGCCTTCGCAATTCATAAAGTCAGCAGGTACATGCACTCGCCCACTAAGGATCACTGATTCACTGGACTGCTGTTAAACGCATTCTTCGCTAGCTCAAGCACACTATCTCGGATGGACTCCACCTTACTCATTCCTCTCCTTTAATACATGCTTACTTTGATGCCAATTGGGCTGCTGACGCTTACGATCGTCCCTCAATTTGTGCATACTGCATTTTCCTCGGCCATAACCTCATCAGTTGGCATACCAAACAACAGTATATTGATTCTAAAAGTAGTACAAAGATGGAGTACAAATCCCTCTCTAATGTTGCTGCTGAAGTCCAATGGATCACCAGTCTCCTCAAGGAAATGCATATTGCTCTTCCGTCTCCTCCCCTTCTTTGGTGTGATAACATCCGTGCCACTTGTCTTACAACCAATCTGGTTTTCCATGCGCACAAAGTACATTGAGATCGAATTTCATCATGCTCGTGAACTTGTTGCTATGAAAAGCTCTCCATTGAATTTCTCTTGTCAAAAGACCAGTTGGCTGACCTACTTACCAAACCTTTGGCGAATCATCGCTTTGCCTCACTCAAGAGCAATCTCCATGTCTATTCCATTCTTACTGGATTGAGGGGGCGTGTTGAAGAGTCTATGTCTAAATGTAAAAGATAGTCTATATTCATAAGGGTGTAGTAGTAATTGTGTGCTATTTCTCTTCTATATAAACACCCTTGTACTCATATTCTGATCAATGGGAGATATCTTTTCTGATCACTATTGGTAATTAAAGACCGAGTGCAATTGGAGTGATTCGGGTTATCTCATAAGTCAAAGATAAAGATAAATTTCATGTGTTGTTGATAAGTTTATCTAAGAGTTCTCTGGTATTTGAAATTAACAAGATCTTAGTTTGTATTTGAAATATTTATCTTTATCAGCAATCTTATCAATATAGGTTCAAACTATATCTAGTTTCATCAATAGTCTTATCAATATAGATATCTATATCTAGTTCCACGTTTCTTCTGTGTATTCTAATTTTCTTCCGATACTCATCTGTTTTTTTTAGGATGTGCTTATTCTAAAGATATTTGTGATAATTTAAAGGCAAGATGCATAACATTTAGAAGAAAAATTATTAAAAAATAATATGGATCAAGTCCTTCCAACAAAGTTTTATGTACTTATGAATTGTGTATCAAAATTACACATCAAAACAACAAATAGTTGGATTGTGTGTTGTCTCTGTACTGTAGTATATACATGTGTAGTTTCACAATGATTTACTGGTTTAGAATGTTAAGAAGAGAAACTCTGCCTTTAAGCATATGCCTAAAGGCAGCTTCTAAAACTTCAGCCATTTCCTGAATGCTCGACTCTAATGAGCCAAGTCGTTTGACCAAATTTTGGGTTCGGACAAAATCACCATCTTTGCTCGATTTCTTGCTGTTAAGGTGCAGCAACTCTACTTCTATGTTTCTAATCTCGGAAACCTCTGCTTCTTCTTTATTTTGGTGTAAGAATTTTGAGACAACGAACCAACGCTTCGTCTGTGGCTCCGAAATGAAAGTTAGGCTTGATTGCAAGAAACTTAGACTTAGTTCTTGTGCTTCTTTGATTTGATTGATCAATTTTGTTGCTGAGATATCGTCTACTGCTGCAATGGAACACCTTTTTTCCTCTTTCTTCATTTCCTTGAAGCACTTGCAAATGATTCTGTTCAACTTCTTTTTAGAGACCATGTATGCATCAATTTCACTGTCCAAATTTGCACCTCTTTTTCTCCTAAGGCAAGACTCGAGCTCCTGGACGCTTTCCTTCATAAGAGAATATGCATCTCTTGCCGTGTTGCAAATGTCCAACAACCTTAAAGATCCATCCAAGATCTCGTCTTCCCATGTTCCATTATTTTTTTCTCGGGATAGAAGCTGTTGGCTCCTTGGCATTTGAAGTACATCATCAAGGCATTCATAAAGATTTCTTAAGCCATCCAATTTCTGGGATGTGGATATATAAGACGCAGAACCTTCAGATGACTTCAATCTGCATAAATGTTTCTCATTTTCCTCAAGAATAGGATGAGAGGATGTTGGCAAACTGATTGAACGAGAATGGTTGGATAACTGGGATTTTGAAGCTAAAGTAGCCATCTTTTTTCTTTTGTTTTCTTACTTTGTTGAATTGCTGAATTTGATGATGGTTGTCTTCTACATCTGTATATATATATACAAAGCCAAGGAAAATAGAAGGAATCATAACCTCACTTTGCTTGGCTGTCAATGCTTATTAAAAATTTGTATTGTGTACTGTGTTGTCTCATACATGTTCTCGGATCTCATAGCATATAATACATGTATGTGTAAGAATCTTGTGGATAATCATCAATTATAGGCTCCAACAACTCATTAAACCCCAACCTCCGGGGAAGAAGCTGGCAGCAGTGTTTGCATTCTTTCATATTTATATCGTATTCCAATGAGAGAGAGAGAGAGGAGGGAACAAAAGGAATCTTGATTTGCTCGTGGGCATTGCCAACAAAATGCTCGTGCGAGCTTAATTAACAATAAATAAATGAGGAGACTTCACTTAAGTAGTAACATGGGAGAGGCATCTTACCTGACATTGTCCAATAGTTTATGCCTGTAAATAAGTAACATCTATTCAGCCCCGGATGCAAACCCACAGGATAGAAACAAGTTATCGTTGACTTTTACAAGGATAAGTTATGTGTATTTTCTATTACTTTCAAGTAAGACCTCATGGTGAACTTTTAACTTGACAAATAGTTATAAATCATTTCAGTTTTCCAGAAGGAAAAAGAAAGAAAAAATCAGTTGATACACAGTTTTTCTTTTCCAATTTCATACTTTTCCTGCGGGTGCATACAATTTCTTTGAACGAAAATTGGCTTTTTTTGTTTCACTGATTCATAGACCTCATCAGTACACACATCCGTCAGTGACTGACACAGGTGAGCCCTATACTTGAGTATATGTGATCCGTTATATTTTGATGCGTCTCACCTAATTGGTCATTCAATATCATTGAGTTAATCGGATTATTATCTAACAATCAGAAATACATCTAAAATGTATGTACATGTACTTGCCGTTTGAGGATAAGGGACGAAAGGACCAAATTCTTGAATCATTATGATTTTTATTTTTGAACTTAACAAGAAAAATCTGGATATTTAAATCATTTGCTTATGAAAAAGCATGAAGAGCTGTATATGTTGGCTAAATGTTGTATCAAAATTACATATACAAGACCACATTTAAGTGGATGATATCTTGCCAACTGTGGGCATCAAACATGTATGTACAATTTACTTTGGGATTTAATTGTTGAGAATATTGAGAAGGGAAACCCTGGATTTAAGCAAAAGCCTAAGGATCACTTCCAAAACCTCAACCGTCTCTTGAATGCTCTCCCCTAACGCCCCAACTCTTTCAACTAGATTCTGGGTTCGTACAATATCGCCAACCTTATTGCTTTTTCTTGCTTTGAATTTCTGAAGCCTTTCCTTCTCTTTTATTTTGATGTAGCAACTTTGAGACCATGGACCAACCCCTTGTTTGTGGCTCCGAAATGAAATTCAAGATTGATTGCAATAAACATAGACTGATATCTTGAGTTTCTTTGATTTGATTGATCAACGGTGCTGCTTCATAGTTATCGTTGTTTACTGCTGCTGCAACGGAACACCTTTTCTCTGCTGCCCTCATTTCCTTGAAGCACTTGCAAATAACTCCGTTCAACTTCTTTTTAGAGGCCATGTATGCATCGATTTCATTGTCCGAATTTGCACCTCTTTTTCTCCTAAGGCATGACTCGAGCTCCTGGACGCTCTCCTTCATTAGAGAATAGGCATCTCTTGCAGTGTTGCAAATGTCCAACAGCCTTAAGGATCCATCTAAGATCTCATCTTCCCATGTTCCATCTCTTCCTTTGGAAAGAAGTTGTTGGCTTCTTGGCAGCTGAAGCACATTGTCTAGGCAATCATAAATGTTTCTTAGGCCATCCAATTTCTGGGATGTGGATGTATAAGACGCAGAAGATACACCTTCGGATGACTTCAATCTGCGTAAATGTTTCTCATTCTCTGCAAGAATAGGATGAGAGGATGTTGGCAAACTAATTGAACGAGAATGATTGGAGAATTTGGTACTTGAAACTAAACTTGCCATCTTTCTTTTCTTTAGCAGAGATTAGAAACAGAAAGCAAAATAAGACTCTCTTTTTTCTTGTTGGATTTGTTGAGTTTGATGATGCCAAAAACTTGTAAAATGGTGTGTGTATATATACAAAGTCAAAGAAAAAGAAGTGCTCATCACATGGCCACATTGTCTCCTTGTCATATATGCTGTTTAAAAAATATGGGAATTGTACTGTTGTGTCTTCGGATCTGGTAGCATGCAACTCTGTATCCGTAAGAATCAAATATGCAAATGGTAAATTATTGGGTGCAACCACCGATTCGATTGTAACCTCCCGAGAAGAAGCCGATATGGCAGCTTGTTTTGCATCATATTTATTCAAATTCTCAGGGAGGTTGGTTGACATTGGGGAGCAAGAGGAATCTTGATTTGCTCGTGGACATTTTCAAATAAACTGCTGTACAGGCACTGTTTTTCAATCACATGGAACATGAAGAAACTCAAAAGAAGAGGAGTGAGAATAAACGACATGAGAATGACGAAAAATAGGAAATAGGCTATTGCAAAAAAAATTACACATCATTTATGATTAGGTGAAAAAAATGTTCTTAGATAGAAGTAGATGAAAATCTATTGTTTTTGTTACTCGAGTCCCACTGTTAGGAACCCAAAATCCATTATTCCCAACCCCGAAATCCGTGAAATAGGTTGATCGACACCTAAATCCACTATTCGCTACCGTAAAACAGTGGAAGAAACCACAAATTCACTATTCCACTTTTTTGCTACAACACACCTTCTATTAAGAATTCCACTATGCAAATCTACTTTTTCACCGTTTTTATGAAAACGATCTCGAAAATACATCAGAAAAGTATCAAATGAGATATCAAAATAAAGAGCATGAAAAAAGAATAATACGGTGAAAACGCATCTACTTTGTTCATAGGCTATGAACTATGGCACTGATCTCGTCCATGGATAGGACAAGGCGAACTTCTTGCTTCTTATACTGTTTTTTATTTTGATTACCCTGCATAGAATGATCTGGAAATTCGAATACACAAGTCATTTGCATGAGATTATGCAAGACAATAAACATAAGATACCAAAAATTCCAAAACAGATATTGAATATTTAAGAGATTCGACATATATAGCTTTATATAATTTCTGAATTTTGTATCAAAATCACATATACAACACCACATCTAAGTGGATGATATTTGGCCATTGCAGGCATCTATATATGTTGTACGTATGTATGCACATCTACTTTTTGTATTTAGGAATCAATTAATTGTTGAGAATGTTGAGAAGAGAAACCCTGGCTTTAAGCAAAAGCCTAAGGATCACTTCCAAAACCTCAACAGTTTCTGGAATACTCTCTCCTAATGCCCCAACACTCTGTACTAGATTCTGGGATCGTACAATATCCATAACTTTATTGTGTTTCTTGCTGTTAATGTGCAGCAACTCTACTTCAATGCTTGGAATTTCAGAAACATCTGCTTCTCCTTTATTTTGATGTAGTAACTTTGAGACCATGGACCAACCCTTTGTCTGTGGTTCCATAAGGAAATTTAGGCTTGATTGCAATAAAGTTAGACTGATATCTTGAGCTTCTTTGATTTGATTGATCAACGGTGCTGCTGTGTTTCCATTTACAGATGCCACGGAGCACCTTTTCTCAGATGTCTTCAATTCTTTGAGGCACTTGCAGATGACTTTGTTTAACTTCTTTTTAGAGGTCATGTATGCATCGATTTCACTGTCCAAATTCGCACCTCTTTTTCTCCTAAGGCAAGACTCGAGCTCCTGGACACTCTCCTTCATCATGGAATAGGTGTCTAGAGCCGTGTTGCAAATGTCTATCAATCTTAATGATCCATCCAAGATCTGCTCTTCCCATATCCCATTATATTTTTCTCGGGAAAGTAGTTGTTGGCTCTTCGGCATCTGGAGGACGCCATCAAGGCATTCGTAAAGGTTTCTTAGGCCATCCAATTTCTGGGATGTGGATGCACCTTGGGATGACTTCAATCTGCGTAGATGTTTCTCAGTTTCCTCAAGAAAAGGATGAGAGGATGTTGTTGGCAAACTGATTGATCGAGAATGATTGGAGGATTTGGCAATTGAAACAAAACTTGCCATGTTATTTCTTTCTTTAGCAAAGGAACAGAGAAAGAAAAATTTCAGGAGTCTGTTCAATTTGATGATGCCAAACACTTGTAGCCGGATGTGTATATATATCAAATGAGAGAAAAAGAAAGGCTCACATGGACACATTGTATCATTGCCATATGCTGATAAAATAATATGAGCGCTGTACTGTTCGTGTATCCCAGTTGTCTTCAGATTCGATAGCATGCTACTCTGTATCTATAAGAACCAAAGACGGATATGGTAAATTAATAGGTACAACAACCGATTGGATCGTAACCTCTGGAGTGGAAGCCGACAGGGCAGATTGTTTCTCATCATATTTATTCAATTCTCAAGGTGGCTAGTTGACATTGGGGAGCAAGAGGAATCTTGATCTGCTCTCGTGCACAATAGGTTTTTTTTTATATGAATCGCTTGACAGCTACAAAACGTGGAAAAACTCAATTATATACTATGCATTCAAAATTGCATTTGTTGGACCTTTTGCAATGTTCTCTCTCTTTTGTTTTGGTATTTCAAGAGTCAAGAGATTCTAGCAAAACAACTACCAATACATACTAGGGGTGTAACTTCACGCGTATTTCGTTAGCTGTTTTTACTTTAAGTTTTCTATAATTTTCCTTTCTTTTGGACCAACTGAAGTCATTAGAATATGAATTGCATCAGGTTTGAAACACAGGCCCTATTTTGGATGCATTGCTAGAAAACATCTAAAACATGAACTGTTATTTCCGGAATCACCACTGCTTCTGTTTACCGTACAGCACAAATTGTTGCCTCATTGCCAAATATATCAAATTAGAACAATTAAGGCCATTCCCATCAGGATATTAATTAAGCACTTCTCATGGATGAATATTATTATTGGGGCTATTCTCTTTACTCCCAGAAATACTAACCCCATTTGTTCAATGTACTTGAAGCACCTTAAAGCCCTTATTATCTTAAAAACTTTGATGATGGATTAGTAATTAAATATAATTTGGAAATTGTCCTAATTAGCTATTGCCTATACGGATATATTATTTCAAGAAAGAGGCTAAAGGTGAAACAAGGTAGCAGCACAGCTTCACAATGTTCTAAAGAGAAAGACAATGCAGCTGGGAAGCGATGGTGTATGATAAAGCTTGAGTTCTAAATACAAGAGTATTAGTGTTTTGTTCAGTTTTGTTCTAACCATAACAAAGATTATTGGATCAGCTAAGAAAGTTATTTGTTTAACATCTAAGATTCCATCAAACATGTTTCTGATTCTGTGTGCAAAATATCCGGAAATAACAATATGAACTGATTCAAGTTTATGTGTGCAAAATATCCGGAAATAACAATATCCGGAAATCCGGAAATATCCGGATTTTATGTACTTATGAATTATGTACCAAAATTAGACACCCAACCACAACTAAGTGGAGGGTGTCTTGCCTATCTATATACATGTATTTTCCTATGATTTACTGGTTCAGAATGTTGAGAAGGGAAACTCTGGCTTTGAGCAGAAGCCTAAATGTAGCTTCCAAAACTTCAACCGTCTCTTCAATACTCGATCCTAATGAGCCAAGTTGTTTAACAAGATCTTGGGTTCGAACAAGATCTCCATCTTTCTTCGATTTCTTGCTGTTAAGGTGCAGCAACTCTACTTCGATGCTTCGAATTTCTGAAACCTCTGCTTCCCCTTTATTTTGATGTATTAACTTTGAGACCAAGGACCAACCCTTTGTCTGTGGCTCCGAAATAAAAGTTAAGACTGATTGCAATAAATTTAGACTAATATCTTGAGCTTCTTTGATTTGATTGATCAATGGTGCTGCTGTGTTTCCGTTTACTACTGCCATAGAGCATCTTTTCTCAGCTCTCTTTAATTCTTTCAAGCACTTGCAAATGACTTTGTTCAACATCTTTTTAGAGGTCATGTATGCATCAATTTCACTGTTAAAATCTACTCCTCTTTTTCTCCTAAGGCAAGACTCGAGCTCCTGAACGCTTTCCTTCAACATGGAATATGTGTCTCGTGCCATGTTGCAAATGTCCAACAACCTTAAAGATCCATCCAAGATCTCGTCTTCCCATGTTCCATTATCTTTTTCTTTGGATAAAAGTTGTTGGCTTCTTGGTAGCTGAAGCACATCGTCAAGGCAATCATACACGTTTCTTAGGCCATCCAATTTCTGGGATGTGGATGCATAAGACGTTGAAGATGCATCTTCGGATGACTTCAATCTGCGTAAATGTTTCTCAGTTACCTCAAGAATAGGATGAGAGGATATTGGCAAACTAATTGATCGAGAATGGTTGGAGAATGTGGATTTTGAGACTAAAGTTGCCATTTCTTTTGGTTTAACTTTGTTAGTTTGTTGAATTTGATGGTGGTAATATCAATACAGCAGCATATTTATACAAAACCAAGAAAATAGAAGGAATCTCATCCTCACTTTTGCCTGGCTGTCGATGCTTATAAAAAATTGTCTGCTGTACTGTGCTGTCTCTTCCATGTTCTGGGATCTCATAACATATCACACATGTATATCCGTTATAATAGGCATTAACAACTCATTAAAACCCAACCTTCGAGGAAGAAGTCGACAGCAGCGTTTGCTTTCTTTCATATTTGTATCGTTTTCTCATGAGTGAAAAACGGGGAAATCTCGTGGCCATTGTCAATGTCAATCAACTGCACGTATGCGTAGCTTTAGAAAAACAATTTTAAAATAGTAGGGAATCTTGTTTATATATTTTAGCTGAGTTGTAAACTAAGATATGGATCAGTGTTGACAGGATTTTATTTATTTTATCTTCTTCTCTTTCGATTACTGTAATATCAAAGAATTTATGCAATATCCAAATGATGCAGATCGACAACATTTTGCACATGGAAATGAAACATCGAAATGTGCAAATCAACTCAACAAGATTGAGAAAAGTCATCACCCATTAAGTAACCATTTGAGTTACAATATTCATCACTGCCTTTTTCAGTATAGGAATGAATCAGAGCAAGTTAACATGATATTTGACATGAACATTATAAATATAAGTCAGCTCTTCCGAGAGTTTTACCAAGAGAATCAGCACGTTCACGAACAAAATATGAATTTAATTACTTTACAACAACTGTTAAACTAAAAGGCATTACAAGTATGGCATCAAGTTTGATTTTGTGATTAGAAGCCTTTTACGGCTGAGCAACTTCAAAGGTACAGAGCTCAAAATTCTGATAACAAGAACTATGTCCGAGGCAATAGGCCACAATGTACCTTTTCTGGTTTCAAGTTTCATTAAATAAATGAAAAGTATATTAGAAACTATACTTGGCTACCCTTTCGTTTTCAGGCCAAAAAAGCAGGGTGTGAATAAAGTAAAAAGCCAGACAAGTCGTACAGATAGGCAATATGAAAAAGATGAGGGCCGGGTAAGCATCACATAAATCAAGCATGCTTCTGTAAAACATGAAGTACTTCTGTATCTCATCATATAGTGTGTTCGACTAAAATACTTCCATCTTTAATTGCTGTCGACGATATAAAGGTCAAAGCTTCCTGAAGGATATTCTGTTGAAGTATATGATAATATCATGGCAATCAAATCTTTGTATATTTTCTGAGTCTAATGTGTGTTACATTACATCCAGAACAAGGTAAATATTACTGTAACAACAAAGTGCTTCATATCCAGGAATTCCATCATGAGCAACCTTTGATTCTAGTTATTTTTATTTTTATTTTATTTTAGAGAACCTGAAAAGAAAATCATATACAAAGAAGCTAATATTTCTAACCTTGTTTGATAAAACATCTCTGATTTAAATTTTATCGCAAAATGCATAATTTAACAGAAGAAAATTTGTTAAAACAGTATCATCGATTGAAGCACTCCAATAAATTTATAATGTAATTATGAATTTTGTATCAAAACTGGAAATCCAAACCACAAATTAGTGGATGTTGTCTTGCTTATGCAGGCATCTACAATATGTATATACATGTATTTCTATATCATTTACTGGTTCAGAATATTAAGAAGAGAAACTCTGCCTTTAAGCAGTAGTCTAAAGACTGCTTCCAAAACTTGAGCCATTTCTTCAATACTTGACTCTAATGCTCCAAGTCGTTTGACCAAATTTTGGGTTCGGACAAAATTGCCATCTTTGTTGGATTTCTTGCTGTTGAGGTGCAGCAACTCTATTTCTATGCTTCTAATTTCAGAAACTTTGGCTTCTTTATTTTGTTGTAATAAATTTGAGACAGCAAACCAGCCCTTTGTTTGTGGCTCCGAAATGGAAGTTAGGATTGATTGCAAGAAACTTAGACTTAATTCTTGAGCTTCTTTGATTTGCTTGATCAATGATGCTGCTGAGTTATTGGGTACAGCTGCCATGGAACACCTTTTCCCCTCTTTTTTCATTTCCTTGAAGCACTTGTAAATGATTTTGTTCATCTTCTTTTTATAGACCATGTATGCATCAATTTCATTGTCCAAATCTGCACCTCTTTTTCTCCTAAGGCAAGACTCGAGCTCCTGGACGCTTTCCTTCATTAGAGAATAGGCATCTCTTGCTGTGTTGCAAATGTCCAATAACGTTAAAGAACCATCCAAGATCTCATCTTCCCATATTCGATTATTTTTTTCTCGGGAAAGAAATTGTTGGCTCCGTGGCATCTGGAGTACATCATCAAGGCAATCGTAAAGGTTACTCAAGGCATCCAATTTCTGGGATGTGAACATATAAGACGTTGAAGATGCACCTTCGGATGACTTCAATCTGCGCAAGTGTTTATCAGCATCTGCAAGAATAGGATAAGAAGATGTTGGCAAACTGATTGATCTACAATGGTTGGATAACTGGGATTTTGCCATCTTTTTTCTTTTGCTTTCTTACTTTGTTGAATTACTGAATTTGATGATGGTTATCTCTCTACTTGTGTATATATTTATACAAAACCAAGAAAATAGAAGGAATCAAATCCTCACTTTTGCCTGTCTGTGATTCTTATAAAAAAACGTGCCTGCTGTACTGTGTTGTCTCTTCCGTGTTCTGGGATCTCATAGCATATAACCACATGTATCCGTAAGAATCTTGTTAAGAATCATCAATAATAGGCATTAACAACTCATTAAAACCCAACCTCCGTGGGGGGAACAGCACAGTTTGCATTCTTTCATATATAATATCTTTATCCAATGAGTGAGAGATGGGGCCGGGGAACATAATTAAGGAATCTTGATTTGCTCGTTCGTGGGCATTGTCAACGAATGAAATGCTCATCCGAGCTCAATTCACTTTCTTCAACGAGATATACCAGTGATGTGGCAATACTTATGCTAATCTCTTGAAACGTATAAACAACCTGTATATATGTTAAATAATTGGAATACTTCATATAAGTAACATGGGAGAGGCATCTTACCTGACATGGTCGAATTGTTTATGCCTGTATATTAGTAGAAATCTATTCAGCTCCGGTTGCAATAATGCGTAAATGTAAGAGACTGGAAAATTTGCTATTGTTTTAACATAAGAGCTCAGGGTGAACTTTTAAGATGAAAAACCGACTATTTATATATCATTCTAGTTTTACTCATGGATCAATTGCATAATGATTAATACAGTTAATGATGTGCAACAACGGATAAGAACATATCAATGGATACATTAAAATTTTCAGCGAATTGAAAAGAGAAATTAAAAACTACTATTTGGCCGGTTCTTCTTTACAAGGGTCCATGGACCTCCTCAATACACACATCCGCAACTGATTGATACATGAACCCCCCTACTTGAGCATATGCGATACTCATCAACTGGACTACTATCTTACAATCAACGAATCAGAAAAAACATACATCGAATATGTTTGTATGTACATGTACTTACCGTTTGAGGATAGGACAATATGAACAAAAATTCTTCAAATTTCTTGAATCATTATAATTTTCATTTTTTTTTAGCCTCAATAGAAAAGATGTGGAAATTTGAATACACTAGTCGTTTGCTTATAAAAAAGCTGAGCGATAAACTTAAGTTATGAAGAATTGTAAAAATGGTATTGCTTAAAGCATGAAGGCTAAATATTGTATCAAAATTACATGTACAAGACCACATTTAAGTGGTTGATATCTTGCCAATGTGGGCATCTAATATGTATGTATGTACATTTGTACTTTATGATTTAATTGTTGAGAATGTTGAGAAGTGAAACCTGGCTTTAAGCAAGAGCCTAAGGATCACTTCTAAAACCTCAACAGTATCTTGAATACTGTCCCCTAATGCCCCAACTCTATGTACTATATTTTGGGTTCGTACTAGATCCCCAACTTTATTGTGTTTCTTGTTGTTAAGGTGTAGCAACTCTACTTCTATGCTTCGAATTTCAGAAACATCTGCTTCTCCTTTATTTTGATGTAGAAACTTTGAGACCACGGACCAACCCTTTGTTTGTTGTGGCTCCGAAATGAAATTCAAGATTGATTGCAATAAACATAGACTAATATCTTGAGTTTCTTTGATTTGATTGATCAACGGTGCTGCCTCATTGTTATCGTTGTTCACTGCTGCAATGGAACACCTTTTCTCAGCTCTTTTAATTCTTTCAAGCACTTGCAAATGACTCTGTTCAGCATCTTTTAGAGGCCATGTATGCATCGACTTCATTGTCCAAATTTGCGCCTCTTTTTCTCCTAAGGCATGACTCGAGCTCCTGGACGCTCTCCTTCATTAAAGAATACGCATCTCTTGCTGTGTTGCAAATGTCCAACAACCTTAATGAACCATCCAAGATCTCACCTTCCCATATTCCGTTATCTTTTTCTTTGGATAAAAGTTGTTGGCTTCTTGGTAGCTGAAGCACATCGTCTAGGCAATCATACATGTTTCTTAGGTCATCCAATTTCTGGGATGTGGATGTATAAGACGTAGAAGATGCACTCTCGGATGACTTCAATCTGCGAAAATGTTTCTGAGTTTCCTCAAGAATAGGATGAGAGGATGTTGGCAAACTAATTGAGCGAGAATGATTGGAGAATTTGAAACTTGAAACAAAAGTTTCCATCTTTCTTTCTTTAACAGGGAAACAGAGAGCAAATGAAGTTTTCTTGTTGGGTATGTTGTGTTTGATGATGCCAAACACTTGTAAAATGGTGTGTGTATATATACAAAGTCAAAGAAAAAGAAGTGCTCATCACATGGCCACATTGTCTCCTTGTCATATGCTGATTAAAGATATGGGGGTTGTACTGTTGTGTCTTCGGATCTGGTAGCATGCCAACTCTGTATATGTAAGAACCACATTATGTAAATGGCAAATTATTGGGTGCAACCACCGATACCGATACCGATACCGATTAGATCATAACCTCGACAGAAGAAGCCGACATGGCAGCTTGTTTCGCAACATATTTATTCAAATTCTCAGGGAGGTTGGTTGACATTGGGGAGCAAGAGGAATCTTGATTTGCTCGTGCATATTTTCAAATAAATTAATGTACAGGCACTATTTTTCAATTTCATGGAACGTGAAAAAACTCAAGTATATGTATGCAACATATAAAAACAGCTTAAAGCAAGCAAAATATACCCAACGAAGCTATATATATATAAGGTTTAATAAGTACCACCCAGTTTCTATGCATGTCTTATTTGGTAATACAAAACTTTTCTGCACCATTGTTTTATGTGTAACTTATATCAATCAATTGGTATATATGATCAATGATGTATAAATGTGTTGTGACAATATATCGTGAAACTGCTAAACTCCAAGAGTTGATAACAATTGAGTGGTGCAATTAAGTGCCACAATAAAATGGTTATAACAAAGTGAGTAAACACACAGAGATTTTTTTTTTTTAAATACATCACTGGTCTCACCACTATCAATGTTGTAAAAATAGATTAAGTCATTTTGTTGTGATTATTTTGTCATGACATTATTTCTTGTGACAAATTTTTTTATGCGTGTCATCCTTGCGCAGGGGCCATGCTAATCTTCCATGTATCGTTCCAATTTTATCGGATGTCCCTGAAGAGACATTTCTTGTGACAATTAGTTGTTGGTTTAGGCACCTGTGTGTTGAGGATACTATAAATAATGAATAAATATTTATGTATTTCTTGTTGCCCAAGATAGACTAGGCCTACAAATACTCTCTTGTACTCTCGTATCACCACCATGATCAAGGGTGCAAATAATGGTCGTGTCATCCATTATGTCTCACAGGTTGTACCGGTATCATTACTCATTAAGGAAGAAGTGGTATGCTTTGCTCAAACCTAAAAAAGTTGGAGGGGTCAACTAAAGTTTTCACTTGAGCTAGTCTTTTGTAGTTTCCTACATAGTAAGCTTCACCCCATCTCTTTGCCTTTTCATAACTTGTACTAGTATTCTCATTCCCATGCATATCATTGACACCCAAATCAAGATCCCTATAGTTCAAATATGCTTGTCTTGGTGACTTTGATACATATGGAGTCAAATATCTATATAGCCGACGTGTCCACCTGATGTATTTCTTCGCCACCTCCGCCGCGTTATCTTCTTCCCCAGTAATCCATAATGCATCATATTCTATAAGAAACAAAATTCCATCCCTATGGGGAAATGGTAACTCTGTTGCTGAGATTTCGCTCATTCTTCCACCTAAAGCTGTGAAGCTCATTCCGGGCACATTAACTTCTTGTTGATGGAACCTTCTCCATATACCTTCCAAACCTTCTTCTGAAATCACTTGTTTTATGAATTCGGACTTAATCTTGATGTTGAATTTCAGGGGATTTGTCCTGTTCAACAATTCGTTATAGTCCTTGTATGGGATGTTAATCCCATTAGTGACGGTGGAAATGGAGAAATACATGACGCTTTCTATCCATGTCATTTCTTGACAATCATTTGCTGTCAACCCTAATTGTGGGAAGCTTTTTAGCATCAATGGCAGAAAAAGATCAATCCCTCCAAGGTAAAGCCCTGAGAATGTGGCTAAAACCGTCTTTTTCTTACCATCCTGACTTGTATTTGTGTTTGTAAATGCTATTTTCCAGCTTAAATTACTGTCGATTTCGCTACAGATTGACTGCCATTGATGAACAAGCTTGGTGGCATTTTGTTCCAATGTTCTAGCAACTGTAAAAACTGTCACTTTTTCAGGAACATCAACTAATTTCAACTTCCATTCAAGGATGACACCAAAACTCGCACCCCCACCGCCTCTGATAGCCCAAAACAAATCTTCCCCCATTGATTTCCGATCAAGAACTCGGCCATCGGCGTCGATCAATCGAGCATCAATGACATGGTCAGCTGCAAGGCCATGCTTGCGTACAAGCAAACCATAACCGCCTCCACTGATATGCCCACCAACTCCTACGGACGGGCAAATACCAGCCGGGAAAGCAATAGTCTTACTCTTGTTTGTAATACTGTAATAAAACTCGCCAAGTGTGGCACCACTTTGCACCCATGCTGTTGAATCTTGTGCACTTATTTTGACTGATCTAAAATTCATCATGTCAATGATGGCAAATGGTACCTGGGAGACATAAGAAACTCCATCAAAATCATGTCCTCCGCTTCGGATTCGGATCTGTACATCATACTTTCTGCTACAAAAGATTGCATCTTGGATATGGGATTCTTGTGTAGGAGTTACAATTAGCAGTGGTCGAGGTGTTTGAGGGGTTGTGAATCTCAGATTTTGAGCTGAAAAATCTAGGACGGATGAGTAAGAGCTGCTTTCAGGGGTGTATATAATCTGATAGGAATTTTTGGTATCTCCAAATTTCTCGTATATGCATTTCAGAAAATCGTCATGATTCTTAGCGTAATTTGACGAAACTGAGAATACAATGATGATAAAGAAGATATGGAAAAGGAAGATTTCAGCTTTCATTTTGCTAAACAAATTTTTTTTTTTTCTTTTTTTTCTTGGTTTTCTTGGTATTTTTGTTGAGTTTGAGAGTATATTTATTGGTTAAGATTTTGGAGGTGACATTATCATTGGCAAGCCGGCCTCAAGACTCTGTCCAGAGTCCACTGCTGCTTCTTCTACTTAATTTGTATCAATCCATGTATGAGTGCCAAATGTGGATTTTTCAGGTATAGCTTAGATCACTTTTTTTTTTAATTTAAAATAAGGGCCAAAGACCTAAAAGTACACAAAACGGACTTATTGGACTTATAAGGACAAAAATGAATCTGTTGGACTTATAAGGACACAAATTAGATAGATGGACTCAAATACCCTTAATCAAATACCATTGAGTGCCGCCGCCCCTGGTTCCATAATCCACTGCCGGCATTTTGAAGCTATTCTGGCCATTCTCAGCTCGTTTTGCTGCGTTCCTCCACGGAATTTTTCCTGAACATCGTTTGCTGCTTAAATCCTTCACCCGCCATCCTAATCTACTTCCCCAACCCCTCAAACACTCTTTTCCGTAGCGTTTATCCTCGATTTTGACTTCACCGGAGTTCCATTCTCCATTGCCGGCGTTTGAAGCTTCTGGCCATTCTCTGCTTGTTTTGCTGTGCTTCTCCGTGGCATTCTTCCTGAACATCGTTTTGGTGCTAATTTGGTAAGTGTGGCTTGGCTTTAATCCTAAAAACAACAATGCCACAAATCAATTTCAGTCGAAAATTGGAGAAAGCTGCTATATTTTTGGATAAGAAACGAGCAGATAAAAGAAAGAGAGAAATTGTGTTTTTGGTTAATAAAGGGTAGATTTTTTTATGTAATAAATAAATGAAAGGGTGACATGGCAAATGTAATTTTTTTAATTTAAAAAAAAAACTGATGTGGAAGTATTGGATAACATGCCATGATTTTTGGTCGGAAAAGTTGGTCAGACAAAGATTTTCCGCATTCGCACAACGACCACCCGATACATCGAATCACCACGATTCAACGCCACCGCGACGCATCGACCACCCCGACGATGACTATGATGACGCAACGATCATCCCGACGATCGACCACCGCAACGCCCGACGCGATGACCATCGCGATGCGTAGACACCGCGAACGGTCGACACCGTGATGTAGACACAAATGATGAAGCGACACCGTGATGCGAGACATCGCGAATGAAGTGACACCGCGACGCAGAGACACCGCGACGCAGATGACCACCCCGGCGCGTAGACATCGTGATGTAGACGCGCCGATTGCGTAGACACTCGATGAAGTCGACCACCCCGACGCATTGACCACCGTGATGCACCGCGACGCCGACGCGATGACCATCACGATGCAGACACCGCGAACGAAGTTGACACCGCGCGACGCAGACACCGCGAATGAAAGTGACACCGCGACGCAGAGACATCGCGACGCAGATGACCACCCCGACGCAGAGACATCGCGATGCGCAGACACCGCGATGAAGTGACAACGCTGATGCAAAGACACCACGATGAAGTGACACCAGATTGCAGAGACACCGCGATGAAGTGACACCGCGATAAGAGACACCGTAATGCAGAGACACCACGATGCAGAGACACCGCTGATGAAGTGACACCGCCGATGCAAAATGACCACCCCCCGGCGCAGACACCCTCGACGCAGACACCGCGATGCTGCAGACACACAAATGATGAAGTGACACCGCGACGCGAGACACCGAGATGAAGTGACACCGCGATGCAATGACCACCGCCGATCGCAGACACCCCGGCGCAGCAGACACCCCGACGCAGAGACACCGCGATGCAGAGACACAAATGACGGTTGACACCGCGACGCAGAGACCAGAGATGAAGTGACACCGCGATGCGCTGACCACCCGATCGCAGACACCCCGGATGCAGAGACACCGCGATGAAGTGACACCGCATCGCAGCAGACAACGTGATGCAGAGAGACACCACGACGCAGACACCGCGCACGCAGAGAGACACGACAATGCAGAGACACGGCTTATTGTATCGATTTATTCAGTGACGTCTTATTATATCGATTTGTGTAGTGGCATCAATGTCACTTCATTAATTGTCTAATGTATGCAGTGACTTCTACAATGACATCAATGTCACTTCATTAGTTGTCTAATGTATGCAGTGACATCATGCAGTGACACATAATCAATTTTTTTTTATTTTATTTTTTTGTTGTAGAAACAAACTATTCGACACAATAATAAAGTTATTGTTACAACCATTCATCCACAACGAGCCGAATATAGTAACACAATTTACTATATTCATCAGTGACCACCCCTGATGCAGAGACATCACGATGTTATAACATTTGACGATGTAGAGACATCGTGAATAAGAGACACCGCGATGCAAAGACACCGCGATGAAGTGACACCACATTACAGAGACACCACGATGAAGTGACACCGCAATGCAGAGACGCAGCATTGCAAAGACATCGCGATGTCATAACATTTGACGATGCAGAGACACCGCGATGCAGAGACACCACGATGAAGTGACAACGCGGTGCAAAGACACCGCGATGAAGTGACACCGCATTGCAGAGACACCGCGATGAAGTGACACTGCGATAAGAGACACCGCGATGCAGAGACACCGCGATGCAGTGACACCGTGATGAAGTGACACCGTGATGCAGTGACCACCCCCGATGCAGAGACACCCCCGATGCAGAGACACCCCCGATGCAGAGGCACCGCGATGTAGAGACACAGCGATGAAGTGACACCGCGATGCAGAGACACCGAGATGAAGTGACACCGCGATGCAGTGACCACCCCCGATGCAGAGACACCCCAGATGCAGAGACACCGCGATGAAGTGACACCGCATTGCAGAGACAACGTGATGCAGACACACCACGATGCAGAGACACCGTGATGCAGAGACACGGCAATCCATAGACACGGCTTATTGTATCGATTTATTCAGTGACGACTTATTGTATCGATTTGTGTAGTGGCATCAATGTCACTTCATTAATTGTCTAATGTATGCAGTGACATCTGCAGTGACATCTATGTCACTTCATATTATATAAACTTAAATATGAGAAGATCTTTGAGAACCTGCAATTTCCACCCCATTTCTCCAACATTATCCATACACCAAAAAAAATCCCATCTTTTTTTCATTTCTCAACACATTTCCCACAAGCCCGGCTTTACTAATTTCTTGTAATTTCACATTCCAAAAACACAAGCTAAGCAAAACACAAGCTAAGCATTCAACAATGGCAAAGAATGAGCTCAAGTGTTTTCACATGCCACCCAAAGAAAATCGGGACGGATGATGTTATCTTCCTCTCGATTTCACTTCCAAATTTGTTTCAATCCCATCATCATCGATACGATCTCCATTGATGAACACCAAGGCCTGTAAAGTGATGTTCAAGAAGAATCACAAAGCTAAATGGAAGAGTCTGCATTGTTCTTTGTCTTGAACAACAAAGCTAAGAATAAGAATCTGAAAAACTATAAAAAGATAAAACGAATGTGAATGAAGCCACGTAGTAATTTTACAATCTTGGCTTGTGTAATAGGAACAAGTGCTTAAGTTCAGTGATGTTTGCAATCAATAATATATTCAGTGATGTTTGACTTAATGTGTGTGTATGCTATTTCTTCTACTTGCTGTACCATTTACCATATCCTTGCTCTCTTCTTAGTAGTAGAGAAAGTTGGCAGAAGGTAACCAAGAAGTAGAAGAAAAAAAATGCATTATTGAATCTGATCCTTTGATCTCGTATGTTACAGGTAAACTAAATGGAAAAAAAAGAAGAATATGGAAGCAACTAATATTCTTCAGGTTTATAAAAAGCAAGATTTTAGATGAAAAGTAATATTACATTACACATATCTTGCATCTACAGCAAAATAAGCTTAAACCAACGATTTTGACACAAACTACCAAATACATTCGCCATAAACTTAAACCAAAAGATCAAAATATAATAATCAAATGAGTGTCGAATTTATAAAGCAAAAGTTTTATAGAACCTTTGAATATGATATGATTATACGATAGATTGAATTTGCTTAAGTCAGTCAAGTTGTTGAGGCTAGCAGGAAACATACCGGAGAAATTGTTATACGAAAAATCGAGATTTAGCAAGCATTTGATCGTGCCGATCTCCGTGGGGATTTCGCCCGAGAGCTTGTTTTGTGTGACATCAATTTATACAGTGACATCAATGTCACTTCATTATTTGTCTAATGTATGCAGTGACATCTGTGCAACCTAGCTCTCTAGATAAACTCCTACTATATTCCAACCAAACTCCTATATAAACATTTTACGATCATGTCAAATACAAACACAATAGGATATCCATTTCCCAAATCAATTTAGAGCCAAACAAAAACCAGTAAATATCTTATTAGAAAGAAAGTGAAAGCAACAGCCATGAAAGCTATTAGCTTTCTTCAAACATGTCTACTCCTTATCTTCCTCAGCTGCACTATTTTTTCATTATCTTCAGCCTCACGCTTCTTCTCATCAGCCATGAAAGGAGGTTATTAACCTTCATGGCGGGCTTCTGAATTACCTCCATCATCTATAGATACAACTTATTTCACTCACATGTATTACTCCTTTCTTGTCCCAGATGCTAATTCCAATTTCAACATAGATGCAACTGCAAAATTACTTTTGCACTTTACAAATTCCCTCCACCGTAAAAATCCGCCGGTCAAGGCTCTGTTTTCCATCGGCGGAGGCGGGGTGGATCCTGCTTTATTCGCCGGAATAGCATCAACCCCTGCAACCCGGAAAACTTTTATTACCAATACAATACAGGTGCCCCGGCAGGACTATTCGACCCGAAAAGCAACATTTCCACCAGTTACGGGTTGGGCTCTTGGATTAAAGCTGGAATTCAGAGGAACAAGCTAGTTATGGGGTTGCCTCTATACGGAAAGACATGGACCCTCAAGGACCCGACCGTAACTGGCATCGGAGCACCGACGGTGGCGGTGGGGAATCCGAGGTTACTTCTTCTGGGCTTTGAGCTATGATCTCAATTCTCAAATCTCTCAAGCAGGTACCAATTACACTATTTTATTCTAAAAAGGACGAGACAGGTAAGGAGGAGGAGAAGGAGAAGAATAAATTAGATTAGGGGTATTTTAGTGCATACGTAGATATATTATGTCCTTATGTTCAATGATTTCTTTTACGTCCCCATAAAATTAATAAGTATAAAAAACTATACTTTTAAGTAATTAACCCTTAAAATAATGCTTAGATAACATTGTAACCAAATAAGATCTGCTTAAAAAAAATGTTCTGCCTTTTAACACTTACTAAGAAGAGAAAAACACTTCCAACAAAAAAAAAAAAAAAAAAAAAAAAAAGAGAAAAACATCTCAAAAATTAAAGTCCAATAACTACATGAAGACCGGCCCCCATTATTGGTAGTCTCTCCAAGAATAGAAAAGTTGGTGAAGCACAACAGCTTCTCTATGAAATGCTTGGAAATCAATTAGTAAGGCAAGAGAAATGAACACAAGACAATAAAAATGCTGGATCAACGTGGAAGAAAGATGAAGAACATAAATAAATTCTACAACTTATTCAAGAATCTGTCTTTCCAGCCTATGGTTTAATTGTACATTCAAACTCAAAGGAGACCTGAAGTATACAAAGTTACCTATATGGTGGATGAGTCAAACCGCCAAAGATGAATCTACCTATTTCTTATAAGGAGTATACTAGAGTTATCAGCAGGATCGTGTCCACATTGAACGTTGGATTTCCACACTCCATTGTCTCCATTATTATGGCCTGCATTACAACACCAACTTATCAAGTCCTTATTAATGGAAATCCTTCTCAGCCCATTCGGCCTTCTAAAGGGATAAGGCAGGGTGATCCATTATCACCTTTCTTATTTATCATATGTGCAGAGGGCTTCTCTTCTCTATTGAAACATGCAGCATCTTCTGGCTCTCTTAACGGGATTTCATTTGGCAAACAAAATCCTTTCGAGCTAACGCACCTTCTTTTTGTAGACGACAGCCTACTTTTCTCGGAGGCCACACACAATTCTTGCATAGAAATTATAAATATTTTGCAGGTACGAGAATTTATCTGACCAAAAAATCAATCTATCTAAATCATATATTTTAGTAGGCAAATAATAGCAGATAAACAAGCCGAGTTGCAGTCCATCTTGCAAATACCGAAGGGATCGGGAGGTGGGAAATATTTGGGTTTACTATTTGTTATTGGTAGGACAAAGACTGGAATTTTTGCATATATCAAAGAGAGAGTCCAAAAAAAGCTTAACGGTTGGAAAGGGAAGTTTTTATCCCCAGCTGGCAAGGAGATCCTCATTAAGTCTGTCATTCAGGCATTACCTCAATACGTTATCCAATGCTTTAAGCTTCCTAAGACTCTCATTGCGGAATTGGAAAAATTAACTAGGCATTTTTTTCTAGAGTTCAGCGGAAGGAAAAGATAAAATTCATTGGAAATCTTGAAAGACTTGTTGTAAAAAGTAAGCAGAGGGCGGACTTGGATTTCGAGACTTAGAGTGTTTCAACTCATCTCTATTAGCGAAGCAGGCGTGGAAACTTCTGCAACATCCAGATTCAATAGCAACTCGTGTTCTAAAAGGGAAATACTTTGACTCAAGAGACTTTTGGAGAGCCACTATAACGGGCTACCCATCTGCTATCTGGCGTGGTATACTACATGGAAAATAGCTACTTGCTCATGGCATAAGATGGAAAGTTGGCTCTGGAGAATCCATTGACATCTTAAATGATCATTGGCTTCATGTGTTCCCCACTTTTCATGTGCATTCTAATGTCAATCGCAGTCATTTTCACAAGGTTTGTGATCTAATTGATCCTATATACCGTACTTGGAGAAGAGATGTTGTTCAAGAAAATTTTAATGCTTTTGAGGCAGAAAAAATTCTTTCTATTCCTATTTCCCCCACGCCGAGAGATGACAAAATGATATGGCATTTTACAAGCAATGGGGTGTATACGGTTAAGACGGGTACCAACTCACTTATGACTTGAAATTTCGGCATATCGAGCTTGAATCATCATCTTCGCAACGCCTCAGCAAGAAATTTTGGTCGACTCTTTGGAAGCTGAAAATTAAACTGTGCATAACTCATTTCTTTTGGAAACTTCTCAACAATGCCTTACCCACTGCTGCGGGGTTGCACACAAGGGGAGTTGGAAATATCCAATGTCAAATTTGGTTGCGCCAAGAGGAGTCGTCATGACACTGCCTCATTGACTGCGACATCCCGAGAGCTGTCTGGAAAGCATATAGCATTGGTATTGATATTTCCAATATTCGAACCCATTCTCTTCTAGATTGATTTGATGAGATTCTTAAATTAGTGGATGAAGCAGACGTGGTTCTAATCATATGCATGTTGTGGAACATCTGGAAAGCTAGAAATGGATGGTTGTTTGAAGGAAAAATGGTGAATGTTCAATCCATCTTAGTTCACTCCCAGGTAGAAGCAGAAGAATATATAGAGGCCATCACGAAGAACTCGAACATTGGTCATCACCCTCCTCTTGAGATCAAGTGGAAGCCCCTTCCTTCTGAGACTCTAAAATTCAATGTAGATGCGGCTTTTGGTGAATCATCGTCAGCAGTGGGTGGCTTACTACGAAACAGTCAAGGAAAAATAATCCACTGTTTTGCCAAGAAACTTGAAGGTAGCTATGATGTCCTAGTTGGTGACGCTCTCGCTGAATATCACGCCCTAGTCTTTGCTCTAACCTGGGGTTATTTCAATGTTATATTAGAAGAGGACTCCTACCTTATACACCAATGCCTCAAGGATCTCACCGAGGACTTGTCTTATGTAGGCAATATCATTGAGGATTGCCGGAAATTAATGCTTGTTTCTTTATCTTTCTCCTTTTGTCTAAAGGCAAGGTAACTTACCCGCCATTTGTGAGGTCTCGATCCTAGATGGATGTAAAGAATGAGATTCTTCTCCCTCGCCTCATGTAATTCGTGCTTGTAAGATGGACACCGAGTAATAAAATAAGCACCATTTAACCGTAAAAAAAATCAACAAAATACCAAAAATTGGGACTATAAACTAATTACCAACAAAAACAATATAAACCAAGAATCTAAAATTAAGTAAAAGAAAGATTTCAATTAAATTAATTATTTCCACCTCGATTTCCTCAACTGTGATTCCCTACTCTGGATGACTTTCTTCTTGATTAGACACATTATCTGCCAACTTCTCCAAACCTGGGTGATCGAATTTCTTCACCCCTTTCTTGATCATCATTTCGATAATCTCTGGTATTGGATCAATCATGGGACAATCGTCTTCATCATCATACCATATAAAAGGAGATGATGTTTTCAATCATTGTTCCTGAAGCCGAGCCACTTCAGTTTTCATCTTGCCAATTTTGTCTTTGCATATTCTGAACCTAGGCAAAATGCTCTTGAACCGTGAAGTCTCTTGTACAAACTCTTGAATCTCCCGTTTCCATTTTTGTTGAAGAGGCATTATTTCGGTCTAGATTGTTTGTGCAATAGCGGTAGAAAAAATCTTTAATAGTTCATCAAAAGTATTACCCAAATTCGAAATTGGCTATTTTGGCGATTGGAAAGTAGACCAATCCTGAGACATGTGTGAAACACCATAGTTGAAATTAGAATTGTCATTCCATCTTAGATTGTACTCCCGCGGACAAGAATTGTATCCCTAATCCTGATGGTTCAGCTCACTTGGATAATATCTCTCCTCATACGAGTTGTTCACCCGGTATCCGCATTGATCACGATTCACCATAGAACTTGTGTAGTTATAACCTGGCATTCTTGCAAACAAGGACAACACGAAACAAAACACTATATACAAATATTCAAAAGAAATAAATCACTTAGCACCGCTCCCCGGCAATTGCGCCAAAATTTGGTGGGTGTCAATCCACCAAAGGTAAGTTTACTCACTTACTATAACGAGTATATGGTGGATACTGGTGGCGCCATTCACTATGGATGCCGGAGAGGGAATGACAGCGGGAGAGGGAGGGATGTGGAATGTAGAAGATGAATAGCAACCACTGAATATTTTGGGGAAGAAAACGTATTTCTAGATAAGATTTTTTTTAATGGTTTTTTGTTTATAAGGACAAGTTTGGAGACTTAATTAGGCATTTATTACACACTTAAAAGATTATTGGTTATAAGGATAAAATAACACTAGTTGGACAAAAATAACCCCAATCCCTTCTGTCTTTCCGATACGTCAATTCCAGAATATAAATCTCATCCTATGGTATCCTCCCAGGCTCCCACCCCTCACCCGCCAGGGGCGGCAGCAACAAGGGTGGGTTAGGATCAACTGACCCCTAAACCAAAAAATATATATATATATATATATTTCAGCGTATTTTTTATCATCTTTTGAAAATTTTATTATTAATATATACTAACTGACCGGCTAAAATTTTAAAATATTGACCCTTGACCCGTATCTACACTTGGAAATTTAAAGTTAATGTATTAAAAACTTATAATAGGATGTGTTATATCACAAAAATCCTACAGCCGCCCCTGCTCCAACAACACTTTTTATCTCCTCCTTTCATGGCCGTTTTTCCGGCGTCAACCTCGGCCAAGAGCTTATATATGTTTGATATGGTATGCGGTGAGTCGAAGCAATCAGGTGACTCAATCGCCGGAGAAGCCACCGAAGACGGAGGGTCTATTCGATGTTCGAAAATTGCCGAAATCAGAAGGAGGCTATTGATGATTGATACGATTTATTCATGTTTTGGCTAAAAACATATTTCATTCCTTCATTTGATAATGGTTTTTGAAGTTATTTCTGTTGTTGTCCATGCTTTTTGGACAAAGAATTTCATATCTGTTTTTTTATTTTCTCGGGGATATACTGTCCGCGGTTGTACCGAATTCCTTCAGCTAGCTATCTTATCAATAATGCTGGAGTAAGCTAGTCAGCAATTCTGCACTGCGCTTTGTTGCTCGGATTATGCAGACAGTTTTACTTTGTTTTGTTATATATGATGGTTTGCATCTGGTACTGTAGATAGAGTAATGGGTTGATTCCTATGTGATGTTTAAGTTGTTTTCTGTTCAAAATTCTACAAAGTAGCTCATCATTCTGCTTTCTGGTT
Organism: Gentiana macrophylla; assembly: GCA_026214975.1. Classification (NCBI taxonomy): domain Eukaryota; kingdom Viridiplantae; phylum Streptophyta; class Magnoliopsida; order Gentianales; family Gentianaceae; genus Gentiana; species Gentiana macrophylla. The sequence goes on from CM047805.1 coordinate 156,809,323, forward strand.
TGCTTATTTGGCAGACCTCCATGAGGTATGGCTACTATTTTCGAGATAAGCCAGATTGAGCATTTGTGGGGTGCATGTTTAGTTGATTTTAGCCAAATAGCTGTGTTGCTGGTGTTCAAAGGATTTGTGTAGTCTGGTCGGGGGGCGGGCGTCCGTAGGATTTTCACGATACGGGTCAGAGATTGAAAACAACACATTGTATTACAAGTTCGTAATGCATTAATTTTAAATATCCAAGTATATGTACTGATCAAGAGTCGATACTTTAAAATTTTAGCAGGTTAATTAGTATATATTAATAATATTAAATTTTCAATTTGTGATAAATATATATAAATTTTTATTTTTTATTTTATTTTTTTGGGCCAGTTGACCCTTTTCTTACCACTTGTCTGCGTGACTATGAAATTTGTTTTCCATTCTTGACTTATTGCAGGATCCTACCATATCAATATTTCTGTTTTTAGTGTAAAATTCAAAATTTATTTACTATTCAAGACAAGTTGGGTGAATGCTTTCAACTAGTCAATTTGTTGTTTTTAACGATAATGCACTGAATTTTTTTATGTTTGGAGCAGGAAAAGAATTTTAGTGGAAAAAATAAACATTTAAAATGGAAAATATAATGATCTATGTTCTTTTTAGTTGAATTTTATTCTTATTTTGAGCTATGGAGTTGGCAATATGAATTTTATTCTTATAATGATCTCTGATCTTTCAAGGTCTCTGATGCTAGATTTTTCAGAGAAATCAGAAGGGTCTTATTCATCAGAGGGCTCATCCGTGGCGACATATGAAGGAAGCCAAGAGAAAGACAAATCAGAGGATGACAGTTCATCGATTTGGTCAATTCAAGCTCGATTAGTTAGTGAAAGCTCTTTCAATTACTATATTTTAAGACTCGAGATCGGCTCGGTTTATTATTCGAGTAGCTCGACTCGAGCTCGAAAAAAACCGAATCGAGTCAAACTCTCTTGGGAGTTGAAAGTCACGAGTAGCAACTCGCCTCATTAATGTTGCCTACATAAGGTGGGTGTCACTGCATACATCGTTGCAAATTTTGTTGTCACTCCATAAGGGGCCACTGAATAAAGCATTAGGTGGGTGTCACTGCATAAATCGTTGCAAATGTTGGTATCACTGTATAAATAGTTGGTGTCATTAGTTATCACTGCATAAGGTGTCACTTTATAAAATGTTGATGTCATTGGATGTCACTCCACAAGGTGTCACTTTATAAAATGTTGTTGTCATTGAGTGTCACTGCATAAAACGATTTCTCTGATTGTTTAAAAATAGTTCGGGTTCGAAACTCTGCTCGAGTTCGATCGAGCCATAAAAAGACGAGATCAAACTTGACTCGCTAAGTACTCGATATACCTTAACTCGGCTCGTAATCTCGATTTTTTTCTTAGAATTCATTTAATTTTTAATAAAATATGGTAAGATCGAGCTCGACTCGTCTAATACTCGACTCGAATATTACTTTTTGAATTATAAAAATAATATTTAATTATAAATTTAATATATATACTTAATAAAATTATTATTCAATCAAGCTCGATTAGCTCGTGAGCTACTCGATTACTAAATTTTAAGACTCGATATCGGCTCGGTTTATTATTCGAGTAGAATCAAGTCAAACTCTCTTGCGGTGTCGCTTTATCGCGGTGTCAATGATCGCAGTTGTTGTTCTTTTTGCGGTGGTCAATGAATCACGGTGTCCTACATCGCGGCGTCATTGCATCCCGGTGTCCCTGCATCGCAGTGTCGCTTCATCGCGGTGGTCCTTGCATCGCGGTGTCGTTTCATTGCGGTGGTCACTGCATCGCGGTGGTCCATGTATCGCAATGGGCATTGCATCGGGGTGGCCACTACATCGCACCGTGGTTAATGCATCGCGGTGGTCATTGCATCGGGGTGGTCAGTGCATCGTAGTGGTCAATGCATCGCGGTTGTCACTGCCTTGCGGTGGTCAGTGCATCGCAGTGGTGAATGCATCGGGATGGTCATCGATCCGGTGGTGAATGCATCGGGACGCCAGAATCGATTGCGGTGGTCACTACATTGGGGGTGGTCAATGCATACGGTGGTCACTGTATCGCGGTGGCCACAACATCGGGGGTGGTGACTGCATCGGGGTGATCATTGCATCGCAGTGGTCAATGCACCAGGGTGGTCAATGTATCGCGGTGGTCACTACATCGCGGTGGTGAATGCATCTCGATGGTCACTGCATCACAGTGGTGAATGCATCGGGGATGATCACTGTATCACGATGGTCACTGCATCGTGGTAAAAAAAAGGCAAAAAATATGAATTATGGTGAAAGAATTACGATGATCGAAGTTATATATCAAAAGATATAACCGTTTGAAATAATGAATAAGAGAGAGAATATAACTTTTTATCTAGTTCGGCACATGGTGGTTTTTTTTCTTTTTTTTGTGTGTGTGTAATTTGGAAGATCCAGTCAACGTTTTTTTATTTTTATTTTTTTAAGTTCCGATACACGTATTTGTTTCATCAAGTTCAGCTACGTGTTTATAAAAAAAGGTTTAGGTACGTGTTGTTGCCCTTTTTTTAATTTTTCTTCGTCAAGGGTATTTGAGTCTATCTATCTAATTGTGTCTTTATATAAAGTGAAATATTTGGCATATCCTATTTATCTAATTAAGTCTATTTGATATCTTTTTAGACCGATAGCCTTTTTTCTACAGCAACAATTAAATATGGCCAGCCGATGACGTAGCACAATACTACATAGACTTCGGTAGGTACTCATCTTGGTGGATGGCCTCGGTGTCCAAAATGCTTAGGTACCCAAAAATGTACCCAACCCATACCCGAATGTGAATTTGTTTTTATTTATTTATTGGAATATGATTTAGACATATAAAGTTATCCACACATATACAACTATTATTTTTTATCACACATTTTATAACTTTAAAAAATAAAACAGAAAAAACAAAAATCTAAAACAACAAAATCCACCTTTACGTGGATGGGTGTGGATGTATCATTTTTCTTATTTATTTTATGGTAGTTGCTTAACGAGTGGCCAAAGATAGGTCGGTTTTTTTTTTTTTTTTTTTTTTTTTTTTGTAAGTCGGCGGCCTAATCACCTTCTAAGAACCAAAACCTAATTAAACTTAATATATATAAGCTCAACCTCGTGCTTTCGTGGCGTTATTTTCCTCTCGTACGTCTCCCCCGTTTCTCTGCTCGGAACTCAAACACAAGCTCCGGAGCGTAGTCTCCAACTCCGGCGCCGGATTTCAATTTCCAGCGACAGCGACATGTCGTCAACAGTACTAGAGACGACGCGAGCCTCTCACGAGGAGGTGGAGCGACTGGAGCGGCTGATTTTGAAGGATCTCCAGACCGAATCTGAGGCTCCCAAGGACCGCCTCTACCAGAGACACCGTGTTCGCAACATGATTGAACAAATAATGCAGACCACGCACAAGCTCGTCGAGATTTATGAGGATAAAGATAACGCGAGGAGGGACGAGATTGCTGCACTTGGTGGCCAGACAGCTACGGGCACAATTAACGTATTCAGCGCATTCTATGACAGATTAAAAGAGATTCGCGAGTACCACAGACGGCATCCTGCTGCTGCTGCACGTGTAGTTGATGTGAATGACGAGTTTGAGCATCTTCTCAAGGAAGAACCTCACATTGAGTTCAGTGGGGAGGAAGCATCTGGAAAATACCTTGATTTGCATGAGCTGTTTAATGAGTTTATTAACTCTAAATTTGGAAAGCAAGTCGAGTACTCTGCGTACCTTGATATTTTCTCTCTTTTCGACAGGATTTCTCGCAAACATAAGTTAACCAGGCAGTATAAGGAGTATCTGGAGAAGCTACTTGAATATCTTGTCTATTTTTTTGAACGGACAGAGCCATTAAAAGATGTTGAACGGATATATGCCAAGTTGACAAGTGAATTTGAGGAGCAATGGACCAACGGCAATGTGCCTGGATGGGAGAATGCAGGTCCCGCTCAACCTAGTAGTACTGTCGTCATCGATCTTGATTTTTATACTACAGTTGAGGAACTGATGATGGATGTGGGACCTGATAAGTTGAAGGAGGCTTTGGCTGGGTTAGGGTTGAAAGTTGGAGGCAACGTCCAGCAGCGTGCTGAGAGGCTTTTCCTTACCAAGCATACTCCTATTGATAAGTTGGACAAGAAGCATTTTGCTGCCAAAACTCCACAAGAAATTTCAGAAGGACGACAAGCAGGTGAAATTAATGCCAAAGACATTGCCCTTATGGAAGCCAAGATTAAAAAGTTGTGTGACTTATTGCATGAAACTATTCTTCGTACAAAAGAAAATATCGAGAAGAAACAGGCATTGACTTATACGGAAATCGAATTAGAACGTGTAGTGCAGGATGAGGATGAATCTGCACAGGCCGAAAGAAGTGATAATGAAGATGAGCGGATTTATAACCCTCTCAAGCTACCCATGGGATTGGATGGAAAGCCCATACCATATTGGTTGTATAAGCTTCATGGTCTTGGGCAGGAAATTAAGTGTGAAATTTGTGGGAATTACAGTTATTGGGGACGGAGGGCATATGAGCGGCACTTTAAGGAATGGAGGCATCAGCATGGCATGAGATGCTTGGGTATACCAAACACCAACATCTTCAATGAGATCACATCAATTGAGGATGCAAAACAACTTTGGGTGCGAATCCAAGAGCGTCAAGGATTGAACAAGTGGCGCCCTGACCTCGAAGAAGAATATGAAGATCAACAAGGGAACATTTACAACAAAAGGATATATACGGATCTGCAAAGACAGGGCCTGATTTAGAGCAGTTCAGTATCTGCAAATCTACCTCAAGCCCGTCTGAATGAATTTGAGTATGCTCTATTTGCATTTTTTTTTTCTTTTTTTTTTTTTGAAACGTCTGATCTGATTGTTCCATGGAGGATATTAGTGTTGGTTGTGGAATGCCTTTTTACAGTTCCATTTTGAGTAGAGGCAGAGCTAATGTGCATTTTGGTACTCCTCTTGGTTTTTTGTTGCGTTATCGCTTTCACATTGCAGAACAAGCGACTTTTCTCACATGCTTTTATGTTTTTCTCTGAACGGTGACTTTTTTCATTCATTTGGATTTGGATGGTATTTAAAATATTAAAAAAAGTGTTCAGAGTAGAATTTTCTCCGTTACCTCGTTCAAATTAATGTGCAATAACCATGGCATTGTTATCGTTGTGTATGAAGGTTAAATGTTTTACATCTTAGATTCCATCAAACTTGCTTCTGATTCTGTTTGCAAAATGTCCGTCTGGCAATAACAATATGAACAAGCCTGATTCAAGTTTTTTCTTTTGTTATTATTGTAGAGAATCTAAGATTTCTAATAATATCACTTGTCTGATGAACGCTTGGGATAATTTCAAGGCAATATGCGTAATATAACAAAAGAAATTTTGGTAAAATAGTTATTCATTGAGGACAAAGTTATATGTACATGTAAATTATATATCAAAATTAGACATACCCAAACCACAAATATGTGGAGGAGGGTGTCTTTCCTATCTATTATACATGCATTTTCCTATGATTTACTGGTTCAGAATGTTGAGAAGGGAAACTCTGACTTTAAGCAGAAGCCTAAAGATAGCTTCCAAAACCTCAACCATTTCTTCAATACTTGACCCTAATGAGCCTATTCGTTTAACAAGATCTCCATCTTTCTTTGATTTCTTGCTGTTAAGGTGCAACAACTCTATTTCTATGCTTTGAATTTCAGAAGCCTCAGCTTCTCCTTTATTTTGATGTAGTAACTTTGAGACCATGGACCAACCCTTTGTCTGTGGCCCCGACATGAAAGTTAGGCTTGATTGCAGTAAAGTTAGACTTAGTTCATGTGCTTCTTTGATTTGATTGATCAACTGTAGTGCTGCTGAGTTTTTAACTCTGTTTAGTGCTGCAGTGGAACACCTTTTCTCATCTCTCTTCATTTCCTTGAAGCACTTGCAAATGATTCTGTTCAACTTCTTTTTAGAGATGGGTATGTATCCATTTCACTGTCCAAATTTGCACCTCTTTTTCTCCTAAGGCAAGACTCAAGCTCCTGGACGCTTTCCTTCATTAGAGAATAAGCATCTCTTGCTGTGTTGCAAATGTCTAACAACCTTATCTTTCTCGGGAAAGAAGCTGTTGGCTCCTTGGCATATGAAGTACATCTTCTAGGCATTTGTAAAGGTTTCTAAGGCCATCCAATTTCTGGGATGCAGATGTATAAGATGAGGAAGATGCACCTTGGGATGAATTCAATCTGCGAAAATGTTTCTCAGTTTCCTCAAGAATAGGATGAGATGATGTTGGTAAACTAATTGATCGAGAATGGTTGGAGAAATTGGATTTTGAGACTAAAGTGGCCATCTTTTTGGGTTATCTCTGTTACTTAATTGATTGAAGTTGATGATGATAATCTCGATACGTTGATGAACATATTTATACAAAATGAAGAAAACAAATTAAGGGAATACTCACAGCTTCAACCTGTCATTGTTGTCAATGCTTATTAAAATCTGGGCTCTGTAATCTGTACAGTTGGTTGTTGTCTCTTCCATGTTCTCGGATCTCATAGCATATAACACATGTGTATTTGTAAGAATCTTATATATTTTGATAATCATTTATAGGCTTTAATTAATAACAACCCCAACCTCGGGGGAAGGCGCTGACAACACCATTTGATTTCTTTCATAATCCATTCATTTTCTGATAAGTGAGAGAAATTAAGGAGGGAACAGAAGGAATCTTGATTTGCTCATGGGCATTGTCAATGAACTGCACGTAGCTTAATAAGATAAAAATAGTAGGGAAACTATGTTTATTTTAACTGGGGTAGTAAACTAAGACATGGATCAGGGTTAATAAGGATTTTTATTTTTTATTTTCAGATAAGATGACAAGTAGGAACAGCACGAGCAATGTATTTAATAATGTCTGAAAGCAAATCATGATTCCTCTTGCTCCCCCAACGTCGATAGCCACCGTGTGAATTGACTAAAATAATGATAGGAAACAAGCTGCACTGTCGGCTTCTACTCCCGAGGTTACGATCTAATCAGTTGTTGTTGCACCCTTTAATTTTCCATTTTCCCTCTAGGGTTCTTACAGATACAGAATTACATGTAATCAGATCTGAAGACACAATACTACAATGTCCATATTTATTAATCAGCATATGACAACGGAGACAATGTGGCCATGTGATGAGCCCTTCTTTTTTATTTGACTTTGTGTATATATACATAACCAATGTACAAGTGTTTGGCATCTTCAAACTCAACATACCCAAAAAGAAAAAATAAGAGAGCTAGCCTTCTCTTGGTTTCTGTTTCTAATCTCTGCTAAAGAAAAGAAAAGAAAAAAAAACATGGCAACTTTTATTTCAAGTTCCAAATCCTCCAATCATTCTCGATCAATCAGTTTGCCAACATCATCTAATCCTATTCTTGAGGAAACCGAGAAACATTTACGCAGATTGAAGTCATCCGACGGTGCATCTTCAACGTCTTATGCATCCACATCCCAAAAACTGGTTGGCCTAAGAAACATGTATGGTTGCCTAGACGATGTGCTTCATATGCCAAGAAGCCAACAACTTCTTTCCAAAGGAAGAGATGGAACATGGGAAGAGGAGATCTTGGATGGATCTTTAAGGCTGTTGGACATTTGTAACACAGCAGGAGACACATATACCATGATGAAGGAGAGCGTTCAAGAGCTCGAGTCATGCCTTAGGAGAAAAAGAGGTGCAAATTTGGACAGTGAAATTGATGCATACATGGTCTCTAAAAAGAAGTTGAACAGAATCATTTGCAAGTGCTTCAAGGAAATGAAGAAAGAGGAAAAAAGGTGTTCCATTGCAGCAGTAGACGATAACTCAGCAACAAAATTGATCAACCAAATCAAAGAAGCACAAGAACTAAGTCTATGTCTCTTGCAATCAAGCCTAACTTTCATTTCAGAGCCACAGACGAAGCGTTGGTTCGTTGTCTCAAAATTCTTACAACAAAATAAAGAAGAAGCAGAGGTTTCTGAGATTAGAAACATAGAAGTAGAGTTGCTGCACCTTAACAGCAAGAAATCGAACAAAGATGGTGATGTTGTCCGAACCCAAAATTTGGTCAAACGACTTAAAGCATTAGAGTCGAGCATTCAAGAAATGGCTGAAGTATTCGAAGCAGTCTTTAGGCTTATGCTTAAAGGCAGAGTTTCTCTTCTTAACATTCTCAACCAGTAAATCATTGGGAGAATATACATGTATATACTGCATAGGCAACACACCCTCCAATTCTTTGTAGTTTGGATGTGTAATTTTGATACAAAATTCAATAGTACATACAATTTTGTTAAAATATCTCAATCAACAATTTTTTTTCTGCCATGTTAAGCATCTTGCCTTCAAATTATCACAAGTGTTTTTATAATAAGCAGGTAAAAATAAAAATAAAGTGGACATATGGTGAAAACTTTTCATTCATATGTGGACAAGATAACAACATATTAAGTTACAAAATAAATAAAATGCTACAACCAATGAAAACCAGTAAAGAAACCTCATTCTCTATCTCTCTCTTTTGATTATTGCTAAAAGTTAAACATAAGCAGAATCAAATGCAATAAAAGTAACAAACACTATCAAGTATATCCGTATGCAACAATGGGACTTCTAACTTGGTGCAACCCATCATCCCAAACTAGTGACCCTGATGTTACAATTAGCTCAGTTTTTGCGCTAACAGTAACCTTAAATGACTGCTTCTGCCCTACTGATTCGAAGGAAAGGACATCAGGTTCCACCTCTATCTTGAGCAAAGTAGGGTTAGAAGAAGACACATTTGCCTTGTAAGTAGATACAGGTGATCCCACATTGGTTACTGTTCTATGAAAAACTTGTGTCACGTAATCTAATTTTGTTCCAGAAACAGCAAAAGATGGATAGTTAAGATCCCATACGCTCGTCATACTGGCTTCAGAGCAAGTGGTAGAATTATCTCCAGTGATAAGCTGCACATTTGTATTGTTAATGCCTTGGCCACACAAGAAGCTAATATAATCTTCCACTTCCAAGTCATATACTAAACCAGGGTTCAGTGCTTTTACGGGGTCTATTTGACCTGACCCATATGCAAATTCACCATCAGTGTTCAACGACATACTTATTGGCTTGGCTGCATTAAGGAAAAAAAGATTAGGTCAAAGAATGTGGCTAGAAGGCCATTAGCATTAAATAGAAAATGACGGTATGAAAGTATCTTAGCTATGTCCGATGAAAGCAAAAGCCGAGTAATATTTAACATTTTGTACCTGTTGTCATCAGAGAAGACTTAATAGCCGCAGGAGACCAAGTCGGGTGGACAGATTTAATATAAGCAGCAGCACCAGTGACATGAGGGCTAGCCATGGATGTTCCAGATTCTAAGTTATAAGGAGTCACTCTAGTGTCACCAAAGAGTTCACTTACTGTGGACTGTTCTGACCACGCAGCTAGAATGCTCATACCAGGTGCACTTAAGTCCGGCTACATAACATTGCATGAAGTCAACAAGGTTAGTAAACAATTAAAATATATATATATGATACTGTTAGAATTTTTGTAGTAAGTTGGATGGAGAAGGCTAGGATGATGAGTGTGAGATGGAAAAGATTGATAAGTTGGAGAGATTGTAGAAAGGAATTTTTTTGTATTGATTGCTTGATTGCTTGGTTGCTTAGTTACTTAAGTACATGGTGGTGGTGCTATTTATAGCCCCCATTGGATAGTTCAAGTGTCTAATGGAGTTTTCTAGTCTCTTACATACAACTAGAAGCTTCTATTCTAGAAATTTCTTTTATTTTTCTAGAAATGTGTAGCACAACTTAACACTCCTCCTTGGTACACATTTGGTGACACCTATCTTTTCTCATAATAGCTCGAACTTGTCTCTTGGTAGTGATTTTGTGAATATGTCGGCCAACCTGTTCTTCATACGCAATGCATGACTTTATTTCTTTATTGGTCACGGCTTCTACGATGAAGTGGTACTTGATTCTTATGTGCTTAGTCTTGTTGTGAAATCTGGGTTTTTCGCCATTGAAATTGCGAAATTGTCACTGATAGATCAATGTTGCTTCTTCTCGAGGCTCCCAGTGTCCTCAGTATGCGTTTGAGCCATATAGCTTGGCATGTTGTCAATCTTTCTTTGCTGCTACATATTCCGCCTGCTTTGTTGATAGTGCAATTGTGTCTTGCTTTTTTGTTGCCCAAGAGAATATTCCACGAGCCCAAAGTGAATGCATAGCGGATGTGCTTTTATCATCCGATGATCCCGCCTTGATCGCTATCGGTGTACCCAATCAATTTTGAGTCGAGGACTCGATCCATACCAGATGCCATAATCCTTTGTACCTTGCGGATATCTTAGCACTCTTTTATTTGCTCCGAAGTGAACTTGACTTGGACATTGCATGAACTTGAGAGATAACTTGTTGCAAACATAATGTCAGGTCTTGTAGTTGTTAGATAGAGTAAACTTCCAATGAGACGTCGATAGACCGTACAATCTGCCCTTGGCGTGCCATCTTCGCTCTTGAGTGCTTTGTTGTCAAGTGGAGTTGCAACACTCTTGCACCCTTTCATCTTGAATTTTTCAAGAAGACTATCTGTATATTTCTTTTGGGAAATGAAAATCCCATTTTGTTTTTGGTTTACCTCGATTCAAGGAAGTAGTGCATTAATCCCAAGTCTGCGTCATTTCAACGCGTCTTCATCATGTCTTGTCTAAAACTCTTGATCATGTCCTCATTGTTCCCCGTAAAGATGAGATCATCAACGTATAAGGAAACAATAAGTCTGTCACTTGAATCTCGTGTCTTAATGTAAAGTGTAGGCTCGCTTTTGCTCCTCCTGAAACCTTGCGTGATGAAGTAGTTATCAATTCTGCTATACCAAGCCCGTGGGGCTTGCTTGAGCCCATATAAAGCTTTCTTTAACTTTAGTACTTTGTCTTCTTCTCCTTTCACGATAAATCCTCGATTTGCTCCACGTAAATTTCTTCCTCAAGGTATCCATTGAGAAATGCTGATTTAACATCCAGTTGATGGATTTTCCATCCTTTTTGTGCAGAGAGGGCAATTAATGCACGTATCGTATCCAATCGTGCAACAGGAGCAAATGTCTCGTTGTAATCCACTCCATACTGTTGAGAGTAGCCTTTGGCTACAAGCCTTGCTTTGTGTTTTTGGATTGAGCCATCAGGATTAAGCTTTGTTTTATAGACCCACTTAACACCGATGACCTCTTTGTCTGGAGATGGACTTACTAGCTCCCATGTTTCATTCTTGTTTATCATCTTAATTTCTTCTTCCATTGCTTTTCTCCAAACTTCTTCTTTGGAAGCTTCTTCATAACTTCTGGTTCTATCAAGGTGAGATTGCATCTCTCATATATCTCACTCAAGGATTTTGTTTTCCTTGGTGGTGTCTCCGGAGAAGAACCTTCATCTTGTGGTGTTTCTTCAATGATAAGCGTGAAATTTGGTGATTACGGTTGACGGTTGTCTTCTTCGTTGGTTCGTAGAAGTGGTGCCATATTAATAGTTTTCCTTTCAACTTCCTCTGTTTCCCAATTGAAGCTTGCATCCTCGTCAAATTCAACATCTCGGCTGACAATAAGCTTTCTTGTTCTTAAGCTATAAACACGGTAACCTTTTGATTGTGTACTATAGCCTAAGAAAATCCATTTCTCTGTCTTTTCATCCGACTTACTCCTTTTCTCTTTTGGAATGTGAACATATGAGATGGAGCCGAAGACTCTAAGATGCTTTCTTGATGGCTTTCGCCCACTCAGGAGCTTGAATGGTGTTTTGTCTGAACGGCTTTGGTTGGACATCTGTTTAGCAAGTAGACTGCAGTATGCACTGCCTCTGCCCAGAATGTTTTCGGAAGTCCTTTCTCCATTAGCATAGCTCTTGCTGTCTCCATAACGGTTCTATTTTTGCGTTCTGATACACCATTTTGTTCTGGAGTGTATCCAACTGTCAATTGATGCTCCACGCCTTCATCTTCACAGAACTTGTTGAATTCTTTAGATGTGTATTCTTTGCCTCGATCACTTCTTATGGTCTTCATGTATAGTGACCACTTTGTTTCGACATAGGCCTTATATTTCTTAAATATTTCATATACTTGCGATCTTTCACGCATAAAATAAACCCATGTCATTACGGTAAAATCATCAATAAAGAGAATGAAGTACCTATTTTGTTCATGTGAAGGAGTGCGCATTGGGCCACAAGCGTCTGTGTGCACCAATTCTAATGGCTCCTTCGCTCTCCAAGCTTTTCCAACAGAAATGGTTGTCGGTGTTGTTTCGAGCATGCATCCTTCGCAAACACGATCGGTGCCTTTATAGTCGGGAGATCTTTTATCATGTTCTTCGATGTAGTATTTTTAATCCATTGAAATTGAAGTGACCAAGCCTTACGTGTTATAACCACGAGTCGTCAACTTGTGCCTTCATTGCGACATCACTTGCATAACTCCATTGGATCGGAAAACATCGTTTTCCTTCATTTTTATTTTTGCAATTTGAAGGATTTATCTTTCTTATCATATATTGTACAAGAATCTCCTTCAAAATGCAACGAGTATCCTTTCTCCATCATTTGCCCGACACTCAATAGATTTTGATCTATACTTGGGACCAAGAGCACCTCATTTATGTATCTCTTGCCCTTCTTTGTGTTAATAACAATAGTGCCTTTTCTGTAGCCTCCATAAATTCGCCATTTCCTATCTTAATATTTGTCTTGAATTTTTCAAGATGGCAAAATATAGATTCATCTTTTGTCATGTGATTGTTGCAACCCTTGTCAAGATACCATGTATCTTTCTTTTCCTCTGTTGCTACTTGAGCAGGCATAGAAGAGATTGTCTTCGACGTCCTTTTCTTGAAAAGTTAGCTTGATGATTCCTTTTTGATCGACATACCTTCTCGACGTGACCAAATTTCTTGCAATTTTTGCATTGTGGTTTTCTTTAAACCAACAGTCTTTCTCCAAATGGCTTTTCCTCTTGCATATAACGCAAGAAGAAAATGTTTTGTTTGTAAGCTCTGTATTTTTAGAACCTTCATTTGATCTCCGATCATTTTGTTTTGATTTTTGTGACGGCGTTTTGAACTTAGATTGAAAAGCATTTTGATTTGTGCCTTCGTGACGCCTTTCCAATCTATGTTCATGAGCTTTAAAGACCCCATCAATTCAAGCGGACAATTTTTCCAAATCTTTTGATCGCTCAATAATTTGTAATGATTGGATCATATTTTTACGTACATGTAATTAATATTTTTTCCACAATTTTCTTCTCTGGGACGTCTTCTCCATTCGCCCGCAATTGATTTGCTAATGAATCTACTCTTGTGTAGTAGTCTTTAGCATTCTCCGAATCTTTCATTTTTAAATTCTCGAAATTTCTCCTCAATGAATGGAGTTTTGAGACTCGTACCTTTTCATTGCCTTGAAACTCCTCCTGCAACTTATCCATCGCTTCTTTAGCCGTCTTGGCACTCATGATTCTCGGAAACAATTCTTCAGTCAAGCTTAACTGAAGGGCTAATAATGCTTGAGCATCTTTCTGTTGATTCTCCTTGAGTTCTTTCTTTTGTGCGGTAGATAAATTTGAGATGTCGTCGGGGATGCTAAATCCCTTACTTACGATATCCCATAAATCTTGAGCACAAAAGTAGGTTCTCATTTTAATGAACCAATAGTCGAAATTTTCACCTCGGAAAATTGGAACCGGAATGGATGAGCGGAGTGTGTAATCTGCCATGATGTTGATTTCGCCCAGTTGTAGTTGTGTCGAAACCGAGCTCTGCTACCACTTGTTAGAATTTTTGTAGTAAGTTGGATGGAGAAGGCTAGGATGATGAGTGTGAGATGGAAAAGATTGATAAGTTGGAGAGATTGTAGAAAGGAATTTTTGTATTGATTGCTTGATTGCTTGGTTGCTTAGTTACTTAAGTACATGGTGGTGGTGCTATTTATAGCCCCATTGGATAGTTCAAGTGTCTAATGGAGTTTTCTAGTCTCTTACATACAACTAGAAGCTTCTATTCAGAAATTTCTTTTATTTTTAGAAATGTGAAAGACAACTTAACAGATACTCCCAAACTACATAAATGTCGATTTGAATTAAGTTACCTTAAGGATATCCATCGTAACTGAATTCGGTCCCCTAGACGAAAACGAAGCAACAAAAGGAGCTGATTTCCAAATGCCCTCTGTGCTCCTTTGAATAGTGCATGTGGGCTTGCTGCATAGTTAGTATAATATATGTTTAGTTTCAAGAGATGCCTATAGATGAATACCATTGAAATTCAGTTTCTTTATTATTTGAAATGATAAGGTAATTATATTTATAAATACCTTGTTGTATTAATGTAGTTCAATATTTCTCCACCTTGTGTAAGACCTAAGACACTGGCTGGCAAGGGAAAAGTAAAAGGTGTATCTATGCCGTCTGCAGATACTACGACACCAGCTGCACCAGAAACAGTTTCAATAGTGTCTTGGTTTACTCCATCACAGTAAACGATTTTTCCCTCGATCTTAGCTTTATCCAACGAATTGAGTGCACATCCCCTGTAATTCAAACCCAAAAACGCTTTATAATTAATGTCAAAACTTCAACGGAAAAAAAAAAAAAAAAAAAAAAAAAAAAAAAAAAATGTTCTTAAACTTCAAGAAAAAAAAAATGTTGAATTTCCGTGAATGTTCTTAAACTTAAAGAAAATAAAATGTTCTAATTACCCAGCTTGATCTTGAGTGAAATTTGTCGAGGAATTCCAGACATTGCTGCCATAAACTAGAGGGTACATCTTGTTTTTAGGTTGGAAAGAATTTATAGAGACCCCCTGATTAACAACAAAATATATATAGTTAGCCATTGAGAATACTGGAGGATATGTTTTTATAGGTGCCGGACCCACATACTGCATGGCCTTCATCAGTTTGAATATAATTTGAATTTAATATTACCTCAAGGGTTTGGTTATCTCCCAACTGCACTTTCGTGATAAACGATCTGTCCGTAACACTTGCAGCCACTGTGAGTAGCCAAGGTGCCGCATTAACCGTGGTTCCAAGATCCGGTCCACTATTTCCAGCTGAAATTGATGTGAGGATTCCATTCTTCATAGCGTGAAAAGCTCCAATAGCGATTGGATCATTAAAATATGATGGGATAGTGCTCGGTCCTGACGAAATTGATATGATGTCAACACCATCAGCAATAGCATCATCAAATGCAGCAAGATAGTCGGCGGCATAACAACCATCAGACCAACAAATCTTATATACAACGATGCGGGCGGAGGGTACGCCACCTCGGGCGGTGCCTTTTGCAAATCCGAACAAGCTTACATCGCTTACTAGGCGGCCAGCTGCCGTTGATGCTGTGTGTGTTCCATGACCATTGTTATCTCTTGGTGATGCTACGTCATTATTACTAATGTTACCATCAGCTCTATAAAATCTGGCACCTATTATCTTGCTGCATGTTTAAATTACAATCCATTTCTAATTAATTACTGTGAAATATATATATATATATATAGAGAGAGAGAAGAAGTGTTTTTATTTATTTATTAAAGTATATGTACTTGTTGCAAGTGAAGTTTGCAGATGATTGGCAAGATCCTTTAAATTTTGTGGGAGGAGGGCCATATCCTGAATCGTCAAAGCTTTTAGATTCTGGCCAAATTCCGGTATCAAACATCCCAACAATTATATCGCTTTCAGTTGTTGATCTATTAACATCTTGTGGAAATCCGATGAAATCCCATGATCCGGTTGTGTGAAGTTGTAGTTTCTCATCCGGAAAAATTGTTATGACTCCATCCATACCTGTTTAATTAATTAAAAGATTAATGTTCATTATCTTGAATCAACATCAGATCTCACTCAGCTGCTTGCGACAAAAATATGCATATGTTTGTATTTATCCTTTAGAAATAATACTAATCTATTAAAGCATATGAGGAGGTCGAGATGCATTAATATTATATTGATGTTTACTACTAACCAGCTATGAGATCCTTTTCTTGCTCGGTCAGCTTCGCGACAAAGCCATTGAAGCTTCTCTTGTAGCTATGGAGTAGAGCCCCGGGTGCTCGGCTTTTTAATAAAGTACATTAATATTTAGACAAGGTTTTAATTCCCATTATGTATGTATGTACGTATGTATGTAAGAATATCATATCTAAATACCTAATTCCGACTGCTGCTTGTAGCATGCTTGTATGAAGTGCAGAAACTGAGAAGTCTCCATTTGGAAGTCCACCCATATAAACAATGTACACCTATTTATAGAGAGAGAGAGAGAGAGAATTTGTTTAGTCAAATGATTGAGGTACAACAAACATGTATATGCATGCATGAAGCATATATATATATATGAGAAAAATGGCATACCTTCCGGTCAAAATAGGCCTCTCCATTGCAGCTTAAAACTAGAGCAAATACCACAGAGAAAAGAATAGCCCAGAAAGGGTACAATATTGCCATTATAATCGATTTGATTTTCGATGCAAAGAAGTTAAAAAAGTTGATCACTATTTACAGGGATATCATTTTAACTTTTCTATATGCATCTCATACGTATGGATCTACTCCATATGGATCTCATACGTATATGTAGACTGCATATTAATTGTTTAACCCGCCCAATTTTGACTAAAACAAAGCCGAGAGTGGCAGCCAAATATTAAAGTCCAGAAGCACAACACAAGGCTATATTTACACCATTAATTATTGTAATGCCCGCAAACCTTGTAGCGCTAAATGTGACATAAAAGATTTGATTAACTGCTTAGACCGTCATCTTCGCTTGGCTTAAAAGGGCTAGCATGAGTTGATGAGATTTTTATGTCTCACATTTATATGAGGATGATAATTCTACTACTTTAACTATATATATGAGACATTACATTCTCCCTCCTTTATAACCAACTGGCATTCTCACCAGGATTTGTCTCAGACTCGTCTCTACGAGAGGAGTGTCCTTGACTCTACTAGAGGAAATTTTACATTCTCCAAGCCCTATATACACCATTGATTATTGTAACGCCCCCAACCCCCGGGTCTGGTAGCACTAAGTGAGTCATAAAAGATCCGGTTAAATGTTTAGACCGTCGTTCTCGCTTGACTTAAAAGGGCTAATCCGAGTTGACAAGACTTTTATATCCCACACATATTGTTCATCACGAAAGTGCCGTCGGGAGATAACCAAACCCTTGAGGTAATATTAAATTCAAATTATATTCAAACTGATGAAGGCCATGCAGTATGTGGGTCCGGCACTTATAAAAACATATCCTCCAGTATTCTCAATGACTAAGGGCATTCCCAGCAGAGTCCCTAAATTTTATCCCTAAAATAATATAAAATAATACATATTCCTATTTTACAACATCTCAATTCAAAAACCTCTACAACAGCATCCATATCCTTATCCCTATAACATTTCAAATAATATTAAATAATACATATTCTACCTCACAACCCTATTTATACACATTAAATATTTATATTTCACTCTCAAAGTGACATTCCTATCCCTATCCCTATAATTTTTAACAATTAAATATGTTTAGGGTAGTGAATAGTGTATATCCCCACAAGTAGGGATCTTGACTGTTCATATCCCTAAAAATAAATAGGGATAGAGGCTCTCATTGTAGGAGCTATTTGAGGCAAAACTCATTTTTATCTTCATTTAGGGATAGAGGAGGCCAGTATAGAAACCTGCTGGGAGTGCCCTAACTATATATATTTTGGAAAATTAGGGATAATGACACAATCTGGAATATTTTTAAGTAACATGACAGCTACATAATTTTTATAGGGAGAAGGACAACTGCATAATTTTTATAGCGAGAAGAACAAACAGTGAATCCCGAAAATTAATGAATCTTCCCAGTGAATCCCGAAATCAGTGAATTTCAGCAGTGAATTTCGACAATGAATTTTGAAAATTAGTGAATTTCGACAGTGAATTTCGGCAGCGAATTTAAACAGTGAATTTCAACAGTGGATAAATAGTTTTGTCCTTTATGCAAAATTTTCAAAAGACTGTCCTTCTACTCAATTGGTAAAATATTTCTGTCATTCTCCCTCATTCCCCCTAAATTTTAAATACCGTTGCGTTCTCGCGTAGATTTCCTAACAGTATGTTAGTCGGCTTTGATACCAACTGTAACGCCCCCAAACCAGGGTCTGGTAGCGCTAAGATACCAATTGTAACAACCCCAAACTTAGTCATGTATGATAATCGGCTTTGATACCAATTGTAAAGCTCCCAAACCCCGGATCTGATAGCGCTAAATGAGCCATAAATGATCCGGTTAACTATTTAGACCGTCATCCTCACTTGGATTAAACTGGAAAACCCAGTTGACAAACCTTTCTCTCTCACACTTATATGAGGATGCGAATTCTACTATTTTAAGTATGTGGGACATTACATTCTCCCCCCTTATAAGTGTCTCAGGATTCGTCCCAGTTAAATACTCCCTCGGATTTGTCCCAGAGTTGACAAGACATTTTTGTCTCACACTTATATGAGGGTGATAATTCTATTACTTTAACTATGTGGAACATTTTCTCCGGAAAAAAAAAACCTATGTGGGGGACATTACATTCTCCCCCTTTAAGTGTCCTAGGATTTGTCCTAGTTAAATTCTCCCTCGTATTTGTCCTAGACGCATCCCTACCAGAGGAAACTACGTTATCCACCCTTATAAGTGTCCTAGTATTTGTCCTAGACCCATCCTTTCCAGAGGAATGGGCCCCACCGTCTCACACGGTGTGACGCTTAGTCCCGTATGATAGTCGGCATTGATACTAATTGTAACGCCCCTAAACTTAGTCCCGTGTGATAGTTGGCTTTGATATCAATTGTAACACCCCCAAACCCCTCTCAAACCTTGGGTCTGGTAGCATTAAGTGAATTATAAAGGATTCGGTTAACTGCTTAAAATGTCATCATCTCTTGCGCTAAAAGGGCTAACCAAAGCTGACAAGATATTTATGTCTCACATTTATATGAGAGTGAAAATTATACTACCTCCGTCCCAAAATGTAAGTCATTTTAGGTTTTTTCACACATATTAAGAAAAGTTAGTTAAATTTGTTATTTGTCATTAAGTTTGATTAAAAAGACTAAAATGACCTTTCATTGGTATTAATGCTAGTGGTTGAGTATATAATAAATGAAGGGTAGAAGAAGAAATATGTAATAAATGCTTTATTGGTTTTATAAATGGACTTACATTTTGGGACAAAACTAAAAAGCTAAAAGGAATTACATTTTGGGACGGAGGTAGTACTATATTAAATTTGTGGCACATTACAATTATAATGAGATTTATATCGATTAATAAATAATGTAGAATGAACAGTTATAAAGAGTTGATGTCCAAATATTAAATTTAATTAATTATATTGAAATTCATATCAATTAAAGAGTGTGGTATTCTAAACAATGGTGTATAAAAGTTTTTTTTTTTTATTTAATTTTTTAATTTTTATTTTATGACCTTAACATTTTCTTTAAAAAATTCTTTTGAGCATGGACGGCCGTTGTTTTCAATATATATTTTTTGTCCACTTTAATTGGTAGCTATATTATTCCATTTGAGTAAGTCAAGTAACACATCGGAAGAGGAGAGACGGCCTTTGTTTTCAACTAAAATTTGTCGTGTTTAATTGGTTGCTACATTTTTTTCATTTGATTAAGTTAAGCTGCATAGGTTGAAATTGGCTACAACCAGCCGAATGCTTATGTACAAATTAAGCTCATACTGGGACCTTCTATATCCGTCCAAGAAATAAATAAGGGCATCATTATTATTGGCAACACGGTCAATCTATTTTTGAGGTACCATAATGAATTTCGATCTTTTCAGGATCTTGTTTATGCACAAATACTTGATTTCTTTCTTAGAAGTGTCGTATCCGGAGGAATCGACGTGCCATTAACAATGCTCAATATATATATGTATCACAGCCATAGCGGCAATCGAAATATTCAAGGCTGAAAAGTTTTGTTACAAAAAAATATAAAGTCTGAAAATTTTAACCCGATTCCCTTATCTAACCATTTAGTCATTTTACTTCCATACATTTAAGTACAAAATGTCTCCCCTGAAAATACCGTCGGCAACTCCAAATGAAAATCACTTTGTTTTTCGGGAAAGCTTTGTTTCTTATTGAATCATTGTAAAATAAAAATAAAAAATATGTACACCTCCGTATCCTGACCATGCCCTATATGATTAGATCGACGAGACATAGCTATGCCCCTTCAAACATATCCGGCAAACTCAACGTGTAAAAATTCAATTCTATAACAAAGAGTACAACACACTGTGTTTCAGTTTAAATTCAAACAACCCCCTAAAAAAAACAGCCTGAAACAATTAAAAAAATCAAAACGTAAGACACTCCAGCCTCTTGACAAAAGTAGTATAGACTGTGTTTCACCAAGTTTAGGCTCCCGTCTTCCAGACTTTGTGAGAAAGTGGAATTTTTGCTTTCCTGATCAGGACTCTAACTCGCTAGAATCCCGACTTTATCGAAGAGTAGATTTTTTATTTTTGGGTCATGGCACCAAATAGCTAGGACCCTGACTTCACCAGGAAGTGGAATTTTGCATTCTTGAATCTTGATTATGGCATCAAGTCACTATGATCCTTGCTTCACAAAAAAATGGAAATCTCTTTTCTTTATATATCTTATTGCACCATTCATGTAAATTGGAGTGCGCCCAACGAACATTGCGCAAAGCTTCCTTACACAACTCATGATCACAACACCAATCAACACATGTGGAATACACTTATGGACAATATACCGGATCAAATCAAAGAAATACTGAAGTAGAGAAAGGTAAGAGAACACCTGGTTTGCACCCTCACATATAAATGAAAGGGTTCTTCCATAGAGAAGTGCTCAACGATCAAATTAACGTCGTGCTTATGTTCGCTTGAAAGACACGAAATGAACAACCCCAACAAGCTCCACAAATCCATCTGCTTCTTCCAGTCCGCCCGAGCGAAACATGTGGCACGACGGTGACTGTAAGACTGCTTCACATGCAAGGTGTAAAGGTGTAGAAAAAGGATTGAACACCACCTGATTCGCACCCTTCATAGAAATGAAAATGGTGCGTCCATGATAAAATGCCAACAAATCCATCTAGTACCCTCATGTCCGCCTATTTGACATCCCTAACTAAACGG
Source organism: Gentiana macrophylla (assembly GCA_026214975.1). NCBI lineage: Eukaryota > Viridiplantae > Streptophyta > Magnoliopsida > Gentianales > Gentianaceae > Gentiana > Gentiana macrophylla. Next base: position 156,830,656 of record CM047805.1, read on the forward strand.
ATGCATCTATGAAATATGAATTGATTTTTTTTTTTTTACGATGAATTGATGCATCATCGAATTATTATATATTTGGGCCTATAAGGCCTTTATCAATTCAATTAATTTTTTTTAACATATTATATTAGTGGGTCTAAAATTTGAGCTGTTATCAATTCATGTAATTTTTTTAACACATTATATTAGGTTGATTGAGATTGGACCTACACGATTTTCTTAAGCAAAACATGTAATCAGGCCCACCTTGACGGTGGGCCTTCGACACACCGTCAAGCCCGCCTAATGGGTAGGACGGCCCTGATTCCTTGACTTCTTAAACTCTTGGTTAGTGGTCATAATTACTAGGTAGCGGTTATAATGTCTAGGTAGTGGCAATTAGTGGCCTTAAGGTTTTGAGTTTAAATTTCAGCTATATAATCCCCTTTGGTGAAAATATTTCAACACAAGTTTTTCTAACTTTCTAGTACTATTTTTTTTCCCTCTCATTTAGAGGTAGTTTGTATTTGTCGAAAAGAAAGCCGGGACACCGGAAGAGTTTATCGTCACATTCAAGTTTGAAGTGTCATTATATTGAACATGTAAGCGTTGTATCATAGGAGACAAATTGCTAGCATTGTGGGCGCTACTATATCGGGGCAAATAGTCTTAAGGACAAAGTGTTCGTGACTCGTATTGGTTTTATTATTTCATTTAAGTATTAATTTTGTTCTGTGTTTATTTTGTATTTTTAGCACATATTGTACCACGAACCTAACTATAATATAATTTAATTACATATTTATATGGCCTAATACTACATTAATATCATTTTCACCGAGTAATTAGTTGTTAGCATAATGATTGATTTATGGGAAATAGTGTCACAAAATGACATAATACAATTTTACAACATACATACTGGTGAGACCAATGACGTATTCTTAAAATTTTCTCGGTGTGTATACTCACTTTGCAATAACCATTTTATTGTGGCATTTGCACCGCTTAATTGTTATTAACTCTTCGAGTAATGCTTAGTTTCACGACCGATTAGCACAAGTTCACAACACACTTATACACAATTGATTATAATATAAAACTCATTGATCGATACAGGTTCCACCAAGAACAATGGTGTAACTTGAGCATCTTTCTGTAACAGCATGTATTGGTAGCTATGTTGATAAAACATCATGAAAGAAAACTCTTTAGAAAAGACAGTGGTACTTATTAAACCTTATATATATAGCTAATTCGTTGGGTATATTTTGCTTGCCTAATTAAGCTGTTTTTATATGTTGCATACATATACTTGAGTTTTTCCACGTTCCATGTGATTTAAAATTCGTGCATCTTAATTACAGCAATTTATTTGAAAATGTCCACGAGCAAATTCAAGATTCCTCTTGCTCCCCAATGTCAACCAACCTCCCTGAGAATTTGAATAAATATGATGCGAAACAAGCTGCCATGTCGGCTTCTTCTGTCGAGGTTATGATCTAATCGGTATCGGTGGTTGCACCCAATAATTTACCATTTACATAATGTGGTTCTTACATATACTGAGTTGGCATGCTACCAGATCCGAAGACACAACAGTACAACCCCCATATCTTTAATCAGGATGTGATGTGATCCCTTTTTTCTTTGACTTTGTATATATACATAACCAATGTACAAGTGTTTGGGATCATCAAATTTAACAAATTAACCCAAAAAAGAAAAAAGAGAGCTAGCCTTCTTTTGGTTTGCCTTTCTCTGCTAAAGAAAGAAAGATGGCAAGTTTTGTTTCAAGTTCTAAATTCTCCAACCATTCTCGTTCAATTAGTTTGCCAACATCCTCTCATCCTATTCTTGAGGAAACCGAGAAACATTTGCAAGAGATTGAAGTCATCCGACAGTGCACCTTGTCGTCGTATACATCAACATCCCAGAAATTGGATGGCCTAAGAAACTTGTATGAATGCCTAGAAGATGTGTTTCAGATGCCAAAGTACCAACAGTTTCTTTCCAAAGGAAGAGATGGAACATGGGAAGAGGAGATCTTGGACGGATCATTAAGGTTGATAGACATTTGCAACACGGCTCTAGACACCTATTCCATGATGAAGGAGAGTGTTCAGGAGCTCGAGTCTTGCCTTAGGAGAAAAAGAGGTGCAAATTTTCTCAGATGTCTTCAATGGATACATGACCTCTAAAAAGAAGTTAAACAAAGTCATCTGCAAGTGCCTCAAAGAATTGAAGACATCTGAGAAAAGGTGCTGTGTGGCATCTGTAAATGAAAACACAGCAGCACTGTTGATCAATCAAATCAATGAAGCTCAAGATACCAGTCTAACTTTATTGCAATCAAGCCTAAATTTCCTTATGGAGCCACAGACAAAGGGTTGGTCCATGGTCTCAAAGTTACTACATCAAAATAAAGGAGAAGCAGAGGTTTTTGAAATTCAAAGCATAGAAGTAGAGTTGCTGCACATTAACAGCAAGAAACACAATAAAGTTATGGATATTGTACGATCCCAGAATCTAGTACAGAGTGTTGGGGCATTAGGAGAGAGTATTCTAGAAACTCTCGAGGTTTTGGAAGAGATCCTTAGGCTTTTGCTTAAAGCCAGGGTTTCGCTTCTCGACATTCTCAACAATTAATTGATTCCTAAATACAAAAAGTAGATGTGCATACATACGTACAACATAGATGCCTGCAATGGCCAAATATCATTGTAACGCCCCGTTTCCGGACACCGAGTCCATATCCGGAAAAGGACCGTTCGGCACATATAATATTAGATAAATCAATATTATATGTAAGTCTTTACTACGTCGTATCGAGTTTAGCAAATAGCGGAAGCTAAAAGACTCGGGTAAAATTTTCTTTTGAGACAAGAATAGAAATGCAATAACTAAAGATAGAAAGATACTTAAACAATATCAACGGTCTTACAAAAGTACGAATTCTTAAAGGAAACAACAACAAAGTTATATTACAGAACCTCCAAAGTAAGGGTACAACATGTTTTTAAATAACATACAAACTAGTCTCGAACATAGTCTAGCATAACTTAAAAGTGAATAATAAAAGCATTGAGAAGTCATCCTCAAAGATCGTCCTCAAAATCATCGTCAAAGTCCTGATCCACCTGTTCATCTTCTCATCCCCAAACACAAACAATATGCATTCGAGGTAAGTACAAAAGTACTTTGTAAAAGATAGAAGATTTTGTATTAAACAAGTACATAACACTACAAAAAAACAGCAGTTTTGCGACGGAAGATTACCGTCGCAAACAAGAGGTATTCCGTCGCAAACCCTAATTTGCGACGATTTGCGACGATTTTTCTTTGTCGCATTTTTAGTCGCAAAAACCCAGTTTTGCGACGGTTTATCCGTCGCAAACAATTTGCGACGGATTTTGCGACGGATAATAACGTATTTTATTTTATTTTTTAATTATAATTTCCGTCGCAAAAAAATGTATAGTCCGTCGCAAATACTGTATAATCCGTCGCAAAAATGTATAATCCGTCGCAACTTTTTTTTATTAAATAATTTATTTATTTTTAGATCTTTGTATATCCGTCGCAAATGAGCCTTTGCCGTCGCAAATACCATAGTGCAACGGAAATATTCCGTCAAAAAATAAAATTAAACAGAAAATTATGGTCGCATTTGCGTGAAATGCCAAACCACCGCAAACAGCCTTAATTTTCCCGGTAGCATTACAATTGCTACCGGCTATCAACAACAACAATATAAACGGAATACGATATCAAAGGGGATATGTCAAAAATACGTCAAAGGGAAATGTCAAAAATGAATAAACGATATGTCAAAGGGATACGATAAGCCAAAATAAATAAAATGTATCAAAACAATGTCACCCGGTCGGACCCGTGTACTACCTAAACCCACGCCACCTCCTCCAGGTCCGTGATCGAATGGTCATCTCTCAGGTCGCCTCGTACCGGGTTGCATCCTCCGGAGGATCTTTGCCGCTTAACCAGGTAATCCACGCCTCCATCTGCGCTAGTCTGTCATCCCGGCGCTTCGTCTCTCTCTCTAGCTCCTCCAACCTCGCTGGGTTTCTGCATGAGTCATGTCATCTCTCGCCATCTCGCAGGTGAGACGGGTGATTATGCCGGAGAGTATGTCTCGGATGAGTGTCGAGCGGCGAAGAGCTGTCGTAGTACATGGAGGCGGTGACCCCATGCCAAAAACTCTCCCTTCTTGTCGTAACCACCGGCCAACCGTAATAAAGACGCGACTCGTCGGCGAGGGTGGTGTCGTTGCGTCTCACGGGCTTTCGCCTTCTTCGAGGTGAAGACATCCTGCAAAGTATGATATAAATTTGTTAGTAACAATAATTACATGATATATATATATATAATGTATATATAATATTTACAATACATAACGAACCATGATTTTCTCAAACTTCCTCGAGACGAAGTTGCCCGACTTCTTCTTCTTCGAACTACTCACCAGATCACCGACTGATAGGGGCGCTCCTCTATTGTCCTCCATGGCCCGAGCGAAATCGATAACGCCGCGTCGCGCCCATAGCATGTGTCCAGGGATCTTCCGCCTTCTCACGGATCCGAAGCTCGGTTTAGCTTCTTTTTCTCGATGTTTCTCGGGCGCCTATTCGACATAAGATAAACAAGTTAGTACATACATATATATATAAAACACAAGTATTATTAATTAAATATTGAATAATTGCTTACGGGACTCCCAATCCACTCCTCGAACTGACGGAGAATATCCGGGGTCATCCAAAGCCGAGCACGGGGGTTTGTTTGAGCCCGATACATATAATCACGGACCCTGTTGATAGCATACCGCTCAAAAGCTTCCCTAACCAGGCGCTCGTGGCGTAACTCGAAGCTGAAATGACCCTGCAACATAGTTATATATATGTTATATGTATAGTTATAATTATAGTTATATTTATATATAGTTATATTTATATGAACGCGTACCACTAAATGCGTGCCACACTATCCTCGCTTTGCTCCGGTGGCATTATGCCACGTGGTGGCAAAAGTGTTAAAAGCCATTGATTATGGCGTTCTTGGCCATTTTCTTGACATAGTTGTCGGTAAACTGTCATATTGAAAACAATAAGTTGTTAATATATTTGGTTAATCAAAATATAAATAAAAATACAAACAAATTAACGCAAGATATGTATTAACTTACCATCTCCTCGGGATCCAAAACCGGCAATCCAAGGTCACCATTGACAATGACACCAAAATCCTCCTCGCCCATCTGGTGTATCTCATCGTCCAAACTTCTTTGTCTGTGTGGAGGAAGGCGCCCGGGAGAGGGGAACTACCCTACGCGTCTACCTCTACCTCTACCCTCTACCCGACATCTATTTGACACAGAAAATGACGTTTATACTAATCTAAATGCAATTATACTAATTAATAATAAATTACAATGTTTAATACATTATTATTCAAACAATGATGACAAAATAAAATATTTAATACATTATTATTCACTATCACTACTAGAATGGAAGAGTTCTTCCTCCTCTTCATCGAGATCTAGATCATCAACCGATTCTTCTTCCTCTCCATCTTCTTGTTGAATGAAATCCGCCATCTCATCATCATCCAAGTCATTATCCCCAACATTGGAGTCAACATCGACATCAAGATCTTGGTGGACAATGTTAAGAGGATCGAGATAATCGGAAACATCATTGATCACTTGTTCTTGGAAAACGGTTTCCTCGGCGGGAGCATCGATAGTCGATCTTGCCTTTGTTTTGAAAACAACCGACCATTGATCTTTGTCTTTTTCAAACTTGGATATGGAGCATAGTAGACTTGCTCGACTTGATAAGCCGAACAAATGGATCATAAGCGCCATATTTCCTACCACGATGAACTTCAACTATCTTATAATCTTTATGCACATTCATGCCCCATTCGTAATTATCAAACCAATCACATTTGAACAATACGGCTTTGTAGGCGATTGAAGCTCCATAATACACCAACTCAATGATTTCATTTAAAGTGCCATAATAGTCGGCACCTTCCGTGGAATCGACACAAACTCCGTTGTTGGTGAAGATTTACCAATATCGGTTGCCCGGTTGAATGTCCGAAAGTTGTAGCCGTTAATCGAATAACGTTTCCAAGTTTTGACTTGACGAGAAGGACCACTTGCCAAAGCTTTTAGCAAATCATCATTCAACAATGATGCTTGTTGTGCAAACCATTCGGTAAATTCATTTTCATGTTTATTCCAAATATCCGCCGAGGTCAATTGAGGTCGTTGAACACGAATAAATTGCTCGAACAATCTAAGAATGAATCATTTTGTCGGTTAATGTATATTTGTTCGAGAAAAAAGCGTTAAGCATTGTATATATGTAGTAATGAGGTACTTACGTTCATACGGTTTCATGATTTGTGATTAGACAATACGTACTTGTGCACAAAGTCATATTCTTTATTATCCAAGAACCTCGTCTTGCACTTCCCGATTGTTGTACCATTATGATCACGGAATAACTTAGGTAAATGAAACGATTGTCGATGCGAAGTCTCACCAACAAAGAAGATTCTTTGCTTTTGTTTCAATATGATCATCGTAATACATAGACGAAGTTTGAAATCTCTTCCAACAAATACGCATTGCATATTGATCCTCTACGAAAGCTTTGTTACCAATCTTTTGTTTTAAGTGATTCAAAACCTTTCGAATGGATACATCCATCGATATTGCAGGACCACCAACTCGACCTCATACGGCAAGTGTACGGTAAATGCTCCATCGAGTTAAAAACATTTGGAGGCAAAATCTTCTCTAACTTGCAAATAATCTCGGCAATGTTATTCTCTAAACGAATCACGTCTTCTATTTTTAGGGTAGCGAAGACACAAGTCTCGAAAGAATTGACTTATCTCGGTCAATGCATTCCACTCATTTTTCGGAATCAATTCTCGAAGCGGCAAGCGGCAACAAACGTTCCATAAAAGCGTGACAATCATGGCTTTTCAAACCACGTAGAATGTATTGATCATGATCTACGCACCTACTCAGGTCCAAGCATAACCGTCGTGGAATTTCAACTTGGTGACCCATTCACACAACACTTTTCTTTTACGCTTGTCAAGAACAAGTGTACAATCGGCGCTTTACGCAAAGCTCTTTCAAATCTTTAGCGATTTTGGACCACAAGCGATTTTGCCTTTAACGTCCATAACCGTGTCAATCAGTTTTTCAAAGAAGTTTTCTCAATATGCATCACATCCAGGCAATGTCGAAAAGACAATGTTTTCCAATACGGAAGATCCCAAAAATGCTTCTTTTCCACCAACCATTCTTGAAGTTTTTAAGCCGTTTCAAGTCTCGAATCGAGCCATCAATGATGCTTGGTAGGTGTTGTACAAATTCCCATACCTCCTCACCACCACTCAATCTACGGGTGGAGTCGCGTGTTCATCTTGTTTGGACTTCAAAAAACCTTTATCGGTCGCGAAAAATATGGTCTTCAGGTGAGGGCGCCGATGACAATCAAACCAAGTGCATTTACCACTATGTTTGAGCGAATGACTTGTTTCCATCACCACAATAGGGACAAGCTTTCACACCACCGTAGTCCACCCGGATAACATGCCATACGCAGGAAAATCATTGATAGTCCACATTAGTGCAACCCTCATATGAAAATTTGTTTTGTGGATACATCGTAAGTAAACAACCCCCGTTTCCCACAATTGCTTCAACTCCTTAATCAATGGTTGCAAATAAACATCGAGGTTTCCTTCGGATTTTTGGGCCCGGTACAAGCAATCGATAAGAATATAAAGCTGTCTTTTCATGCACAACCAGGCGGAAGATTGTATGGTGTAACCATGGTCGCCGACAAGAGTAGTTCTTCCCAAAATTACCAAAAGGTGCAAAACCGTCATACAAAGTCCTAACCGCACATTTCTAGGCTCCTTAGCAAACTCAGGGTGCATTTGGTCAAAATGCTTCCAAGCTTCAGCGTCACTTGGGTGGGCCATTATACCGCTTGTCCTGGGGTTTTCCGCGTGCCACCTCATTTCCTTGCCTATATGTTTCGTGGCGTACAACCTTTGGAGTCTAGGTCCAATCGGGAAATAAGTCATCACTTTGTTAGGCACACGTTGACCTCTTGCGTTCGTTTTCGGTTTATATCGATCATGGTCATCACTTTAAGAGATTATCTTTACGGAACCGACTCAATCTAGGGTTCATTTCATGCTCATCAACATGTCATGACTAAACGTTTCTAACTTAACCTATCTGTGTTATACCAGCATCCAAGAGCACTACGCTTGGTGTATATCCACCACGAGATATCGTTTGCAACCTGTCAATGGATCACACTGATAGCCACGGGTTTAACCCGATAGTGCACGCGTTCAGCGAAATACCTCTAACATTCAGCCGTTTATAGGCCAGTAGAGATATTCACTTTTACTGACCGCCCACACGTCGCGATATAGCCTTGTGCCTAACCGAGAATGGCATGGTATTTAATCTTTTACTAGTCACTTATGTATTTATTAACCGGTAACTAACCATTTATCTTTTCAAGGCAAAACTCACCCTAAACAACTCTACTCCCTCACTTAGTCATCTAGACACAACATCCTATCACGTACACAGACATTGGAGGATGCTAATCCACCAAAGCACAAGCCTGTCATGCCTTTCCGACGGTCCCAAACTTCAACTCCCTTTAAGAGTACATTCGGTGCCGGAACTAAACGCATCAGAAACTCATTCAAGGCTTGTTCATCTTTAATTAGTGTTATTAGATCATGAATCCACACTTAAAACTCAATACACAGCTCAGAACAACATTTTTCCCCAAAACGGGTCAATGCATGCACATTCATTTGAATGCGTGCGCATTCACTGATCCAAAGACATCATGTTGCATTCTGATCAACCAATGCGTCATAAGATTGTATACAACGCGTGACGCATTGTCATCTGACAAGCATCCTGAACTAAAGCAAGCAGGAATGCGTGCACATTTCCTGGGATGCGTACGCATTCGACCTGAAGCAAACATCATGTACAACTCTGATGCATCAATGCGTACGCATTCTGCCTGCTCAAGCCCTAAACTTAACTTTTTTTTTTCACTTCTCTCAATTCCACAACTTTTCCAAACATGTTCTTCATCAAATTAACAGCAAAACCACAGTAAAAGAGGTACTTCAACATACCACAACATAGCACATTGATCTAACATCAAAACACGTGAAAATTTATACCAAAACAACTCCAAACTCATGACTAAACCTTATGATACTTGAATTAACACAATAGGAAGATCTCTTACTTGTTTCAAGCACAAAACTCAGCAAAAACTTGCAGGAAAACTGCTGCACTTGTCCAAACTCTCACTAGAAACCTATTTGATCCACAATTGATCCATAAACCAATTAAGATCAAAGTTTCTAAACATCTAGAACTACGAATTAACCTAGAAACATCAAACATTGATCATAACTGCCCTTTAGTTGAAATCCATACCTTGAAGAAACTTGATGATCTTCGTATTAAAACGATCCTCGTCCTCTCACGATGCTCCTGCTCTTGTTGAATCTGAAATCCGACAAGAATTGACTTAGAACTTTGAAGAACAAGTTTTGCTCTTTTCTTTTTCTCTCAAACTTACAAGCAAACTCCTTTCAAAATTTTTGACAAGTTATGCTATTAGTGGGAGGTTTATTTTTCCCAAATAAAACCCCTCCCCACTATTCTCTCCACTAACCCTTATAAAACCTTAAATTACAAAACAGTCCCCATTATATATATATATATTTCGAAAAAATATATATAAATATTTATAAAACTTTAAATCCATAAAAGAAATAAATATAATATTTCGTTCTCGCAAATTGACATGTCTGCCCTTTTTCGAGAATCAGAATATTATAATTGGGAAATTAGGGATAATGACACAATCTGGAATATTTTTAAGTAACAGGACAGTTGCATATTTTTTATAGGGAGAAGGACAACTGCATAATTTTTATAGCGATAAGGACAAACGGTGAATCCCGAAAATCAGTGAATTTCGACAATGAATTTTGAAAATTAGTGAATTTCGACAGTGAATTTCGGCAGTGAATTTAAACAGTGAATTTCGAACATAAGTGAATTTCAACAGTGAATAAATAGTTTTGTCCTTTATGCAAAAATTTCAAAAGACTGTCTTTCTACATGAAATATTTATGTCATTCTCCCTCATTCCCCCTATTATAATCATCCACTTAGATGTGGTGTTGTAAATGTGATTTTGATACAATATTCAGAAATTATATACAGCTATATATCTCGAATCTCTTAAATATTCAATATCTATTTTGGAATTTTTGGTATCTTATGTTTATTGTCTTGCATAATCTCATGCAAATGACTTGTGTATTCGAATTTCCGGATCATTCTATGCAGGATAATCAAAATAAAAAATGGGATAAGAAGCAAGAAGTTCGCCTTGTCCTATCCAGGGACGAGATCAGTGCTATAGTTCATAGCCTATGAACAAAGTAGATGTGTTTTCACCATATTATTCTTTTTTCATGCTCTTTATTTTGTGTAAGGATCTTAGAAGAAAAAGAATAGGATGCAGGGGAAAAGATAAGAAAATGCAGGAAGAATAAGGTATGTATTGAGTATAATCTTGTGCGAATGAATAGACCTCTCGATCTGCTTCCCTTTTTATACTTTGCGACTACTACACAAGACAATAATGGATAATACATCACAATAATTAACCACCACACCACTCGACTGCCTATTAGCGACTAAGCATCTCTAGTCAATGGTCTACTAACAAAATATCTAACAAAATATCTACTACTAGCAGCCTTGGTTCCTAACATCCCCTTTCCCTTGAGCAAAACCATGTCCTCATGGTGGTGAAAACTGGGGAAACTTCTGCATCATATATCTGGCATCCTCCCAAGTAGCTGATGATTCATCTAAGTTGATCCACTTCATAAGCCACTGCACTACTGGCTCATTCCTCCTCTTTATAGTTCTGATATCCATGATTTGTTCTCGGATATAACACCATTTGCCCCATCTCTTTGAAGTGATGGGAGGGTGTGAGATCTTTGGTATGTGTGCCCCCTTGTATCTCTTGGTGTGAAATGTGGAATACAAGATGCAATCTTGAGTCTTCTGGTAGTAATAATTTGTATGCTACCGGATTGATCTTCTTAATAACCCTATATGGACCAAAATATCTAGCAGCTAGCTTCAAATTCCTCCTCAAGGCCAATGTAGTCTGCCTGTAGGGTTGTAGTTTTAGATAGACAAAATCTCCCTCCTGGAATTCTCTCTCAGTCCTTCCTTTATCAGCTTAATACTTCATCCTGGCTTGAGCAAATTCCAAATGATCCCTCAGTTCCTTAGTTTGTATCTGTTTTTGTTGCAAGAATTCATCTACAGTGGAGTTGTTACCAGTACTATAACTTCCAATGGGTATAGATGTAGGTTTATACCCATATAAGGCCTCAAAAGGTGATACCTGGATGGCAGTATGGAGGCTTGTATTGTACCAGAACTCAGCCAAAGTAAGCCATTTAGTCCACTGCTTAGGCCTCTGGAAACACATGCATCTTAGATACATTTCTAGACACTGATTTACTCTTTCTGTTTGGCCATCCGTTTGGGGGTGGTATGCAGAGCTTAGTGCAATCTTGACTCCTGCTAGTTGAAACAAATGTTGCCAAAACTCACTAGTAAACACACTATCTCTGTCACTCACTATAGATGTAGGTAAACCATGCAATCTGTAGATGTGATGGAAGAAGGCCTCTGCCACCAATTCTGCAGAATACCCCTTCCTCAAAGCCACAAAATGTCCCCATTTTGTGAATCTGTCAACCACAACCATGATGACTTCAAAACCCTCAGAATTTGGCAACCCTTCAATGAAATCCATGCTAATGTGTGTCCATGCTTGATCAGGAATTGGGAGTGGTTGGAGAAGTCCTTGGGGGTGTTCATGGATGTCTTTGCATTGTTTGATGGTGATGCACTGATTGATTAAATCCCTGACATCATTTCTCATCCTAGGCCAGTAGAAAAGAGATGAGATCCTGCTGAGGCATGCCCTGATGCCAGAATGACCTCCTAATGGACTATCATGTAATTGAGACAGAATTTCCTTCCTTAGGTTGCCAGATGATCCCACATATATCCTGTTCTTAAATTTCAAGATTCCCTGATGCAATATGAATTCTGGTTCATTCTATGGATCTAATAGGACAGAACTAATTTTGAATTGAGCATGATCATCTCCTTCATAACTATCAATAACCCTGGTCATCCAACTTGGAACCACTGCTGTGAGTGCCATAGAAACTCCCTGGTGCATAAATTTGTCTAGATAGTGCATCCGCTACAACATTCTCCTTTCCTTTCTTGTACTCAATTTTAAAATCCAGTCCTAGTAACTTTGTGATGCCTTTCTGCTGTAAAGCTGTGGTAACTTTCTGCTCTAAAAGATATTTTAAGGACTGTTGATCTGTTCTAATAGTAAACTGTGCCCCTTGCAAGTAGTGTTTCCAATTGGTGACAGCCATAATCAGTGCTAGGAGTTCCTTTTCATAGATAGAAAGTCCCATTTCTTTAGAATTGAAAGCCCTGCTAAGATAAGAGATTGGTCTACCCTGTTGCTGCAAAACAGCACCAAGTCCATTAATGCAAGCATCTGTTTCTACTACAAATGGCAATGAGAAATCAGGAAGAGCCAGTAATGGGGCTTCACATATGGCCTTCTTCAATCCCAGGAAGGACTCAGTTGCTTCTTCAGACCAATCAAACTTGTCTTTTTTCAACAAATCAGTCAATTTCCTTGCTATCATTCCATATCCTTTGATAAACCTTCTATAGAAACCAGTCAATCCTAAGAACCCTCTCAATTCTGTGATATTCTGAGGAATAGGCCACTTGGACATGCTGTCAATCTTACCAGGGTCTGCCATCACTTGCCCTTGTTGAATTATGTGCCCTAGGTACTCAACCTTGGTTTGTGCAAAGCTACATTTGCTCATTTTAACATAAAACTTCTTCTGTCTTAGCAAATCCAGTACTGCCTGCAAATGTTGCAAATGAGACTGTAGATCAGGACTGTATATGAGTATGTCATCAAAGAACACCAAAACAGACTTTCTGAGATATGGCTTGAGGAGTTCATTCATAGCCTTTTGGAAAGTGGTGGTGCATTGGTTAATCCAAAGGCATGATTGATATTCATAATGACCATGGTGTGTGACAAATGCAGTCTTTGGAATTGCCTTTGGTTTCATTCTGATTTGATGAAATCCAGCCCTCAAATCAATTTTAGAGAAGAACTTTGCTTGCCCCAACTCATCTAGTAACTCATCAATGATAGGTATAGGGTATCTGTCCTTCACTGTGAGTTCATTCAGTTTCCTGTAGTCTACACATAGCCTCCAAGTTCCATCCTTCTTCTTGACTAACAGTATAGGTGATGCATAAGGGCTATGGCTGGGTTGTATCAGGCCTTGTTCTAACATCTGCTCAATCTGATGCTCTATCTCCTGTTTCTGATGATGACCATATTTGTAGGGCCTTAGTTTAAAAGGATCAGTGCCCTCCTTGAGGATGATATCATGAACTAAATCCCTGTCTGGTGGTAAGGATCTTGGTGCTGAAAACACATCCTTATATTGATCCAGCAAATCTTGAACTTCTTGTTGTATACTAGTATTCTCATTCAGTTCTGAGGTTGCTCTAATGAAGTTGATGCATGCCATTACTCCAGATTTTCCCTCTCTAAAACTTCTGACTAAGTTCTTGCAACTGATGGTTTTAAGCTGTGCAGTTTCTTCATAACCCTTTAGTACAATAGGTTGGCCATCCTTGTGAAATGAGAGTTCCATTTTATTGAAGTCAAACATCATTGGACTATATTTTTTTCATCCAATCAACCCCAAGTACCATATCACAACCTCCTAATTTCAAAAGCCTGACATTATGAGTGAATCTGTTACCTTGCATGACCCATGGTAGGTTTGGACACATATTACTACTCACCATTTTGTTGCCATCTGCAACAGTAACTCCCAAAGGATTAGTAGCTTCTACAACACATTGAAGATCCTTGGCTAGTTTCTGATCTAGGAAGGTGTGGGAACTTCCACTGTCTATGAGTATGTTTTCTTGGTTTCTTTTTGAGTAAGCCTCGCATCCTCGATAGTATTTGAACCGACTGCCAGGTCATGGTGCTCAAAGATAGGTGAGATACTTACGGAGGTGTAGTAGGACTTTCCAACTCTTCCAACTCTTCTGCTTTGAATCTTGCTCATTTTCATCAACCAAAATAAAGTTGAATCGCTGGATTTACACTCGATGTCCTGGTAAATACTTCTCATTACATTTAAAGCAAAGACCCTTAGCCCTTCCTGTCTTGGACTTCTGTTGGTGTGATGAATCTACTATTATCCCTTCCTTTCTCTGTGAGTTTAACAGGTAAAGGTGAGATATTGGCCCTCTGATAGGGTGTAGCCTTATAACCAGGGGTTGTAGTATTACCCATGGAATCCAGTACATCTTGTGCTCGTGCATATTCTAAGGCTGCAGCTAGATCCAAAGGTTTATTGACTCTCACAATTGACCTAATTCCCTTCTTTAGTCCTCCTATGAAGCTTGCCACAAAGTATGCCTCATCTAAACCAGGATTTTTCAAGGATACTAGTGTTTTAATCTCTTCAAATTTCGATTGGTAGCATCTCTTGTCCCAGATTTGTTTTAACTTGTGGAACTCATTCACCACATCATCATAACTCGATTTGCAAACCTTCTACACAATTCATTGCAGAAAATATTCCAAGTGATATATCTCTTGTTTACTTTCCAACTACTGTACCATAATTCAGCCTGATCATCTAAATGCATCTCTGCTAATGCTACCTTATCATCCTCTTTAATCGAATGAAATTGGAAATACCTTTCACATTTCCTTAACCATGCTCTGGGTTTTCCTTTAAACACAGGAAGATCCATCTTAGGTAGTTTAAGAATGTTTTCATACCTTTTTACGTAGGATGAGGTCCTAGAATGCCCAAGTTGGTTGATGGAGCTTCAACCACTGGTGGTAGCTCGCAGTTCCTCCGATGTAATGAGATGTTTTGTTTGATAGAATCGAGAAAAAGCGACAAAGCTGTTTTCCTTCATGTACGCCATTTGAGTTTTCGAGTTTTGCTTGAATTCTTCCTTCATGTATGACATCCGGTTTTCAATTTCGCTTGAGATCTTGTCTTTGCTTTGCTTAGTTCTTCAATATCCTTTGTATTTTTCTTTGATTGCTCGTCAACCGATTTGAGTCTAGTGTCACCATGGCGAGAGAACCGGCAATCTCGATACCACTTGTAAGGATCTTAGAAGAAAAAGAATAGGATGCAGGGAAAAGATAAGAAAATGCGGGAAGAATAAGGTATGTATTGAGTATAATCTTGTGCGAATGAATAGACCTCTCGATCTGTTTCCCTTTTATACTTTGCAACTACTACACAAGACAATAACAGATAATACATCACAATAATAAACTAACCACAACTCATTGACAATTTATTAGTGACTAAGCATCTCTAGTCAATGGTCTACTAACAAAATATCTAACAAAATATCTACTACTAGCAGCCTTGGTTCCTAACATTTTGATATTCCATTTGATACTTTTCTGACGTCTCTTCGAGGTCATTTTCGTAAAAACAATGAAAAGGTAGATTTGCGTGGTGAAATTCTTAATGGAAGGTGTGCTGTAGCAAAACAGTGGAATAGTGAATTTGTGGTTTCTTCCACTGTTTTACGGTAGCAAACAGTGGATTTAGGTGTCGATCAACCTATTTCACGGATTTCGGGGTTGGGAATAATGGATTTTGGGTTCCTAACAGTGGGACTAGAGTAACAAACAATAGATTTTCATCTACTTCTATCTAAGAACACTTTTTTCACCTAATCATAAATGACGTGTAATTTTTTTTGAAATATCCTATTTCCTATTTTTCGTCATTTTCTTGTCGTTTATTCTCACTCCCCTTTTTTTCTTTTGAGTTTCTTCATGTTCCATGTGATTGAAAAATAGTGCCTGTACAGCAATTTATTTGAAAATGTCCACGAGCAAATCAAGATTCCTCTTGCTCCCCAATGTCAACCAACCTCCCTGAGAATTTGAATAAATATGATGCAAAACAAGCTGCCATGTCGGCTTCTTCTGTCGAGGTTATGATCTAATCGGTATCGGTGGTTGCACCCAATAATTTACCATTTACATAATGTGGTTCTTACATATACAGAGTTGGCATGCTACCAGATCCGAAGACACAACAGTACAACCCCCATATCTTTAATCAGCATATGACAAGGAGACAATGTGGCCATGTGATGAGCACTTCTTTTTCTTTGACTTTGTATATATACACACACCATTTTACAAGTGTTTGGCATCATCAAACACAACATACCCAACAAGAAAACTTCATTTGCTCTCTGTTTCCCTGTTAAAGAAAGAAAGATGGAAACTTTTGTTTCAAGTTTCAAATTCTCCAATCATTCTCGCTCAATTAGTTTGCCAACATCCTCTCATCCTATTCTTGAGGAAACTCAGAAACATTTTCGCAGATTGAAGTCATCCGAGAGTGCATCTTCTACGTCTTATACATCCACATCCCAGAAATTGGATGACCTAAGAAACATGTATGATTGCCTAGACGATGTGCTTCAGCTACCAAGAAGCCAACAACTTTTATCCAAAGAAAAAGATAACGGAATATGGGAAGGTGAGATCTTGGATGGTTCATTAAGGTTGTTGGACATTTGCAACACAGCAAGAGATGCGTATTCTTTAATGAAGGAGAGCGTCCAGGAGCTCGAGTCATGCCTTAGGAGAAAAAGAGGCGCAAATTTGGACAATGAAGTCGATGCATACATGGCCTCTAAAAAGATGCTGAACAGAGTCATTTGCAAGTGCTTGAAAGAATTAAAAAGAGCTGAGAAAAGGTGTTCCATTGCAGCAGTGAACAACGATAACAATGAGGCAGCACCGTTGATCAATCAAATCAAAGAAACTCAAGATATTAGTCTATGTTTATTGCAATCAATCTTGAATTTCATTTCGGAGCCACAACAAACAAAGGGTTGGTCCGTGGTCTCAAAGTTTCTACATCAAAATAAAGGAGAAGCAGATGTTTCTGAAATTCAAGCATAGAAGTAGAGTTGCTACACCTTAACAACAAGAAACACAATAAAGTTGGGGATCTAGTACGAACCCAAAATATAGTACATAGAGTTGGGGCATTAGGGGACAGTATTCAAGATACTGTTGAGGTTTTAGAAGTGATCCTTAGGCTCTTGCTTAAAGCCAGGGTTTCACTTCTCAACATTCTCAACAATTAAATCATAAAGTACAAATGTACATACATACATATTAGATGCCCACATTGGCAAGATATCAACCACTTAAATGTGGTCTTGTACATGTAATTTTGATACAATATTTAGCCTTCATGCTTTAAGCAATACCATTTTACAATTCTTCATAACTTAAGTTTATCGCTCAGCTTTTTATAAGCAAACGACTAGTGTATTCAAATTTCCACATCTTTTCTATTGAGGCTAAAAAAAAATGAAAATTATAATGATTCAAGAAATTTGAAGAATTTTTGTTCATATTGTCCTATCCTCAAACGGTAAGTACATGTACATACAAACATATTCGATGTATGTTTTTTCTGATTCGTTGATTGTAAGATAGTAGTCCAGTTGATGAGTATCGCATATGCTCAAGTAGGGGGGTTCATGTATCAATCAGTTGCGGATGTGTGTATTGAGGAGGTCCATGGACCCTTGTAAAGAAGAACCGGCCAAATAGTAGTTTTTAATTTCTCTTTTCAATTCGCTGAAAATTTTAATGTATCCATTGATATGTTCTTATCCGTTGTTGCACATCATTAACTGTATTAATCATTATGCAATTGATCCATGAGTAAAACTAGAATGATATATAAATAGTCGGTTTTTCATCTTAAAAGTTCACCCTGAGCTCTTATGTTAAAACAATAGCAAATTTTCCAGTCTCTTACATTTACGCATTATTGCAACCGGAGCTGAATAGATTTCTACTAATATACAGGCATAAACAATTCGACCATGTCAGGTAAGATGCCTCTCCCATGTTACTTATATGAAGTATTCCAATTATTTAACATATATACAGGTTGTTTATACGTTTCAAGAGATTAGCATAAGTATTGCCACATCACTGGTATATCTCGTTGAAGAAAGTGAATTGAGCTCGGATGAGCATTTCATACGTTGACAATGCCCACGAACGAGCAAATCAAGATTCCTTAATTATGTTCCCCGGCCCCATCTCTCACTCATTGGATAAAGATAGGATAAAGATATAATATATGAAAGAATGCAAACTGCGCTGTCTGCCTTTCCCCCCCGGAGGTTGGGTTTTAATGAGTTGTTAATGCCTATTATTGATGATTTTTAACAAGATTCTTACGGATACATGTGGTTATATGCTATGAGATCCCAGAACACGGAAGAGACAACACTGTACAGCAGGCACATTTTTATAAGAATCACAGACAGGCAAAAGTGAGGATTTGATTCCTTCTATTTTCTTGGTTTTGTATAAATATATACACATGTAGAGAGATAACCATCATCAAATTCAGTAATTCAACAAAGTAAGAAAGCAAAAGAAAAAAGATGGCAAAATCCCAGTTATCCAACCATTGTAGATCAATCAGTTTGCCAACATCTTCTCATCCTATTCTTGCAGATGCTGATAAACACTTGCGCAGATTGAAGTCATCCGAAGGTGCATCTTCAACGTCTTATATATTCACATCCCAGAAATTGGATGCCTTGAGTAACCTTTACGATTGCCTTGATGATGTACTCCAGATGCCACGGAGCCAACAATTTCTTTCCCGAGAAAAAAATAATGGAATATGGGAAGATGAGATCTTGGATGGTTCTTTAACGTTATTGGACATTTGCAACACAGCAAGAGATGCCTATTCTCTAATGAAGGAAAGCGTCCAGGAGCTCGAGTCTTGCCTTAGGAGAAAAAGAGGTGCAGATTTGGACAATGAAATTGATGCATACATGGTCTATAAAAAGAAGATGAACAAAATCATTTACAAGTGCTTCAAGGAAATGAAAAAAGAGGGGAAAAGGTGTTCCATGGCAGCTGTACCCAATAACTCAGCAGCATCATTGATCAAGCAAATCAAAGAAGCTCAAGAATTAAGTCTAAGTTTCTTGCAATCAATCCTAACTTCCATTTCGGAGCCACAAACAAAGGGCTGGTTTGCTGTCTCAAATTTATTACAACAAAATAAAGAAGCCGAAGTTTCTGAAATTAGAAGCATAGAAATAGAGTTGCTGCACCTCAACAGCAAGAAATCCAACAAAGATGGCAATTTTGTCCGAACCCAAAATTTGGTCAAACGACTTGGAGCATTAGAGTCAAGTATTGAAGAAATGGCTCAAGTTTTGGAAGCAGTCTTTAGACTACTGCTTAAAGGCAGAGTTTCTCTTCTTAATATTCTGAACCAGTAAATGATATAGAAATACATGTATATACATATTGTAGATGCCTGCATAAGCAAGACAACATCCACTAATTTGTGGTTTGGATTTCCAGTTTTGATACAAAATTCATAATTACATTATAAATTTATTGGAGTGCTTCAATCGATGATACTGTTTTAACAAATTTTCTTCTGTTAAATTATGCATTTTTGCGATAAAATTTAAATCAGAGATGTTTTATCAAACAAGGTTAGAAATATTAGCTTCTTTGTATATGATTTTCTTTTCAGGTTCTCTAAAATAAAATAAAAATAAAAATAACTAGAATCAAAGGTTGCTCATGATGGAATTCCTGGATATGAAGCACTTTGTTGTTACAGTAATATTTACCTTGTTCTGGATGTAATGTAACACACATTAGACTCAGAAAATATACAAAGATTTGATTGCCATGATATTATCATATACTTCAACAGAATATCCTTCAGGAAGCTTTGACCTTTATATCGTCGACAGCAATTAAAGATGGAAGTATTTTAGTCGAACACACTATATGATGAGATACAGAAGTACTTCATGTTTTACAGAAGCATGCTTGATTTATGTGATGCTTACCCGGCCCTCATCTTTTTCATATTGCCTATCTGTACGACTTGTCTGGCTTTTTACTTTATTCACACCCTGCTTTTTTGGCCTGAAAACGAAAGGGTAGCCAAGTATAGTTTCTAATATACTTTTCATTTATTTAATGAAACTTGAAACCAGAAAAGGTACATTGTGGCCTATTGCCTCGGACATAGTTCTTGTTATCAGAATTTTGAGCTCTGTACCTTTGAAGTTGCTCAGCCGTAAAAGGCTTCTAATCACAAAATCAAACTTTATGCCATACTTGTAATGCCTTTTAGTTTAACAGTTGTTGTAAAGTAATTAAATTCATATTTTGTTCGTGAACGTGCTGATTCTCTTGGTAAAACTCTCGGAAGAGCTGACTTATATTTATAATGTTCATGTCAAATATCATGTTAACTTGCTCTGATTCATTCCTATACTGAAAAAGGCAGTGATGAATATTGTAACTCAAATGGTTACTTAATGGGTGATGACTTTTCTCAATCTTGTTGAGTTGATTTGCACATTTCGATGTTTCATTTCCATGTGCAAAATGTTGTCAATCTGCATCATTTGGATATTGCATAAATTCTTTGATATTACAGTAATCGAAAGAGAAGAAGATAAAATAAATAAAATCCTGTCAACACTGATCCATATCTTAGTTTACAACTCAGCTAAAATATATAAACAAGATTCCCTACTATTTTAAAATTGTTTTTCTAAAGCTACGCATACGTGCAGTTGATTGACATTGACAATGGCCACGAGATTTCCCCGTTTTTCACTCATGAGAAAACGATACAAATATGAAAGAAAGCAAACGCTGCTGTCGACTTCTTCCTCGAAGGTTGGGTTTTAATGAGTTGTTAATGCCTATTATAACGGATATACATGTGTGATATGTTATGAGATCCCAGAACATGGAAGAGACAACACTGTACAGCAGACAATTTTTTATAAGCATCGACAGCCAGGCAAAAGTGAGGATGAGATTCCTTCTATTTTCTTGGTTTTGTATATATTTGCTTCTGTATTGATATTACCACCATCAAATTCAACAAACTAAACCAAAAGAAATGGCATCTTTAGTATCAAAATCCAAATTCTCCAACCATTCTCGATCAATTAGTTTGCCAGCATCCTCCCATCCTATTCTTTCAGTGAATGAGAAACATTTACGCAGATTGAAGTCATCTGAAGGTGCATCTTCGTCATCTAATACATCCGCATCCCAGAGACTGGATGGCCTAAGAAATGTGTACAATTGCCTAGAAGATGTGCTCCAGATGCCAAGGAGCCAACAACTTCTTTCGAGAGAAAAAAATAATGGAACATGGGAAGATGAGATCTTAGATGGATCTTTAAGGCTGTTGGACATTTGCAACACTGCAAGAGATGCATATTCTCTAATGAAGGAGAGCATCCAGGAGCTCGAGTCTTGCCTTAGGAGAAAAAGAGGTGCTAATTTGGACAATGAAATCGATGCATACATGGTCTCTAGAAAGAAGTTGAACAGGGTCATTTGCAAGTGCCTCAAAGAATTTAAGAGAGACGAGAAAAGGTTTTCCATTGCAGCAGTAAACAACAATAACAACACAGCAGCACCATTGATCAATCAAATCAAAGAAGCTCAAGATATTAGTCTAAATTTATTGCAATCAGTCTTAACTTTTATTTCGGAGCCACAGACAAAGGGTTGGTCCTTGGTCTCAAAGTTAATACATCAAAATAAAGGGGAAGCAGAGGTTTCAGAAATTCGAAGCATCGAATTAGAGTTGCTGCACCTTAACAGCAAGAAATCGAAGAAAGATGGAGATCTTGTTCGAACCCAAGATCTTGTTAAACAACTTGGCTCATTAGGATCGAGTATTGAAGAGACGGTTGAAGTTTTGGAAGCTACATTTAGGCTTCTGCTCAAAGCCAGAGTTTCCCTTCTCAACATTCTGAACCAGTAAATCATAGGAAAATACATGTATATAGATAGGCAAGACACCCTCCACTTAGTTGTGGTTGGGTGTCTAATTTTGGTACATAATTCATAAGTACATAAAATCCGGATATTTCCGGATTTCCGGATATTGTTATTTCGGATATTTTGCACACATAAACTTGAATCAGTTCATATTGTTATTTCCGGATATTTTGCACACAGAATCAGAAACATGTTTGATGGAATCTTAGATGTTAAACAAATAAACTTCTTAGCTGATCCAATAATCTTTGTTATGGTTAGAACAAAACTGAACAAAACACTAATACTCTTATATTTAGAACTCAAGCTTTATCATACACCATTGCTTCCCAGCTGCATTGTCTTTCTCTTTAGAACATTGTGAAGCTGTGCTGCTACCTTGTTTCACCTTGAGCCTCTTTCTTGAAATAATATGTCCGTATAGGCAATAGCTAATTAGGACAATTTCCAAATTATATTTAATTACTAATCCATCATCAAAGTTTTTAAGATAATAAGGGCTTTAAGGTGCTTCAAGTACATTGAACAAATGGGGTTATTATTTCTGGGAGTAAAGAGAATAGCCCCAATAATAATATTCATCCATGAGAAGTGCTTAATTAATATCCTGATGGGAATGGCCTTAATTGTTCTAATTTGATATATTTGGCAATGAGGCAACAATTTGTCCTGTACGGTAAACAGAAGCAGTGGTGATTCCGGAAATAACAGTTCATGTTTTAGATGTTTTCTAGCAATGCATCCAAAATAGGGCCTGTGTTTCAAACCTGATGCAATTCATATTCTAATGACTTCAGTTGGTCCAAACCTTATATATATATAGCTTCGTTGGGTATATTTTGCTTGCTTTAAGCTGTTTTTATATGTTGCATACATATACTTGAGTTTTTTCACGTTCCATGAAATTGAAAAATAGTGCCTGTACATTAATTTATTTGAAAATATGCACGAGCAAATCAAGATTCCTCTTGCTCCCCAATGTCAACCAACCTCCCTGAGAATTTGAATAAATATGTTGCGAAACAAGCTGCCATGTCGGCTTCTTCTGTCGAGGTTATGATCTAATCGGTATCGGTATCGGTATCGGTGGTTGCACCCAATAATTTGCCATTTACATAATGTGGTTCTTACATATACAGAGTTGGCATGCTACCAGATCCGAAGACACAACAGTACAACCCCCATATCTTTAATCAGCATATGACAAGGAGACAATGTGGCCATGTGATGAGCCCTTCTTTTTCTTTGACTTTGTATATATATACACACCATTTTACAAGTGTTTGGCATCATCAAACTCAACAAATCCAACAAGAAAAAAAAGTCTTATTTTGCTTTCTGTTTCTAATCTCTGCTAAAGAAAAAGAAAGATGGCAAGTTTAGTTTCAAGTACCAAATTCTCCAATCATTCTCGTTCAATTAGTTTGCCAACATCCTCTCATCCTATTCTTGCAGAGAATGAGAAACATTTACGCAGATTGAAGTCATCCGAAGGTGCATCTTCTGCGTCTTATACATCCACATCCCAGAAATTGGATGGCCTAAGAAACGTGTATGATTGCCTAGACTATGTGCTTCAGCTGCCAAGAAGCCAACAACTTCTTTCCAAAGGAAGAGATGGAACATGGGAAGATAAGATCTTAGATGGATCTTTAAGGTTGTTGGACATTTGCAACACTGCAAGAGATGCGTATTCTCTAATGAAGGAGAGCATCCAAGAGCTAGAGTCTAGTCTTAGGAGAAAAAGAGGTGCAAATTCGGACAATGAAATCGATGCATACATGGTCTCTAAAAAGAAGTTGAACAGGGTTATTTGCAAGTGCTTCAAAGAAATGAAGAAAGAGGAAAAAAGGTGTTCCGTTGCAGCAGTAAACAACGATAACAATGAGGCAGCACCGTTGATCAATCAAATCAAAGAAACTCAAGATATCAGTCTATGTTTATTGCAATCAATCTTGAATTTCATTTCGGAGCCACAAACAAGGGGTTGGTCCATGGTCTCAAAGTTGCTACATCAAAATAAAAGAGAAGGAAAGGCTTCAGAAATTCAAAGCATAGAAGTAGAGTTGTTACACTTAAAAAGCAAGAAAAACAATAAGGTTGGCGATATTGTACGAACCCAGAATCTAGTTGAAAGAGTTGGGGCGTTAGGGGAGAGCATTCAAGAGACGGTTGAGGTTTTGGAAGTGATCCTTAGGCTTTTGCTTAAATCCAGGGTTTCCCTTCTCAACATTCTCAACAATTAAATCCCAAAGTAAATTGTACATACATGTTTGATGCCCACAGTTGGCAAGATATCATCCACTTAAATGTGGTCTTGTATATGTAATTTTGATACAACATTTAGCCAACATATACAGCTCTTCATGCTTTTTCATAAGCAAATGATTTAAATATCCAGATTTTTCTTGTTAAGTTCAAAAATAAAAAACATAATGATTCAAGAATTTGGTCCTTTCGTCCCTTATCCTCAAACGGCAAGTACATGTACATACATTTTAGATGTATTTCTGATTGTTAGATAATAATCCGATTAACTCAATGATATTGAATGACTAATTAGGTGAGACGCGTCAAAATATAACGGATCACATATACTCAAGTATAGGGCTCACCTGTGTCAGTCACTGACGGATGTGTGTACTGATGAGGTCTATGAATCAGTGAAACAAAAAAAGCCAATTTTCGTTCAAAGAAATTGTATGCACCCGCAGGAAAAGTATGAAATTGGAAAAGAAAAACTGAGTATCAACTGATTTTTTCTTTCTTTTTCCTTCTGGAAAACTGAAATGATATATAACTATTTGTCAAGTTAAAAGTTCACCATGAGGTCTTACTTGAAAGTAATAGAAAATACACATAACTTATCCTTGTAAAAGTCAACGATAACTTGTTTCTATCCTGTGGGTTTGCATCCGGGGCTGAATAGATGTTACTTATTTACAGGCATAAACTATTGGACAATGTCAGGTAAGATGCCTCTCCCATGTTACTACTTAAGTGAAGTCTCCTCATTTATTTATTGTTAATTAAGCTCGCACGAGCATTTTGTCGGCAATGCCCACGAGCAAATCAAGATTCCTTTTGTTCCCTCCTCTCTCTCTCTCTCATTGGAATACGATATAAATATGAAAGAATGCAAACACTGCTGCCAGCTTCTTCCCCGGAGGTTGGGGTTTAATGAGTTGTTGGAGCCTATAATTGATGATTATCCACAAGATTCTTACACATACATTTATTATATGCTATGAGATCCGAGAACATGTATGAGACAACACAGTACACAATACAAATTTTTAATAAGCATTGACAGCCAAGCAAAGTGAAGTTATGATTCCTTCTATTTTCCTTGGCTTTGTATATATATATATAGACAGATGTAGAAGACAATTACCATCATCAAATTCAGCAATTCAACAAAGTAAGAAAACAAAAGAAAAAAGATGGCTACTTTAGCTTCAAAATCCCAGTTATCCAACCATTCTCGTTCAATTAGTTTGCCAACATCCTCTCATCCTATTCTTGAGGAAAATGAGAAACATTTATGCAGATTGAAGTCATCTGAAGGTTCTGCGTCTTATATATCCACATCCCAGAAATTGGATGGCCTAAGAAACCTTTACAAATGCCTAGAAGATGTACTTCATATGCCAAGGAGCCAACAGCTTCTTTCCCGAGAAAAAAATAACGGAACATGGGAAGATGACATCTTGGATGGATCTTTAAGGTTGTTAGACATTTGCAACACCGCAAGAGATGCATATTCTCTTATGAAGGAAAGTGTCCAGGAGCTCGAGTCATGTCTTAGGAGAAAAAGATGTGCAAATTTGGACAGTGAAATCAATGCATACATGGCCTCTAAAAAGAAGCTAAACAGAATCATTTGCAAGTGCTATAAGGAAATGAAGAAAGAGGAAAAAAGGTGTTCCATGGCAGCTATAGCCGATAACTCAGCAACAAAATTGATCAACCAAATCAAAGAAGCACAAGAACTAAGTCTATCTTTATTGCAATCAAGCCTAACTTTCATTTTGGAGCCACAGACAAAGGGTTGGTCCATGGTCTCAAATTTACTACATCAATATAAAGGAGAAGCAAAGGTTTCTGAAATTCAAAGCATAGAAGTAGAGTTGTTGCACCTTAACAGCAAGAAATCGAGGAAAGATGGAGATCTTGTTCGAACTCAAGATCTTGTCAAGCGGCTTGGCTCATTAGGGTCGAGTATTCAAGAAATGGATGAAGTTTTGGAAGCAGTCTTTAGGCTTCTGCTTAAAGGCAGAGTTTCCCTTCTCAATATTCTGAACCAGTAAATGATAGGAAAAATACATGTATATACACAGGCAAGACAACATCCACTAATTTGTGGTTTGGATGTCCAGTTTTGACACAAAATTCATGAGTAAATTATAAATTTATTAGAGTGCTTCAATCAATACTGTTTTTTGACAAATTTTCTTCTGTTAAATTATGCATCTTGCCTTAATATCATTATCAGAGATGTTCTATCAATCCAGGTTAGGAATCTGATCTTCATAAAAATAAAAAATAAAAACAAGAAATAGAATCAAAGCTTGTTCATGATAGAATTTCCGGATATTTTGCGCACAGAATCAGAAGAAAACTTGATAGAATCTAAGATATAAAGAACTTTAATCTTTTTGGTTGATCCAATTATTAATCTTTACCTTGTTCTGGATGGAACGCGCATCAGACTCAGAAAATATAAAAAAAAAATTATTCCCCTGATATTATCATTTACTACAACGGAATATCCTTCAGGAAGCTTGACCTTTATAAGATGCAAGTATTTTACTGGAACAACTATATGATTTGTCTTTCCTGAATCTACGGTCCACTTATCTATATGATGAGATACAGAAGAACTTAATGTCTGTACTCTGTAGTAAATCAAAATGAGCCATGAGTGCATATCACATGTCTCTAATGACTTTTTCACCATATTCGAATTCTTGATCTGTTCGACTTGTCTGGCTTTTTACCATATTCAAACCCTGCTGTTTTTTGTCATGAAACAAAGGGGGTAATCTATGCCTTTTTTTTTTTTTTTTTTTTTTTTAAATAGAATTTTCAGTTATATGAAACTTGAAACCACAGAAAGGTACATTATGGCCTTTTACTATTGCCTCAGACATAGTTCTTGTTATCAGAATTTTGAACTCTGCACCTTTGAAGTTGCTCAACCCTAAAAGGCTTCTAATCACAAAATCTGATTTGCTGCCATACTTGTAATGCCTTTTAGTTTAACAGTTGTTGTAAAGTAATTAAACCCATATCATGTTCGTAACCACTGATTTGCCTGGTAAAACTCGGAAGAGACAGACATATAATGTTCATGTCAAATAGCATGTTAATTTGCTCTGATTCATTCCTATATTGAAAAAGGCAGCGATGAATATTCTAACCCAATTAATGCTTACTAAATGGGTGATGACTTTTCTCAATCTTGTTGATTTGATTTGCACATTTCGATGTTTCATTTCCATGTGCAAAATGTTGTCAATTGGCAGCATTTTGGATATTGCATGAATTCTTTTTTGATATTACAGCAATCAAAACAGAAGAAGATAAAATAAATAAATTTCTGTGAACAGTACTCATCCACATCTTAGTTTACTACTCAGCTAAAATAAACAAGATTCCCTACTAGTACTTTTAAATTGTTTTTCTGAAGCTATGCGTACGTGCAGTTGATTGACAATGGCCACGAGATTCCCCCATTTTTCACTCATGAGAAAACGATATAAATATGAAAGAAAGCAAACGCTGCTGTCGGCTTCTTCCTCGAAGGTTGGGTTTTAATGAGTTGTTAATGCCTATTATTGATCATCATCAACAAGATAAGATTATTACGGATACATGTGGTTATATGTTATGAGATCCCAGAACATGGAAGAGACAGCACAGTACAGCAGACAATTTTTTATAAGCATCGACAGCCAGGCAAAAGTGAGGATGAGATTCCTTCTATTTTCTTGGTTTTGTATATATTTGCTTCTGTATTGATATTACCACCATCAAATTCAACAAACTAACAAAGCTAAACCAAAAGAAATGGCAACTTTAGTCTCAAAATACACATTCTCCAACCATTCTCGATCAATTAGTTTGCCAATATCCTCTCATCCTATTCTTGAGGTAACTGAGAAACATTTACGCAGATTGAAGTCATCCGAAGATGCATCTTCAACGTCTTATGCATCCACATCCCAGAAATTGGATGGCCTAAGAAACGTGTATGATTGCCTTGACGATGTGCTTCAGCTACCAAGAAGCCAACAACTTTTATCCAAAGAAAAAGATAATGGAACATGGGAGGACGAGATCTTGGATGGATCTTTAAGGTTGTTGGACATTTGCAACACGGCACGAGACACGTATTCCATGTTGAAGGAAAGCGTTCAGGAGCTCGAGTCTTGCCTTAGGAGAAAAAGAGGAGTAGATTTTAACAGTGAAATTGATGCATACATGACCTCTAAAAAGATGTTGAACAAAGTCATTTGCAAGTGCTTGAAAGAATTAAAGAGAGCTGAGAAAAGATGCTATATGGCAGTAGTAAACGGAAACACAGCAGCACCGTTGATCAATCAAATCAAAGAAGCTCAAGATACCAGTCTTAATTTATTGCCATCCGTCTTAACTTTTATTTCAGATCCACAGACAAAGGGTTGGTCCTTGGTCTCAAAGTTAATACACCAAAATAAAGGAGAAGCAGAGGTTTCGGAAATTCGAAGCATAGAAGTAGAGTTGTTGCACCTAAACAGCAAGAAATTGAAGAAAGATGGAGACCTTGTTCGAACCCAAGATCTTGTTAAACGACTCGGGAGATTAGGATCGAGTATTGAAGAGATTGTTGAGGTTTTGGAAGCTACCTTTAGGCTTGTGCTTAAAGCTAGAGTTTCTCTTCTCAACATTCTGAACCAATAAATCATAGGAAAATACATGTATATAGATACTAGATAGGCAAGACACCGTCCACATATTTGTGGTTTGGATGTCTAATTTTGATACATAATTCACAATTACATACAACTTTGTTGGGTTACCTCAATCAATACTATTTTGATGATTTTTCTACTGTTATAAGAGCCTTAAAATTATCCCAGATGTTTCTTTGTACATATAAATAATACATAAAAATAAAATAAAAATAAAAAAAAGAACGACGACGACAACTTGAATCAGGCTTGTTCATATTGTTATTTCCGGATATTTTGCACACAGAATCAGAAACATGTTAAACAAATAGCCTTCTTAGCTGATCAAATAATCTTTGTTATGGTTAGAACAAAATTGAAACGACATTAGGCATACACAACTAGGGATTAGTCTCAATATTTTTGATTTGATCCCAAAGTTTTTTAAGCTTGTGAATTCTTGTGTGCCTATCAAACTACCTTACAATAATGATCTGTTCTAGTGAGTCAGATCAAGATTCCTCTTGCTCCCCAATGCCAACTAGCCTCCTTGAGACTTGAATAAATATTAAAGGAAACAATCTGTCCTGTCTGCTTCTTATCCGGAGGTTACCATCCAATCGGTTGTTGCACCCATTAATTTACCATATTCCATCTGTGGTTCTTACGGATACTGAGTTACATGTTATCAGATCCAAAGACACAATAGTGCAGTGAATATTTTTTTATCAGCATATGACAATGAGACAATGTGGCCATGTGAGCCCTTCTTCATCTCTCATATGATATATATATACACATCCGCGTACTAGAGTTTGGCATCATCAAATTCAGGCTATTCAGCAGACCCAAAAAGAACTCAACGAGTTTTCTTTCACTCTTCTTTTGCTGAAGATATAAGATGGCAAGTGCTAAATTCTCCAATCATTCTCGATCAATCAGTTTGCCAACATCCTCTCATCCTATTCTTGCTGATGCTGAGAAACATCTACGCAGATTGAAGTCATCCGACGGTGCATCTTCTACATCTTCTACATCCACATCCCAGAAATTAGATGGCCTAAGAAACATTTATGATTGCCTAGAAGATGTACTTCAGATGCCAAGGAGCCAACAGCTTCTTTCCCGAGAAAAAAACAATGGAACATGGGAAGAGGAGATCTTGGATGGTTCTTTAAGGTTGTTAGACATTTGCAACACCGCAAGAGATGCATATTCTCTCATGAAGGAAAGCGTCCAGGAGCTCGAGTCAACCCTTAGGAGAAAAAGAGGTGTAAATTTGGACAGTGAAATCGATGCATACATGTTTTCAAAAAAGAGGTTCAACAAAGTCATTTGCAAGTGCTTAAAAGAATTGAGGACAGCTGAGAAAAGGAGTTCCACTGCAGCAGTGAACAACACAGCAGCACCGTTGATCAATCAAATCAGAGAAGCTCAGGAAATCAGCCTGAATTTATTGCAATCAATCCTAAATTCCATGTCGGAGCCACAGACAAAGGGTTGGTCCTTGGTCTCAAAGTTACTAAATCAAAAAGGAGAAACAGAGGTTTCTGAAATTCGAAGTGTAGATGTAGATTTGTTGGTCCTCAAAAGCACGAAATACAATAAAGGTGGAGATATTATACGAACTCAGAATCTAGTTCGAAAGGTTGGGGCATTAGGATCGAGTATTGAAGAAACGGTTGAGGTTTTGGAAGTGATCCTTAGGCTCATGCTTAAAGCCAGGGTTTCCCTTCTCAACATTCTCAACAACTAAATCCTAAAGTACAAATGTACATACATACATACTAGATGCCCCAAAATGTGGTACTGTATATGTAATTTTGATAGAAGGCATTATAAACAGCTTTTCATGTTTTAAGCAATGCCACTTTTAAAAACTCTTCATACCTTACATTTATTTTATTTCATTTACTTATTAAGCAAATGATGTTGAGAGGATTTTGCATCATTTAAACAAAAGGAAATTTATAAACCCATACTTAGATGCAAAACTAACTCCTAACCTGGCCAAACACCGGGTAGTTGATAGTATAGCGAGATAAGAAGTGGGTCGATCCACGAGAATTGGGATGTTGAATCTAATTTTGTTAATCTTTCCAATTGTTACTACTAGTTATTACTAAAACTAAAACAGACAAGTAAACTGATGGAGAGGACTATTAATCCAAAGCCGAAACAATAATTGCGAACCAAAATAAATAAAACTACAACTACTTAAAAACAAGTAAAACTAACGAACCCATGATAACGACTAAAGCAATATAACATAGAACAAACATGATCCACCATCCCGCAACCCTTAATTCTTCCCTAGATTATCTTATGATGATTTAATTCAAGTTGTGGTTCACCTCTCTTAAGTAATCTTCTATCTCTCGATTTTAAAGATTTACACATCATAAAACGAGGTGCAAGATCTCTCAATCTAACAACCTAGAGATTCAACCTATCAACTTTCGTTATGTCAAGGTTAAAAAATCTCATCTTTCCTATGGTGATCTAAGGTTTACACCGACTTTCGTCATACGGTAAACATCAATAGCAATACAACTTTCGTTATCGATTGCATAACACATAATCAAAGGAAAGAAAACAACTTTAAAATTAAACTCACAAGATCATCCATGGACAAGAAATAGAAGTTGCTGAAAAGTATTACATGACTGCTCCAAGTTCAAAGCTTCGAGAGATCATCATGGTGATCAAACAAGAAAAGGAAAACAAAAGAGGTAAAACCTAATCTAACCCGGATCACCCAAGCACAAGGCTTGGGTGATCGGCCTGAAGCTGGGAAGAGAGCGGCCGCTCTGTGTTTTTGTGTGTGGAAGAAAATCGATCAATAATAATCTCTCGAATGAATTGGGAGTCGCCAGATTTATAGGCAAAGCAGATGCTGATGCGCATAGCCTCAACGCCGGTTTCATCCGTGGGGACGCCAGATTTGGCCTTTTGAACGCTGATTCCATTCGGAACTCCGGTTCCATGCTTTTTCGAGCTCTCGGATTGCTTTGCACTTCCCGAACGCCGGTTCCTTTATAACGCCTTGATTCCACCTTCAAACGCCAGATTTGAGCTTTTGAACTCGGGCCCACTTTGTCTTTGAGCTAATCCGATGATTCTTTGTCCTTATCTCTTAACACCCCATCCTTATCCATTGTAACAAACCTTATCTCTTGATATTCTAGATGATTCATGACTTGTCCTCCTTGATCTTATCCTTTTGCCACTTGTCACTTCCAAGCTTGAACACTTGTAGGCTCTAATTAATCAATGAATAATACCAAAATGTAATACAATTCCAAAATAATAATAAATCATCATTTAAGCACTAAATTCATTACATTTTGAAATTAACTCATTAAAAATATCATTTGCTCAATATTTAAATATAAATCTCGATTTCTATGAAAAACATAAGAATATGGGGAAAATTGATATAAAATATATCGTTAAAAATCGTATAATTTGACCGAGAACAACTCCCCCACACTTAGCTTTTTGCTCGTCGAGCAAAACAAAACAAAAATCAAGACTCGAGACGTATAAACATTTATGCAAATATAAAACATATTCAAGTCGTTTAGAGGTTCACCCAGGTGTGTGTGTGCATAGCCATAATAAATTTCCACTAAAACCGCACTTGAAATTGATTCAAGCAAAACTAGCTAACATCCCATTAAATTAGAAATATAAAAACGATTATAACATGCACCTCACAAAACATACAAATTCGAAAAACAATAATATGGAGTATTTAAAATATTTCCGACATACTTAGAGGATAATCCCTACAACATATCTTTCAGTTTATACTGGGGATAAGATATACGATAACTATGTCTTATATTCAATTCATATCACTTCTCATCTAAGTTGATTTAATTATTTTTCATTTAAACACACATCAGAATGAGCTATTGCCCTCATAGTAGAATAGGACATTTCGAGATAATCCCCTACCTACTCAAATCATAAGGCAATTTCTTCTTCCGATCGCCGTGAGCTTTTGGTCATCATAGTGGTATAGGACATTTCGAGATAATGCCCTCATCTCACTCCAATCATCGACCAGCTTTCGACATACTCAACTAATTCATTCATTAACTCAACTTTTCAAAAAACAATAGTTACGTGTCACTTATCACATTCAAACTTCAAGATATTCACGAAGATGACATACTTTTAATTCTAAATACAAACTATTAAAATTTTCAAAATTCATATGAAAGCAAAGAATCATGCGATAATCATCAAAAATCTCCAATCAACTGGGCATAGCTTTAAATTATAGCTCATCATTTACTATGGCACGTGAAAAATAGGTTGGGTGAAACATCTAAATTACTAAATATGCAGTATAAAGCATCAATGATATAAACTCAAACAAAGACATGCATTTGTTCACTCGGGACAAAAACAAAAATTTTGAAAAATTTAGCATTTTCATAGAAATATGACTAATATGGCAAAAGAGTGTAGATACTAATCCCTTCCCCCACACTTAGATTGCAACTTGTCCTCAAGTTGTGCAGAAATAAAAAGTTTAGGAACTTAGCTGATTGTATTTCCAAGTGGCAGTCCGGAAAGAACCCTGAAGAACCAAAATTGCTTGACTATCCTTGGAAATGTGGAGCATCACAGATCCAAGTAAGCTTGAATAGATCAGTAGACTTGTGGAGCATCACAGGAATACTGACATCGACGTGAAAGCACACAACAGCTATTAAAAGTGTCCTGCATACTTGATCAGTGCAAAAAGAGTCTACGGGGAAAAAGAATTATACATTGAAAACACAAGGAGAATAAATCATAGAGATGTTTCAGATTAAGCTCAGATAAGGATGGAACATATACATGGACATTGCAAAATAGTAGGCTAGGTGCAACTACATTACAATGCAAACTACATGATATGTAATCCTAATAAAAGAAAACGCAAAGCAGGCTCAAATTTGAGCGGGTTGTGAAGACAACCCTACAAGTGACTACGGCCCTTAAAGAAAAGAAAACAATGCAACTAGATGACATGCAACTAAATGAGATGCGTAAATAAAAGAAAATAAAAGGAAGAAAACTAGCCCCTTAATTTGCAACATGACATGTATAAAATAAACGTCTACCAAGTAATGATAGCTTACGATAAACGACAGTACTATTCATTACATGTAATGCAGACGCGCCTTAAGACTCATCAAAAGTGATAGCATTATGGAAACCAACAGTTAGCTATACTAAACAGATATAACTCATATGGAAAATGACGTAGCATACGGAAACCGACAGTAGCTACCCATATGAGTTATAAAACAACAAGAAAGCACATAAGTCTCAAAGCTTAAAAGATTCATCACACGGTATGTAGCATACTGGAAACCGACATTAGCTACTAAATAACAATAAGACCAGTTATAGCTTACGAGAACCGACAGTCACTATAACTTGCATAGATGAATCAAGTAAAAGAGATAAAATCAATTATTTAACATGGATTCGTAGATGGAAAGATATGAATATGCAAGTTCAGGACATCTACGTAAAAATAAAAAGCCACAGAAGCTCATATTAAAAACATCCAAGTCAAATAAAGCGTTATAAATCAAGACAGGAAGAAATTGGAACCTGGACTCAGGGTTGGACGCCCGTCCAACTATTTGAACGTGCGTTCCATCTTCAAGACGGGCGTTCAGCTGAAAATTTCACACTGAACGGGCGTTTCAGCACTCAACCGGGCGTTCCACCTACATATTATAAACTTGGACGGGCGTTCACTTACCTTGAACGCTCGTCCCACACCAGATATGCAACAGATATGCAGGAAAATAACAGTAAATCCCAAAAACTCTAAACATACATCATATATCACAGCACCGCAACCCCATCAAATTAGCACAGAGGGTTAGAGTACACCTAAACATATAATTCACGTTGAACAAATTGAGTAAAAAAACTTTTTGCACCTTCTTAACCCAACGGTCATCGAAACATGGCAAAAATAAAAACTCTCAATTTATTAAACGCTACTTTTATTGAAAACAGTAAATTGTAACAAAATCAAGAATTAACTCAAATAGATTCAACAGAACACCGATTCCCCGGCAACGGCGCCACTTTTGTTGAGAGGATTTTGCATCATTTAAACAAAAGGAAATTTATAAACCCATACTTAGATGCAAAACTAACTCCTAACCGGCCAAACACCGGGTAGTTGATAGTATAGCGAGATAAGTAAGGGGTCGATCCACAAGGAATTGGGATGTTGAATCTAATTTTGTTAATCTTTCCAATTGTTACTACTAGTTATTACTAAAACTAAAACAGACAAGTAACCTGGACAGAGGACTATTAATCCAAAAGCAGAAACAATAATTGCGAACCAAAATAAATAAAACTACAACTACGAAAAAACAGAAAACTAACTTAACCCATGATAACGACTAAAGCAATATAACATAGAACAAACATGATCCACCATCCCGCAACCCTTAATTCTTCCACTAGATTATCTTATGATGATTTAATTCAAGTTGTGGTTCACCTCTCTTAAGTAATCTTCTATCTCTCGATTTTAAAGATTTACACATCATAAAACGAGGTGCAAGATCTCTCAATCTAACAACTCAGAGATTCAACCTATCAACTTTCGTTATGTCAAGGTTAAAAATCTCATCTTTCCTATGGTGATCTAAGGTTTACACCGACTTTCGTCATACGGTAAACATCAATAGCAATACAACTTTCGTTATCGATTGCATAACACATAATCAAAGGAAAGAAAACAACTTTAAAATTAAACTCACAAGATCATCCATGGACAAGAAATAGAAGTTCTTTGAAAAGTATTACATGATCGCTCCAAGTTCAAAGCTTCGAGAGATCATCATGGTGATCAAACAAGAAAAGGAAAACAAAAGAGGTAAAACCTAATCTAACCCGGATCACCCAAGCACAAGGCTTGGGTGATCGGCCTATAAGCCAGATGAGCGGCCGCTCTGTGTTTTTGGTGTGTGGAAGAAAATCGATCAATAATAATCTCTCGAATGAATTGGGAGGCTGCTTTGATTTATAGGCAAGCGATGCTGATAGATTCAACGCCGGTTTCATCGTGGGACGCTTGATTTGGCCTTTGGAACGCCAGTTCCATTCTGGAACTCCAGTTCCATGCTTTTTCTGAGCTCTCAGTATTGCTTTGCACTTCCTGGAACGCCGGTTCCTTATAAACATGATTCCACCTTCAAAACGCCGTTTGAGCTTTTGAACTCGATTCCGCTTTGTCTTTGAGCTAATCCGATGATTCTTTGTCCTTATCTCTTAACACCCCATCCTTATCCATCAGAATAAACCTTATCTCTTGGATATTCTAGATGATTCATGACTTGTCCTCCTTGATCTTATCCTTTTGCCACTTGTCACTTCCAAGCTTGAACACTTGTAGGCTCTAATTAATCAATGAATAATACCAAAATGTAATACAATTCCAAAATAATAATAAATCATCATTTAAGCACTAAATTCATTACATTTTGAAATTAACTCATTAAAAATATCATTTGCTCAATATTTAAATATAAATCTCGATTTCTATGAAAAACATAAGAATATGGGGAAAATTGATATAAAATATATCGTTAAAAATCGTATAATTTGACCGAGAACAAATGACCTGTGCAATTAAATATCCATATTCTCCAAGAAATTTGAAGAATTTGGTCCGTCATGTCCTATCCTTGAATGTTAAGTGCTATGTTTCATTGTTTATGTGCAAATTAAATCCTAAAGTACAAATGTACAAATTGGATGGCCTAAGAAACCTTTACAAATGTCTTGACGATGTACTTCAGATGCCTAAGATCCAACAGCTTCTTTCTCGAGAAAAGAAAAAAAAAACGGAACATGGGAAGATGAGATATTGGATGGATCATTAAGGTTGTTGGACATTTGCAACACAGCAAGAGATGCATATTCTCTTATGAAGGAAAGCGTCCAGGAGCTCGAGTCTTGCCTTAGGAGAAAAAGAGGTGCAGATTTGGACAGTGAAATGGATGCATGCATGGCCTCTAAAAAGAAGTTGAACAGAGAATTATTCGCAAGTGCTTCAAGGAAATGAAAAAAGAGGAAAACATCATAGACATGGATCCAGACCAAGAATGATAATTGTTGCCTTCTAGTAAAGGAGGTATCAGTACAAATGAGGGATATATTCTCGTTAGGATAAAGAAAGTATATATGGTCCTCTAAAGTCTATATTCACAACAGTCGCCTGATTTCTATTATTGCTTGAACTTGATGAACTTCGATCAACAATGAAGTAAACAAAGTGATTACTTCCTAGAATCTTCAAGAAACGCAGCGCTGAGCACTATAGCTTTGACACCGTGCAGAAATTGTAGTACTAAAAACAATTTTCTAATCATGAAAACTCTGCTCAAACAAAGATGAACTCTCAAGTTCAATCCAACAAGAAAAACAGAACAAAATAAATTAACTGAAGGCCGGAAGAATTCAACTTACGTTGATCATTTTCAGTAGTAACAAGATCATTTTCGATGCAACTTTAAGCCTTCTACTTCTTCTATCCTGACTGATAATTGTTTCAGTAAATGTGGATATGCATAAAATTTAGTGTCCTTTTGCTTTCCCTTTCTGAACAATACATATTTGCAGGAATTGATGTCTTCCGTTGTAACTTAAAACAAGTTCCATTGAGATATATATATATATACTTGGCGACAATAGTTTGTTGTGTCTGATCAGAATGCCTCACGTTGGAAAAGTAGTAGAATCTTCACCCCCATATAAATGTGAGGCATATAAAGTGCTGTCATTAACTCTAAGCAATTTTTTTAGACCAAGCGAGGACGGCGGTCGGTTTTACATTAGTTAATAAAGGCATCGATCTAGTGGGAATCTTTATTAATTAATATGAAATTTCAGACGGAAAAGAAGGCATTGTTAATGCAGATGCAGAGTAACAATGCCATGTCCCGGAAATTAAACCAGGATTTATACACGGGTAATCACCATAACAAAGTTAACTTAACTTAAAACGTTAAGTAGAAGACATTCAACATTCACATATACAATTTTGGAACAAACAAAGACAAAAACTGTCTAGATGACATACATATGCAAGTGTATTAGATGACCCATCATTGGGCATATGATTGTTATTTAGTTGATTCATGCCTTTATGATTGTTATCAAGAGTAACTGCGGGCGCATGTAATTCAAAGGTTGTCTAGCCGGCCGGTCAATGTTGGCGGTACATCATGGATCGAGCGTGGCGGGGTGGGGCTAAAATGCTTAGAGACCACTCTAGAATCCAAAAGGTCCACAATACGTGTGAAGCTGACACATCTTGGGACTTTATATTGATTGGTAGAAGCACCCCTGGAAATGGCTTCGTGCATCAACTCCTCAAATGTCCCATTTTTCACAACTCTGATTTCAAGTGGTCCTATGATGTTTCCTTTCCCCCTCTTTATTTTGTATAACTCACTCAACGATTCTTCAATGGCTAAACAACATTCATTCAACACCTCTTTGCTCAGATTGTTAGTAGCGTCCTTGATTAGCAACTCCCAGTAAATGACATAGTGTCCTGGTATTATCTTGATGTCAGCATAGCTTGTGTAATCCACCACATCAACATTGTACGGACGCAACAAGGCCGACGCGTTGTCAATGCCTTTTTGTAATTCAGTCTCAGAAGTCTTTTCTACATCAATGCTTAATACCACATTCTTTCTCTTCACAAATTCAAGCTGTGGTGCCGCGTTATGAAAGCCAGTCACCTGAAACATACTAGGAATGAATTCGCCACCGGCCGCCCGGCAAAAAGCAAAAAATTAACATAATTCAGTTATGAAGTATTACATACCTGTACGATGTCACCCATACGGTAACGGTAAAGCCCTGTATAGGTAGTGACCACGATTTCATATTGTTGACCGACCTCTAAATCAGCAAGGTCGACAAGGAAAGGTGAGGATTCAGAATCAGAAGAGATAGGTACTGGATATGAGATAGTCGAGTCACTGTCGTAATATTGGATGAATTCGAAGTAGGCCATATCTGGCATGATGGTGTATGAGATTTCTGAAGGTTTGCACAATGGCTTTAGATTAATCCCGAAAAAACACTCAGAGGATGCATACCAGGGAGATACAAGGGGTAGCCCGCCACTATAGTAATCAAGAGTAGGAATGTACTGAGCCATTGTTCCGGTAACAACGGTACTTATGTACTTAGTATGTGGCCAGATTCTTGTTATAATCATCTCCCACTTTTCACTTTCACATTCCTTCATTATAAATTCTGCAAGCTCGGGATTTGGCTTGCAAAGAATTTTCGACATGCATTCTCTTACTGAAGGGTCAGTGACTAATGTATGGTTTAATGTCCCCGTTTTGATAT
Source organism: Gentiana macrophylla (assembly GCA_026214975.1). Classification (NCBI taxonomy): domain Eukaryota; kingdom Viridiplantae; phylum Streptophyta; class Magnoliopsida; order Gentianales; family Gentianaceae; genus Gentiana; species Gentiana macrophylla. The sequence goes on from CM047805.1 coordinate 156,870,170, forward strand.
CATGGGCAAGTCTTTTCCAATTGACTTGGAGGAATCGTATGGCTCGGAGAAGACCGGAGCCAAATGTGGCACTTATTCTTAGGACCTCTTCTCTCATGAGAAAGCCACATAGCATCTGAGAGTACATGCTTTGAAACGAATCGACACATAAAACAGTCTCCGCAGGGCTAGTGAAAACCAGGTAAGGATCGTATGTCACGTTATAGATGAGAAGATTCTTGTACATGCTGGCTAGCACGGGTCGTACGACTTTGCCACCAGGGGTCATGATGTCGGCAACGGTGGAAATAAAATTCAAATCTTTCCCTTTATTTAAATCTGGGATGTAACTGTACGTTGAGTCAATCAAAAGGGCAAAAGAAATCAATACCATTTTTTAAAAATCAAAATCAAAATCAAAATCATCTTGTAGCATTTTGTTGTTTTCAAAAAAGTTAACAGACTCATGGAAGTTTATGTTAGGGAGGAAAAGAACAATAAATAAATGCCGCCACCGGTATTGTCAAGGCTGAATTTTGTAATGTCAAGGTAAAATTTTACGCTGTATTGTTGCTATAGACAATGTAAATGTTTAAATTTACACTGTATTGCTGTGGCAATATCAAATTTTTGCCCTGACATTACCAAATATAGCTAGTATTGAGAATACTACGGTAGCTGAGTCACCGTAAAGGGGCTGTTGAGTCATCATGATTGACCTCCTCACCATTCTGTCAGATCGGGATGGAGAGGTCCTGTGGGCGAAAGATATCGCCTTTTTACACCTTGAGAATACTACAATTGCTATAGACAATGCATTTTTTTTTCTTTTAACAAACAAAAATTTCATGTAATGATCATCTATTAACTTACATGTTTATGACCGGCATGAGAAGACTTGTAAACTTCATTCTGCGATGCGTCTCTTCATGTGTGACTGGGAAGAGCTTTCTTTCCCCACCTGACGTGCCAGAACTGCAAGTACATATATTCAAACTTCTTGTTAACTTACCAATCATTTTTTCTCAAATAAACTTTCGGATATTCTCCGTCTCACCCTGTAGTATGAGGTGTACATTTTAGGAATCGTAAGTTATGAATTGAGAGAAACACTTGTGTGGAGAGGATATTTTGAGGTGAAGTGATGGGTGATGAGGAAAGTGATCTGAATCACTGAATCTGGACTAAATCGAAGAACAAAACGAATTGGGGATTTAGGGTTTTTGAGGGGTAAACAAAATATAACATAGTAGCTTTATTTATATTTTGGTAAATGTTTTTCTCTGCTTACAAAAGTCAGCAGACTTACTATTTATACTAAGGGGAAATAAATACATCTAAGCAATAAGTACGGACTAACAAAACGAAAATACGGATATACATAACACCCCCCCTCAAGATGGACTGAGGAGCAATACATGTCTCTCATCTGGAAGCACTGAAGCAGTGAGTGAAACAACGGACTATCCAATGGCTTCGTGAAGATATCGGCGAGCTGATTCGTGCTTGAGATAGGGAGGATCTTTCACAAGTCCATCTTGAATTTTCTCTTGTATAAGGTGGCAATCGATTTCGATGTGTTTAGTTCTCTCATGGAATACGGGATTGTGGGCTAAATGTATGGCGCTAATATTATCGCAATACAAATGAACAGGTTTGGGGAATGGTACATGGAAATCATCACCCAGAAAACATAGCCATTGTAGCTCACAAACAGCTAATGCAAGAGCCCGGCATTCGGCTTCGGTTGAGCTTCGAGAGACCGTCGTTTGTTTCTTGGATTTCCAAGAAACCAAAGCATTGCCGATGAACATGCAATAGCTGGTGATGCTACGTCGTGTGTCCTTGCAGGCTCCCCAGTCAGAATCCGCAAAACCAGTCAACGTAATAGAGTTCGTAGGTGGATAGAACAATCCCTTCCTAAGAGCAGATTTAACATATCTCAATACCTGTTGCGCAGCATGATAATGATGAATGGTTGGTGCATCCAACAATTGGCTTAATTGTTGTGTCGCAAATGATATATCCGGTCGGGTGATGGTGAGATAAAGCAGTTTTCCCACCAAGCTGCGGTAAAGTGTGTTATCAGACAAAAGAGCCGAATCACCTTGATACAGAGATGCTTTGGACTTCATTGGTGTGGCTACACCCTTACAATCTAACATATCAAAGGTCTCAAGGAGATTGAGAGCATATTTTCGTTGCAAAACAACTATACCTGAATTGCTCCTTGAGATTTCCAACCCCAAGAAAAACTTCAAAACACCCAGGTCTTTGATTTTGAAGAGGCTGTGTAGGCGTGTTTTAACCTCAACAATTAATGGCAAGTGATCACTGGCTAATACAATATCATCCACATATGCCAATGCTATAATAAAATGACCATCTACCTATTTTATGAACATGCGGTGATCGTGTTTAGACTGTTGATATTCCAGATTTTCAAGTGCCATGGTAAGTTTGTGATTCCATTGGCGACTAGCCTGTTTAAGGCCGTAAAGGGATTTTCGTAAACGACAAACCTGCTTCGGATGAGAGGATTGGAACCCCAGTGGAAGCTTCATGTAGACCTCCACATCAAGGTCTCCATGAAGAAATGCGTTATTGACGTCCAGTTGGTGTAAATGCCAACCCTAGGCAGCGGCAGTGGTGACCTTTGCTACAGGAGAAAAGGTCTCCTCGAGTCAATACCCGGGTTTGAGTATACCCCTTGGCCACTAGGCGTGCCTTATACCATTCTAAAGACCCATCCGCGTTGTACTTTACCTTATAAACCTATTTACACCCAAAGGTTTTTTTTCCTTCCGGTAGGTTAACTATTTCCCACGTCTTAGTAGAATCTAATGCATCAATTTCGTTCTTCATAGCCTCTCTCCATTCTGGACTAACTACGGCCTGGTTATAGGTTTGAGGCTCAGGGATTTTGTCAAGTGTAGCAGTGAAAACAGAATGTTCTGGAGATAGTCGTGCACAACTAATAAAGGACTCCAATGTGTGGGGTGAAGCACGTTTTACTGTTTGTGCACAAACATAATCTTTCAAGTAAGTGGGTGGACGATGAGGCCGTGTGGGCCTTTGTACAGGTGCTGGTGATGTATCATTTTGAGGGTGTTCTGGCAAGATACTATCATCAGGTTGCGTGTCATGTGTATCATGTTCAACAGGAACAAAAGTGGAAACATCATGAATGTCTAAATCAGCAGCAAAGCATGGCAAAGACAAAGGCTCAAACTGATCATGTGACTCATGGTCCTTGCATGCATTTGTTAAGGCAAAACTAGCTCATGGAAGATTACATCACGTGAAATAAAAATGTCCTTCGTAATTAAATCAAGAAGAACATACCCTTTCGATGTTTCGGACACACCAAGATGAACACAAGTGCGAGCTCTAGTATCAAACTTATGGCGATCTCGTGTCAAGGAAGCAGCAAACGCTAGACACCTCAATACTTTCAAAATTTTCAGCTCAGGTACCTTTTGATAAAGACACTGATAGAGAGTATAAATACCCAAAATCGGAGTATGTGTAAGATTAATGAGTTTTACGGCATGTTGTACATGCAGTGTCCCCAATAAAATACAGGTAAATTGGCCTGAAAAGGCAACGATCTAGCTATGTTTAGGATATGTTGGTGTTTTCTCTCCACAACCCCGTTTAGTTGTGGAGTAAACGCAGCTTTCCTGATGAACGATACCCTTCTCTGCATAAAAATCCTCCCATCTAAATTTTGCCCCATTATCCGTTCGAAGTACCTTAATCTTCTTGTGAAATTGAGTTAAGGCATAGACATAAAAGCTTTGTATTAATGGCCTGACCTCTGTTTTAGATTTCACCAAGAAAACCCAGGTATAACGAGTAAAATCATCTACTACAGTCATAAAATAGTACTGACCATGGACTGTTGACTGTCTATATGGGCCCCACAGGTCCATGTGTACCAAATCAAAAGAAGATTCTACTTCACTTGTACTTAAAGAAAACGGTAAGCGTTTCATTCTAGCATGTGGACCAATGTAACAAATGCTTTCGTTGTGTGGTAATAAAACCTCTTCATGAACCTGCTTCAACACACTCATTCTCTGATGAGACATGTGTCCCAGCCACAAATGCCACAAAAGATCTTTATTATGGGCTTTATTGAATATTGTACTAGTATTGTTGCAACTCTTCCTGCTTATTTCTTCACTCAACCTTCTGCTGTTCTCAAGATCCAACAAATATAGCCCTGCTTTCTTTCTAGCTGTACCAATCCTCAGCCCAGTGCTCTTTTCCTGTACAGTGCATATTCCATCCATAAACATAACACATAAATTTGTGTCAGCAGTCAATTTACTTAGAGAAAGCAGATTGAACTGAAAAGTAGGCACACATAAAACCTCAGTTAGTACCAAGGCTTTACTAATTCTTACTGTTCCAATATGAGATACACTAACTGTCTCACCGTTTGGTAAACTTACTGTGACTCCCAAAAATTTATTTACTTCTTCAAACATCTCAATGGAACAAGCAACATGATCTGTTGCTCCCAAATCTACAATCCAGGAGTTAACACACTTACCTTGGACTTCTCTGTTGCTCTGCCTAAAATTTGTTGTCATGACATTAGTTTGATTGACTAGATGACCCTTTTCTTGCTTCTCATTAAGATTCATCTGATCTAACAGCTTACTCAACTTCTGGAGCTAAAGTGCAGTGAGTCTCAATCCTGCTTCAGCAACCCTATCTTGTTCAGATGTCTGGACTCCCTCAGTACCTCCTGTATTACCATCTTTCTCAGTGTCATTAACCATCTTCTTAGACTTCCAATCTGGTGGATACCCGTTCTTCTTGTAACAATTCTCTATGGTGTGCCCATTATAGCCACAATAGGAACACTGAACCTTCCTGTATGTACCTCCCTTCTAATTCCCTTCCCATCTGGACTGCCCTCTGTCAGTACTAAAATCAACATTAGCTTTGCTTGCAAGCACAGCTCGCTGTGAATTCTGTGAATGACTGGCAGAATACTCCAATTGCCTTCATGTTGGATGCTCATAGCGAAGGCCTCAGTTATGTCTTGAAAGGGTTTCATCAGTAATATCTGGGATTTTACTGGAGCAAAGCCTCACTTAGTCTTTTGACAAACCGGATGACATACTCACTCAATATACCCAATGAACGTCGGTATAACTCTGCAAGTACAACTAATAGCACAAGTACAACTAGGTATGGGTCAAAGAATCTGAATCTCATCCCAAACCGTCTTAAATCTTGCAAAATATTCAGTAATAGACTGATCTCCTTGTTTTACTTGATTTATTTCTTTCAATAAGTCTGACAAACGGAATGAATCCAAATTTGAGTACCTCCTATGTAGGTCTTCCCAAATCTCTCGAGCAGAATTCATCCACATCACGCTCCTAGCTATTGTTGGTATAACTGACTTGGTAATCCATGCTACCAAAGTCGTATCACACTGATTCCAGCAAGTTAGCAGCCTTTCATCTTCAGTTGGCTTCGGAATTGAACCGTCAACAAAGCCTAATTTATTCTTCATTATCAACGACATTCTCATCGCTCTACTCTATGAATGAAAATTCCTGCCATCCAAAGGTGGATCAACCAAAACGAGTGTAGGATTTTCACTCGGATGTAGATAATAGGGACTGGACACCTCAATTTCTACCAGAATTCGCAATTGACGTTCATTTGCCATCTCCGATCTCAATCGAAGCAATTGAACAACAAAAACGACGAGCAAAGCAAAAAAGGAAACAGAAAAGGCTCAAGGAACTTCAAATCCTCTCTGATACCATGAGGAAAGTGATCTGAATCACTGAATCTGGACTAAATCGAAGAACAAAACGAATTAGGGATTTAGGGTTTTGAGGGGTAAACAAAATATAACAGAGCAGCTTTATTGATATTTTGGTAAATGTTTTCTTTGTTTTCAAAAGTCAGCAGACTTACTATTTATACTAAGGGAAAATAAATACAGCTAAGCAATAAGTACGGACTAACAAAATGAAAATACGAATATACACATAATGGTGTAAACGATCAAAACCACACAATTTAAATCTGAGAATTTGGCTGTGAATTATATGCCTCCACGCGTGTGCAGTACACTACACAAGTATTTTCCATGACTTGATTTGTTTTGTTTTTCTATAAGATGAAAATATTAAAGGCGGGTGGGTGGAAGGATCACAAAATGCAAATGTTTAGAATATAAAAGAAGCCATTAACAATTCACAATTTATGGCTTGTTTTTATAATTTGTTAATATATACACACTAGAAAAATGCACATGTTTAAATTAAACAAATATTTTTATACTTAAGAAAATTTAAAATGTAGTATAATATTACACTCATTGTTAAGTATGTGTTTGATTTAAAGTAGTTGTATATTTGATGTATGTCAACCGGATGATAAATTCCACGATGTTTTACTGCATTTCTTTAGTATATAGTGATGTTTTGCATCAATTATAGTGAATTTTGTTATAAAACGAATCACTTTTATTTTGTGTAGACACAACCAATATATATCCAAGCATTTTATCATCTTTTTAGAGCTTATTAGTTATAATCATTATCAGAATTACTCGAGGTATGTTCATATTAATATTTTGCAGTAATTACGGGAGTGTGGAGTACAAATATCAAAGCTAGATCGAGGCTAGTGTCACCTTTGGAGTAAATAAAGAAGTTTCGGATTAGTATGATTGATCCTGTATGGTTGGCACAATAAATTGAAGTCTCGGCGTGCACCGAGATACTTGTAAGCGTGAGCCAAGACATCTGCTCGGGGTGGTTGTATGTATTAAATGCAAAGTCTTATCTCAACCACTTTGTCAGAAAACGGCGTACACCGGGACATCCTTGGCGTGCACCGATTTATTCACGGTGCACGCCGAATTCCAAAAAGTCAGCGGATTAATTTTGGTTTTGAAGCTTTCTGCGGGGAATATCAAAAAAAGGGTCATCAGAGACAAAAAACCATGCATCAACTCTTTTCACTTGCAGGCACTTCCACCTCAAGGGCTCCCAGAGCCAAAATTCCATCATTTAGCACTTAAATCTATTGTAATACATTGAAGAATTATCATTTTGATGTTTGAAGCTCTCAGTGGATGTAGAAAACAACTAGTTGCAGTCTATTTTCATTGACACCTTGAAGGTTGGATGAACCTCCATTTTCAAGTTCATCACTTGATCTTGGTATATTCTCAATCTTTACTTTGATCTAATTGTTCTTATTGTTATGAATACTAGCTCTAACTTGTTAGTAGTTATAACTATGAGTGGCTAGCTCCTCTACTAGCTAAGATGATGTAGTAATGATAGTTAACTCTTTTAATTGTTTGGAATTGAGATGTTTATAATTCTAGTTTCTATTGTGTTGAATGTCTTCTTGCTTGTATTGATTTCCATTGTGTATTTTGGAGTAATTAACCAACTTATTCACTACACAACTAGTAGATACCGAATGGAGACGTTAGTTGTGAGAAGAGAGTAAGAAGAACGGAAGGTAGAATCGACCCTAGCGGAATTCGGTTCCTTATCCGGGAAATTTGCGTGAGGTGTTTATCTTGTCAATTCATTAAGTTTAAGGTACTTAGACCAAGGAGGATACAAGTGTGGTTTCAATCACTCGTGATGAGGAAATTACTTGTTTAGGAATGCACCATTCACACATTAGAACACAATTGGAAGGAGGTAGGTAGATCGTTTTCCAAACAATTAAAGGAGATAACTTGAACTATGAATCATCTTGGCTAGATTCTTTTATCGTTTGAACAACTTTTGTAGTTAATCATTAGTTTATTAAACAAACTTGCGATTCGGATCAAGATAATAACAACTAATTGGTGTTTGACCTCACATTCCTATGGGATACGACCTTGACCACCGTCTTTAGACTACAATTGATCCGTGATACACGCCGGTTAGATTGGAACCCTAGGAAAGTTTGCATCAATATTGAATTTGAAAATTTAAATAAAATGAATTCATGCTAGATGTAATTATTTTATATCTCTTTCTCATGCACATTGAATAAGTGTTTACGTGTTACATTTATCTTTCCTTTTAATATGATTAGAATTATTGGAGTACGTAATCGTATATTTGACTTGAACAGATAAGGGGTTTGCCTTAAATCTTCGGTACATGTATTTTGTGTGTGTGTATATTTTATAAGTTTCTATCAACCTAACTAATATCATCAAAATCATAGGCATTCAAACAGTCATGTATACAATTTTAAATAGATATATTTTAATTATTTTATTTTATTATAGCTGCAAGTAATATCTGTTATGATATTTATTGTAAATCATGTTTCTTGACCATGTAGATGGAGAATTATGATTGATGTAACATGAGTAATACAACGTTCTATTTATTGTATAACGATGGATCATTTAAAAGGAGCATGTCATAATATTATCTTAAGCTTGATAATAATTGATAAATAAATAAAAAAAAACAACTATATTTGATAGAAAATAAATACGTTAATAAATAATGAGAAACACGTTATGGTAGAAACCAACTGACAATATCACTCATATGTTACATCAGGAATTAGACAATTATATTTTATCATTAACGGTTATATTAGATAACTATGACGTTGTTCAATTTTTAGTTAAATAATATTCAAATATATGTGGTTAACAACTTATTCATGATTTTAATAGTTAATTTTATTAACCTAATAAAAGAACACACAAAGATACACCAAATTATACTTCAACATAATTGTATGAAATAAATAAATATTCTATTATTATACAATATTTTTTTTAAAACAGATACAATAATATTTATGCTAGCTATATTAGTATACATGAATTTTATTTGTTCTTGCATAATTATATACTTATGTTACATGATGATAATAATCTTTGTATTTTAAGTTATATAAGGATGAATAATACTATATATAATTATTTTTTGTTTGTATTTATTCTATGGAAATTGTTAAGTAGTGAGAGCAAAGTTCCACGTCGTCAATTTAGCTTTAAGAGCCGATAATGGCTTAGTATATAATGGGTTTGAGCCTATTATTTTAAGATTTTTAAATTAAGATAAATTCTCAAATATCTTAGCCTATTTTAACTTTTGTCTTTAGGCTTCAGAAATGTTGTATCTTTTGTATTTTTCCACTATAGGAATATATTCTCTTTCGCCCGTGGATGTAGGTCATATTTCCAAGCACGTAAATATGATGTTTTGTCTTTTTCCTTCCGTCGGTTATTTTGTGTTACCGTCGTTAAGGGCTATTGCCCGGGTTTGTTTTTCTTAACAAACTGGTATCAGAGCCGAGGCTTTCCAAGCTTTTGAAAATTAGCCATTATGACAGCAACTAAGTATTATTTTGAGAAATTTGAAAGAAAAGTCAATTTTGAGATGTGGCAGTTGAAGATGGAGGCCATGCTGATTCAGGATGGCTTGGATGTTGTGCTACTTGGGAAAAAGGAAAAGCGAGAGAATATGTGAGGTGAGGAGTTTGCTGGTCTCGACAAGAAGGCCAAGTTGTGTATCTTCTTATGTCTTTTTGATGAGGTTTTAAGAGAGCTAGCCACTGAGGTTACTGCAAAGGATTTGTGTGGGGGAAAATTTAAATCCTTGTATATGAAAAAAAACCGTGGAGAATAGGTTTTATTTGTAAGCATAGTTTGTATATGTTTTTATGTATGAAGGGTAAATCTATATTATCGCATTTGAATAATTCGATTCTCTTCTTACGGATTCGAGTAAAATAGATGTTAAAATTGATGATGAGGATCGAGCCCTGTTGCAATCGTGTTCACTTCCCCAATCGTTTAAACATATTATATAAACAATGCTTTATGGTAAGGATATTATTTCTTACAAGGAAAGTAAATCGATTTTGAAATCGAAAGATCAGATTAATAAAGATTTAACTAAGGGAAGTAGTAGTCATGCAGACATGTTGGTAATTCGGGGCAGAACAATTAAGAATGATGCAGATGGTGAAACTTTTGATTTGTATCCGAGACGTAAAAATTTGATATGCATTATTAACAATGAACATTATTTTGCAAAGGGTGACCACCGATAATATATTTTCAAAGGGTGTCATCCACTAATAATATTGGTGTCACACTCTAATATTTTCATTGGTGCATCAAATTCAAAGGTCTTATGAGTTTTGGTTAATCAATTAACAGGATTACTCTTCATTTGATAATTATCCGTCTTATTGTGAATAGGAAGTACTAAGCAAAACCATTCCATGCCAATACAGCAACAAAAATTCAAAGACCAATCCAGTTCAGATGACACTAATCAATTTCCTACTGGCGAATTTAATAGAATAACAGACATATTAAGAATATTGGGACAACGGCACTTTCGTTCCATTTTGTTTATTTTTATTTCAGGATTATTGTACTTATGTTCTCAACATTTCATCTTGGCACTCTTATTCCACACCGATACATCTTTTTTACATGTTCTTTTCAAAGTGTCATGTGTTTAACACCATGCATTACAATCAAGCATTTAACTTGACATGTGACAAAATGGGTGAAAAGGTAAAGTGCATACATTAGAGGTAAAATTGCCCATATGAAACATCGAGGATAGAAGTCCATGAGCAAAAATCGTGAAACAATTGGAGCAAGAGTGTCTTGATCACTTAGAATAGAATATTCGATCTGCTCTAGGCGATTATCTTACTTTGAACTGATTATAAGGGACGTCGGACAACTTGTGTAATGTAGATGTAATTTGGGCGACCTACGCTTCATAAAGTCTACTATGTTGAGCAGTAGCGGATCTAGAAATTATATTCAGTGGGGCCCGTGAATATTTTGCAAAGTAAATAATATTTTTCACAGGGTCCAAAATATTTTTCTATAGGTAAAATGTAAGTATTCTTATTTTCATGGGGTTCGCCGACCTCATTTACTTCAATGTGCAACCGCCTCGATCTTTGAGACCAATGTCTATTCAAGACCCAATATCGAGCTGAGACCATTAGGCCCGCTTTATTAAGAATGTTTAAACTGAATCTTTGAGTGTCGCGTATTTGAAGTTGGATCATACTCATATCAGTCGTGGAGAATTATTGACTATGAAAACAAAATTGAATAATTTTTTTTTGTTGAAGAACAAAATTGAATAAATGATCAACTAAACTTATTAAACTAAAAATATAGGAAAGTACCTCGTAAAATCAATGTACTATAAATATAAAATCAATGTACTATAAATATAATATTTTATTGTTATTTTGTTGGCTGTAATGTAATGTAAACATTTATTTTGTTGGTTGTACGTATAATATTTTAATATTATTTTGTTGGTTGTAATGTAGTATTTTATTTTGTTGCCCGTATGTATGTATGTATGTATGTATGTATATATGTATGTAGAGAAGCGACATAAATTCAGGTTCAATAATTTAACAGGATGGTCCGGTTTTTAATCATCACCGTTGAAATCTGTGATTACTCATCATCAATTTCCTGCTTTATTTACAATTTCTTTTTCTCTCAAGGAATATTACAATAATTGAAAATAAAAGCGAGGAAGAAGAATCGTTTTAATTTTAATGGAGGGAGATGAATGGGTTGCGGAGAAATACGAAAATTTAAGAATGATTTTTTGTACGTGGAAAAGAGGAATTTTGAGAATTGAGTTTAAGATGCGTGAATTGACGGAGATGAACTTTTAAGTGGTAAAACAATTTGAATGGTACATAATATGTTATGGTGTATCAATTACGTATATCCAACACTCATAATTATTTTAATGTTAATCCAACGGTAAACTGGATCGTCCAGTTTTTTTGTACTGACTGGACCGCGTAGTATTTCCTATGTATGTATGTATGTACTATTATTATTATTATTATTATTATTATTATTATTATTATTATTATTATTATTATTATTATGCATGCTAAAGTTTGTAATAAAAAAAAAACGGGATATGCATGCTAAAGAAGGGGATAATATGGATAAACACACAAAAAAAAAATTACGTAACTAATTAAAAGAACTAAAATTAAAAATAAAAAAGAGGAGAAAAATTATGGAGGAAACACCGAGGGTATGAAACACTTTTTGGGGGAAACATTGAGGGTGGGAAACATTTTTCTGGGGGAAACACATCATCGCATTTTTATTATATATATATATATATATATATATATATATATATATATATATATATATATATATATATATATATATATATATATATATATATATATATATATATATTAGGGAATGACACTTTGTCCTCTTGTGGTTTATGATGCATCGAATTATCTATCTATGTAATGTATGCGTCATGCCAAGCAATTTCCGATACGACACGCGCGATCGGCGCTGTCGCTGCGACACGTGTCGGGATTAAAATAATATTATTTAAAATTTTAATATCCAACACGTCTTCGACACTTCCACACTCCCGAACCCAATTATTTTCAAAAAAATCCTTTCTGTTTTTAACTTTTTTAAATAGAAACGTTAAAATATACGGTTTCAATCTCTTAATTATAATTTAACAAATAATACACCGTATTTAGTATATTTGTTTTTCGTTGATAAATAATCAAATTTACACTTTGTAATATTTTGAAAGTCAATCACAATTTTTTTTATACTTTTAGATATTCATAGAGTTTACGTATTACATATTTTATTTTGTCTAGTTTTTTAGATTTTTATGAATCCTTTTTCGTGAAAAAATGAATCTTATTTACATCGTATAATTTTGAAATTTTATATATATATATATATATATATATAACACGTGTCCGTGTCGTGTCGTGTCCTTAAATTTTGGAATCAACCATGTCGCCGTACATGTGCCGTGGAGCATTTAACCTCCCGTGGTTTTTTATTATATAGTTTGCCCTCTTGGGTTTTCTGCAAATCGTGAAACAAAATTTCTATGTAACCACAGGGTTTTATCCTACCCAACTCCAACCGATAGGGTATGAGGATAACCTTGGATTGGATCGAAATTATCATCCTACGTGGTGGTTCTTTTTCTTTATCCTGAACCACTATTAAAAAATCACTAAATTTGTTAATTAAAGAGATGTGTTGAATATTATTAGGTAAGGTGACCAAAACAAACATGCATATGTATACATACCTTACGAGAAACTCAGAGACAGGTTGAGAAGAAAGAATGGGAGATTTATCTCCATTGGCAACACGTTCGATATCGGGCTTAATATCTTCATAGGTGATTACCGGAACATTAGACTTGAAAGAATCTCTATATGTTGCCCCATCAAGTTTGAATTTCTGCAAATACTCGGTATTAGCATTCTGGCTTAGAATTTCAGCCAAAACCGTTTTCTGAACAGAATCAACATTTTTAGTCATTTCTTCGATGAACTCAATAGCCTTGGCATTCGTCTCATCACTAGGCCTAGCTGCCGGTGATCCAACGGATGATGATGATGATGATGAAGGGATACTTGACACAATAGCCATGATATACGATTACAATCTTAGACGTATATGGGAAGAAAGATAGAGGGGTGATTTCAGAATTGTTGAATGAGAGTGAGAGAGGGAGTGGGTATTATTGTAGAAGAATAGTACTGTAGTAGTAATATAAAGAACACCTATTTATTTAGAGCAATTCTAAAGGCACCCCCACTTTTACTTCCGGCACTACATTCATATATAAAAATTGTATGTAAAATATAGTGTCGAAGTAATTATAGGGGTGTCTTTAGAATTGCCCTTTATTTATTCGAGTTTTGTATGATGAATTAATGTCGAGAAACAAAGGACCCATCCATCTTCAATTCTTGCATTTATGGTGTTACCAACTTTCTTCACGGAAATATCGATTTTAATAATTGTGTATCATTATCAAAAAGTGTACCAACAATGGTTGGTCGAAGTGGAAGGATCGATTTCAGCGTTTAAGTTAAGATGTCTCGAGTTCGAGAAATTATCTTTGGATGCAACAAACCTTGTTGGGATTGGAGAGGTTCCCACTTTTGGTGTTTGAGCTATATATCTTTGGATGCAAAGAAATGTTAGAAAAATCTACGGAGAACGCAGTGAAATTCAAAATTTATTTCATTTTTAACCGAGATCGACTTCGTTTAAACAACAAGCATAAAAAAGTGAGCGGTGGTTACCTTGCTTGATTTAAAAGATCGACGTTTTGACCGTCTAATGAGAGTAGCGATGCACGGAGCCGTCCAAGCGTTCGGCCTCTACCGCTAGTCCACACGAACAACCCGTCGGAATCCACCATTGGATTGCTACTAAAAACATCCGATTGCTAGACCGGCCGTTAATCTCTCTCAAATCTCTTTCTAAGAAGATCTCTATTTTTCATAAGAACTATTAGCTCTTGAAATTGTGTTGAACAAAAGAGCAAGCCAAGCAACCTTAAATAGGAGTTGGGGCGCCACTTTCATATCCCAATCGATTGGAGAAGGCTTCTACAGTAGATTGAGAGAAAAAACATTTTCCTAATAAAATAAGGAAAATCTTTTTGATTGATTTATCTCATTTAATATTCAATATTTTATATTAAATATTTTTCCTAAGATATATATTGACAATATCTTATATGGAATATATCTTTATCTTATTACCATAAATCTATTTTTTCCAAAAATCAATTAATATCTAATATTAATATGTGGTAATCTTATTAATTAAATTGCACAACTAAATGTATCCTATACATTTGAATATAAATCCCTTCCCCACAAATTTGGGAATTGAGATTTTTTTTAATTAATATAATACTATGATTAATTAATTTACAAATTACATGTATATCATATATATATATATACATATTTCGAAATATATATGTATCAATATACATATTTAATTAATCAACATAATTAATATCTTGTATTATATTTATTCATAATAAATAAATAAATACCACCATATTAATTTACCACTATAACCTTTATAGTATGAGATAAATTCTTTCGTTATTTGGTTATCAACTATAACCACATTTTAATCCGACTTGATGTTCATATATGTGTGACCCGACAGCTTCGAATATGTTGGCCGTAGACACAAAGTGCAAATTACGAAAATGCCCTTCATGCCTAACGATCACGGGATAGCGTCTCAGAACACACCGTGACCCCCGTGTTGAAATAATGTCCTAAACCCAATCGGGTTGGACCGGATCCGACCGGGTCGGATCATTTATACTATTTCTTTATGTTTGTACATAGATTAAATGGTTTTTATGTTGTCATATATATGTTCTTTTAAAGAACCAATTATGAATTGTTATATGATAACGTCATTAGTATTAAAGCGTGATAGAGAAACCATGATAGGCGATTATGGTTGATGAGATCTCTAATCACTTTAATAAGTTTGATACTTAAATGTCTACAGAAGGTGATGTACTATTAAGCAGGCATTGATAGTATAAGCAGAGACAAAGCGCGTATTAGATGTCTTCATCTTTAAGGCGCGGGGATAGATCTAAATCATCGAAGTGTAGAGACACTTGGGTATGCGTGGGCGCGTGTATTAGAGAATGCGACGTTAGGATCGACCCACTTACACGGATAAGTGTCACACTATGTGACGGTTGTGTAATTATCCTTAAGACCGAGTCTTCAGTGGCATCACGGTGTGGATTGTCATGCTTTGACACTATTGAGGTTTCCACAGCCACGGGGTGATCATGCGGTAGTGATTGGGTATGACATCTTTGAAGCATCGCGGAGTATACATGATTGGTCGTCCGGGAATCGCGTATCCATGATTGGGATCGAATATCCGAAATGGCCTTCTTATAAGGAATGTCTTACTCGTGAATCTTTGCAAAGTGGGAGTAAATGAGTTACTTTGAGAGAGCATGATATCCAGTTATAAGATACGGTCGTTAATGTTTGACACGGCGACGCACGACCGTATGGATATTATTACAATGATAGGATTGTAAGTTACACGGTAATTGTTTCACATGAAAGGTAGCGGTCATTGCATTTGACTCTTCCGATGATTGGGGTCAACGTGGTGTGCTAGACGCTATCCCGTGATCGTTAGGCATGAAGGGCATTTTCGTAATTTGCACTTTGTGTCTACGGCCAACATATTCGGAAACCTATCGGGTCACACACATGAGAACATCTAGCCGGATTAAAATGTGGTTATAGTTGATAACCAAATAAGGAAAGTTTATCTCACGACTATAAAGGTCATAGTGGTAAATTAATATGGTGGTATTTATTTATTATGAATAAATTAAATACAAGATATTAATAATATTATATTAATTAAAGAATATTCCGGGTGCCAATTTATTGGCTATATGGGGCGCCACATTGAAGTGTATATGATACACTTGGATTGTGCAATTTAATTAATGGTATTACCATATATTAATATTAGATATTATATATATATATATATATATATATATATATATATATATATATATATATATATATATAAACAATACTTGTGTGCGTGTGTGCAAGTTGGTGCTGCATGCGCATGTATGTGTAATATATATATTAATAGATTTATTTGTGTAATATATATATGTGATATATACACATGTGTAAATTGATTTATGGTAATAAAATAAAGATAGTCAATATTAGATATTGACAATATCTTGGAATATTCAATATAAGATATATTGACAATATCCTAGATTTATTTAATATGAGATATTGTAATAAATGAGATAAATCAATCAATTATATTTTCCTTATTTTATTGGGAAAAGGTTTTTTTCTCCTCCACACCCTATTGGGGCGCCACCTTCTACTATAAATAAGAGGTGAGTGTCAAGCTCTTTTGTACATCATAATTGCAAGAGCTCATAGTTCTTGTGTAAAATAGAGAGCATCTTTTAGAGAGTTGGAGAGAGAGGGAAAATGGCGGTCTAGCAACCGGAGTTTTCCAATAGCAATCCATGATGGGATTCGGCGGTCGTTTCGTGTGGACTAGCGGTAGAGGCCGAACACTTGGGCGGCTCTATGCGCGAACTACTCTCCCAGACGGTCAAAGCGTCGATCTTATAGATCAACCAAGGTAACCACCGCTCTACTACTTATTTGTTTATTGCTTAAACGAAGTCGATCTTGGGTTGATAGGAAATAAATTTTTGAATTCATTGCGTTCGCGTAGATTTCCTAACACCCCAATCATCGGAAGAGTCAAATGCAATGACTACTACCTTTCATGTGAAAGCGATTACCGTGTAAATAGAATCCTATCATTGTAATAATATCCATACGGTCGCGTCGAAAGTGTCAAACATCAACGACCGTATCTTATAATCTGGATATCATGCTCTCTCGAAGTAACTCTTTACTCCCACTTTGTAAAGATTCACAAGAGTAAGACATTCCTTATAAGAAGGCCCTTTCGGATATTCACCCCTGCTAATAGAGTACGCGATTTCCGGACGAACAACATGTATACTCTGCATGCTTCAGTATCACACTCAATCACTACCGTATGATCGCCACGTGTCTAGGGGAAACCTCAATAGTGTCAAAGCATGACAATCCACACCGTGATGCCATGAAGACTCCTGTCCTAAAGATAATTACACAACCATCACATAGTGTGACACTTAACAGTGTAAGTGAGTCAGTCTAACGTACGCATTCCCTAATACACGTCCACGTACAGTCCAAGTGTCTCTACACTTCGATAGAAGAGATCTATCCCTGCCCTTAAAGACAGAAGACATCTAATACGTGCTAGCATGTTCGTACTATCAATGCCCTGTTTAATAGTACATCAGCCTAGAGACATTTAAGTACCAAACTTATTAAAGTGATTAGAAATCTCATCAATCATAATCGCCTATCATGGTTTCTCTATCACAGTTTAATACTAAGGACGTCATCATATAACAATTCATAATTGGTTCTTTAAAAGAACAAATATATGACAACAGAAAAGCCATTTAATATATGTATAATCATTAAGAAATAGTAGAAATGATCCGACCCGGTCGGATCCGGTCCAACCTGATTGGGTTTAGGACACTATTTCAACACAAACCTTGTTGGGAAGGGAGAGGTGCCCACCTTTGGTGTCCGACAGTACCGACAATTGTCTGAGGATACCTTGCGAAAGCAAAAAAAAAACTGTCTATCACAACTGCGTAGAATATTGGCTTTTGTAAAACCTCGTACATTCCTTCAAAGCTATGAACATCATTCGAAAAATATTTAGATGTCCTATTTATTTTATTTACGTGAAGTTAAAAAAATTTAAAAAGGAAAGAAAGGAATAGTACCTAAATATATGGAGCTCAAGACTATCTTTCTGGCACTGATGGAGGTGCGGCGCATGGGGATTCAATGTTTGGTGGTAGAGAGTGATTGTCTGGCACGTGTGTTGCGTCTCATGCGACTGGTGGAAGATCTTACTGCTCAGGGCTGTTTGATACAAAGGACTGTTTGGCGCACCTTCCTAGCTAGTTTCATTTCAGTTTCTTTTGCTATTATTCGACGCGTGAGAAATGTCCCAGCACACCTTCTAGTTAGGCATGCTTTGTCTCTTACAGTAGTAACCTCTTGGGGCAGCTTGCCTCTTGGAGTCATTTAGGCCGCTTGTTCGGCGGACATCAATTAATAAAGTTCTTTTTTCCCTATAAAAAAAAGAGTAATAGTGCCATAGTACTTTCAAAGTTGGTCAAATTAATGTTAATTACTATTAAATAGGGGGTCTATGGAAATAAACCTTATTTAAGACACGTTTAGTTTTACCTTCCTGCAATTTTTTTCCTCATAAAATTGGAGCAAACTCCCCTCACATTCTCTCATGGTCTTCTGACATTCATTAGGAAAAGGGAGAAGGAGAAAGTTTCTAAAATCATGGGAGGTGAGTTCAAAAGTATAAATAAAATACTTAATTTGTCAAAAAAAACTTAGTAAAAAATAGGGTTTAAAAGACAAAATTAATGTTATGATCCAATAATGACAAATTTTATAATACAATCCAGTTGTAGTAAGGTTATGTAAAGTGGCATACATTACAACCATTCATTTCTAACCTCTCACACACGATAAAAGTGTATTATGTGAAAGAGAGTAAAAATGAGAGGCTCTAATGTATGCCACTTGCACAACCTTCTTACAACCGTTGCACCATAAAGTCTCTCGAATTTCCGGATTTTTTTGCCTGCATATATGTATTGAATAGGGTATTATTGGAGAGAGACTTTATGGTACAACGGGCATCCCATTTAATATGCATTTATTGCTTCAGTTACATAATACATTTATCAACATGCTAAAAAATCAAATAGAATCTTTCAAAAAAAAAATTCAAATAGAATCAAATCATACCAAAAAATAATCCTACAAATATTGAAAAAACCTATCCGAATCAAATCATATCACAAGATAAACCTAGAAATCTTTGTTGTCAACATTAGAATAAAAATATTATTGAATCCATAAGAAAACATATTAAAAATAGAATTAGTGAATTCAATGTAAGACACTATGCAGTAACATTCACATGAGAAGCCCTATTTTTTATCCCTAAAATAATATAAAATAATACACATTTCTATCTTACAACATCTCAATTCAAAACCATCCACAGCAGCATCCTTATCTCTCTATACCATTAAAATATGGTTGCTACAGTAGTGCTCCACAAATAGGAATACAATGTTCATTGAACCTAAAAATAAATAGGGATGAGGCTTCTATTGTGGGAGGTATATGAGGGAAATTTCTACTTTCATCTTTATTTTAGGGATAGAGGCACCATATATGAAACCACACACAAATGATGGATGCGGTGACATCAATCCACACACATCGTAGCACAAAAACTCATGCATTAATGTCATTAATTCATATAGTGACGTTGCATAATAATTCATGGAGTGACAATAACAAATGACAGTGACACTAATTTAAACAATGACTTAGAATAAAAATTCAATGGTGAAATTCATTCATTAATCCATATAGTGACGTAGCATAAAAATTCATGCAAAGTGACAATAACTCATACAGTGACATTAATTTACACAATGGCATTAATTTAAACAATGACTTCGAATAAAAATTCAACAGTGAAATTCATCCGTACAGTGACGTAGTGTTGAATGAAACAAGTGTGATTGTTAGCGATCACTTTAATGGTAGCGACGTTGAGAATCAGAAAATAAATTAGCATAAAAAATTATGTAGTGACATTAACGTATACTTTGACATTATATCATGCGGTGACATTAATAAATACATTACTCAGAATACAAATCCACTCAGTGAAATTCATTCATTATACGGTGACATTGAATTTACAATGTGACACGATTTGCAGCCAATTTAAAAAATAGTGACGTTGAGAATTAAAAAATTATTACATAAAAAATGAAATAGCATAAAAATTCATTATATAAAAATGAATTACTAGTTTGTGTATTTTTATATTATTTTTGATTGACCGCTTATGCATGTTTTATGATTAGGATTTTTTTTTAAAACTCCTTAGACGTGTTTAAAGTTAAGGATTATTTGTTGTTGTTGTTTTTTTTACCATCATTTTGATAAATTTATTGTGTAACTGATGCAAATTTGAGGATTTAATGCGTATTTAATGGGATGACCAAATTTGAGGATTTTTTTTGCCTGCATTGGGGTATTATTGGATTATCAAATTAACTTCGTCCTTATAAACCATATCTTTTTCTTATGTCATTTTTGCCACATTAAGTATTAAATGTGTCCTCTTCAACCTTAATCCATAAAATCTATAACTAATTCTTAATGTTGGGGTTCAACATTTTTTTTTTTTATAACTAATTCTTAATTGCTCTAAAAATAATACGAGCCACACAAAAACGATCATCACAAAGAAGAGGTCGTTATATAATTTGTTCGAATCAATTCGAGATGTAGTTAGGAAATCAACATATTCTATATTGTCTCCTTTTTTCTTATTCTTTTTTTTACACATATGACGAGGGTCGAACTAGCACTCGCCGCATTTCATCTTCTCATCGATCAAACATTAAATGAAAACAGCGAAAACATAATAGAGGTCGGTCTGCTCGCTCCTCAGACCACCGCAGTTCGGCTAGGTCGCAACGTAGTTGGGCCAGTGCAGTTCGGGCTGAGACGGCCTAGGGGGCAGGTCGGCCAGGGCCTCCCCTATTTTGACACGTGTTTATAATATACGATAGTTATGGGAAGATCTATTACCCATTAGGACTCTAATCCTAACATTTAAAACATCCGTGATTATCTCCTACATAAAAAGGATTAACACGTAAAGAATCCGTAATACTTATGGGACAAGGAAACTGGACGAGAGGTCCTCTATATAAACGATCTCATAGAACTACGAGAGACATGATTCCTGAACAATTAAATGATACGTAGGTAACTTGGGATATCACTTATTCCAGGCTCAGTCTAAAATAATTCAACACTACCCCCGTCTTTTAGGTTTTAAGTTAGGGTTTTGATGTTGTTCTTGTCATTGGGGTTTATTTTGGCCCGTGTTCTTCTATAGACGAGATCCAGCATCTTCAACATAGTTGGGGATTGTTTCAACTTGATCGAGCCTCTTTTTTTTAAAGTATGTAATGATAGTTGTATTGTGAAAATCTCATTAAAAACAATAGAGAGAGAGAGAGAGATAACTGTTCGTAATTAATTAAACTTTTATTATATACTACATTGTCCCAAAATGTAAGTCCGTTTAACTTTTTGAATTTGTCTTATAATATAAGTCCATTTGGAAAATCAATGTAACATTTATTACATTTTTTCTTCCTTTTACCCCTAATTTATTATATATTAACCTACTTTACAACTTTTATATTCATGATGTCAAAGGTATTCTAGACTTTTACCTTCAAAATTAATGATACGTATACATTTTATTAATATGTATAAAAGAGTCTAAACGGATTTATATTTTGAGACGGAGGTAGTAACTTGGCCGGGAAGAAGAAAAGAGTCCAAAATTTTAAATGCCTAAATTAGGTAGTACAAAGTTTGCTTGCTTGAGGAGTTTTTTTTCCATGTTCCATGTGATTCAAAATCAGTACCTGTCTAGCAATTTATATAAAAATGTGCAGGCACGAGCAAATCAAGATTCCCCTGAGCCCCAATGTCAACTAGCCTCCTTGAGAATTGAGCCCCAATGTCAACTAGCCTCCTTGAGAAATGAGTAAATCTGATACAGTACTGATATATCCATTACTCTTTCAACCACAACATCTTACACAACACAATCAACACCATATATTTTCTTGGGACCCACCACAAAAAATAATTGATCACTTTAATCAAATGCTACCACACATGTAGTGGTTTGTGCACTACACACAAGTATAGTGCACATATCATTTTCCAAATATGATATTACTTGTTTTTTTTTATAACTGAACTGAGAAGATCAAGAAAATTATTAATGTGTCTGATATAGAGGGTAAATTACCAAAATTATCCTTCTCCTTTTGTTTTTACTCCGTTCCAAGATAGGTGGACAGTTGTCAAAAAGTTTTGTTTCAAAATAACTGAGGCAGAAACATTTTCCTATACAAAATTTAATGCATTTTTCCCTTTTTACCCATTTCTTTATTTTTCCGTATAATGTCTTAAATGCATCAGCATTATCTACTTAAATTTTCATATGGGTGTTTTAGTCTTTATCTAATCAAAATCAAAACAATTACTTACCTTCTTAATCTATGTGTTTTTAGTAATTGTGTCAGTTATTGTTGAAGTGAGGGACTTATTACTACCCATTAATTATATTACGTACTGGAAAGTAAAAAAACCCATTCCACTTCTTAAATAAATACCCTTTCCCAAAAAAAAAATCACGTGACTAAGAAGGACTTAAATGCTATTGACATTGGAAAGTGGATTTTATATATATATATATATATATATATATATATATATATATATTGTGTATATGAGAAATATAAAAACTTGTAAAAATAAAGATGGGGTAAAAATGAAAAAAAATAAATAAATAATGTATTGATATTGTAAAACAACAGGTAAATAAAAACAAAACAAATTCTGAAACGTGTTAGTTAAAAAAACGGAAGGAGTAAACAATTGATATGCCATGTCAGCTTCTACTCCAGACCTATTAATTTAAAATATCCGTCTTTGGTTCGGGAAGTTATTAGACTGCCATACATCGCAGAAAGCACTTCCATACAAGTAAAATATATGGCATTTTATTTCTAATCTGAATTTAAACTTAGTGTTCCAAAAATGTTTACATGTCAAGTCGTGAATGTGGATATATTACCCAATAACTTCCCATTTGGTTCTTATAGATACAGAGTTGCATGCTATGAGATCCGAAAACAATGAGTAGACACAACAGTACAACGCCCATATATTTTTAAGGAGTAGTGGTTTAAAAATGACAATTAAAAGGGAAAAAATGAAAATCAGGACAGTGAAAATACAAATTGTGTGATAAGGACAATTCCTTTATTCGTTACTCCAAATCCACTGTTCGTACAGTGAAACTGACTTCAAATCCTCTATTCCATTGTTTCATTGTTTTGTTGTTTTTGACGAAAATGACCTTGAAATGATATCGAAAAATATCAAACAGGATGCCTAAATGAAGATAACAAAAAACATGGTGAAAGAAAGAATTGTGATATTTTGACGTTCGATTCATTTTGTAATTCAATATGAAAGAATTTAAATTATAGTGGAATAAACACCTGTCATTTTTACCCAATAAAAATTTTCACTGTCCTGTTTAAATATTTCTACTAGACAATGTGAGCATTTCTTTTTCTTCGACTGTGTATAGATACGCAGCAATGTAGTAGTGATTGGCATCATCATATTCAATCACAGAGTTTTTGTAACGTCTCGTTTCCGGATATCGAATCCTTATTCAGAAAAAACGTTTGGCACGTATTATTATTATTATTATTATTATTATTATTATTATTATTATTATTATTATTATTATAAAAGAGCCTGTGTGTTTCCCCGTCAAGTGTTTCCCTTTAAAATTGTTTCTTTCCTTAATAATTTATTTAATTAAATGTATTTAATGTTAAAAAAAAAAAAAAAAAAGGTTAAAACTTTCCAAAAAAATTCAATCAATTAATATTACCATTAAAAATCAACAAATCAAAACAAATTAATATTATCAAATAAACATAGGGATAATGATAGGTGCGGGTGAAGACGGGTTTGGCAGATATCATACCCTACCCATCATAAATTTTTCATACTCATACCTACCATTTACCCGTCCGGGTAAGACATTTTAAAATCTATCCCTACCCATGCGGATATCTACGGATTTATGGATATCATGGATATTTGATTTCATTCACAAAAATGAATTGACACTATCGGGCGCCATAAAATTGCTTCATTACGCCATTTTTAATAATCTTTTTACTACATACACTACTGAAATTACGTTCAGGACACTTATACTAGAGTTTTGTTTGTCCAAAATGTTTTTTATTATTAAAGTTAATTCATAATCCATAGTAGTCATGGACATAGAAATTATATGTCTAACAATTGATTGTAATAACGAGTACTTGATCTTGTTTATTTTCTATAATTCAAGAAAACAGAAGTTAAGAGATTTCGGAAAAAACGTCACCATTTAAAATATGGTTTAACTCATGCTAAAATAATGTTCACTTTATCTTTTGATTTACTAACAAAAGTGGTGAACTTCTCCGACCATCAACAACATTATCTTTATGTGATATTGAACTATTAAAGTGTATATTCACCATTATTTGATTTTTTTTAATTGATGAGTTCAATCATCATCTAATAATCAAAAGAGAATTGTTTGCTTCTCTGTGATTTTTAGATGAAATGCTGAGTTGTTATTTATATGTATGCATATATAAATAAATATATATAATGTTTAAGTTAATATATCATATGGTGGGTCGGGGGGTAATACGCCGGGTAGAAAATAGATATTCATACGCTACTCTACCCACGACGGGTTTTGAAAAATCAAATACATACCCTACCCTACCCTAAAAAATACCCTACCTTAACGGGTAGGATGGATATCCACCGCGTTGGATCAAAATTGACATCCCTACATAAACACGTAAAAAAATCCATCCAAAAAGAATGTATTTAATGTTAAAATTTGAAAAAAGAAAAGTTAAATCTTTCCAAAAAAAAAATCCAATCAATTAATATTACCATTAACAATCAAAAAATCAAATCAAAATAATATTATCACATACACTGCAAAAAAAAAAAAAAAAAAAAAAAAAATTAATATTATCACATAAACATGTAAAAAAAAATCCATCCAAAAAGGAAAAACATGTCAAATCATTTCAAAAAATAGGTAATCAATTAAATTTACCCCATCATCAATCAAATTATAATGAATATTCAACCCAAACAAAATACTTTAACCCAAAAGAAAAAACACGTTAAATCAATCTAAAAAAAATCATCAATCAAGTATTTTTAATTTAACGTTAAAAAATCCAAAAAAAAACTTAATTTTTTCCGGAAAAAAATTAAAATTCAATCAATTAATTTTACCATTAACCATCGCCAAACCAAATCAAATTAGAATAGACCATAATCATTATCATATGTCAAATCATTATAAAAAGAAATCAACACGTTAAGTCTTTTAAAAAAAAACTCAATCAATTTCTTTTACGACCGTCGTTTTTGTGGCGAAGTATTTTGGAGGGAAGGGATCTGTTGATTAGTGGGATGCGATGGAGAGTGGGGGATGGGGAGTCAGTTTTTGTATTTCACGATGCGTGGACAGAGTGGCAGCCTTCCTTCCATATACCTTATGCGGGTCACATGCTTCCGACAGATGTTAAATTTTCAGCTTTATTCATTCCGCACACGCGAGTCTGTTATGCCCCTCGCATCCGGGAATTATTCCATCCATGGGAATCTGACGTCATTCTGTCAACTTCTATAGCCTCAGGGACTCACCCGGATCGGCGGATTTGGGGCTACGATCGGACGGGCACCTACACGGTCAAGTCCGGATATTATCTGGCTCTCTCGCTTTATCGCCAATCTCTGATAGCAGGGCCGACGACTTCAGGTGGGGTTGATCGAGTTTGGCGGCGTTTTTGGCAGCTCCCGGCCCAACCCCGCATTCAACACTTTCTTTGGCGGTGCCTTCATGATTGTCTGGCCATTGGGCGGGGACTCATCGCCGCGCAATATGGGGACAAGTAAGTATGTTTGGCTTATGGGAGGCGATTGAGACTTCAGGCGGCATGTCTTGTTTGGGTGCGAAATGGTCGGCGAATATGGCGGGCCTCTCCTTTCCACGGTTATTGGAGCATCTCCGTCGCCCACCTTTGTGGATTTCTTTATCGCGCCTCTTGGATGAACGGGAGAGCGGGATAAGTGAGAGTTGTTGGGCTCATGTGGGAAATGGAAAGCGCGTGTTCTGCAGTGTTTGATGATCATGCAGTATATGTTTGAAGGTGTGTGCGCGTGCTTTGTGGGCTTACTCACGGAATTTATGGAAACCATTGGCGGAAGGGCGCCACAAAGACTTGGCGGATCGTGGGCTAAGCCACCCCGCCGGTAGTGAAATGTAATATGGATGCCGTTGTACGAGAGGATAGGTCGGGTGTTGGGCTTGTTTTTCGGGACCAAACAGGGGTAGTCACGCCCTTGATGAGTTACCCCTTTTTCACGATGCGTGGACAGAGTGGCAGCCTTCCTTCCATATACCTTATGCGGGTCACATGCTTCCGACAGATGTTAAATTTTCAGCTTTATTCATTCCGCACACGCGAGTCTGGGATGCCCCTCGCATCCGGGAATTATTCCAGCCATGGGAATCTGACGTCATTCTGTCAACTTCTATAGCCTCAGGGACTCACCCGGATCGGCGGATTTGGGGCTACGATCGGACGGGCACCTACACGGTCAAGTCCGGATATTATCTGGCTCTCTCGCTTTATCGCCAATCTCTGATAGCAGGGCCGACGACTTCAGGTGGGGTTGATCGAGTTTGGCGGCGTTTTTGGCAGCTCCCGGTCCAACCCCGCATTCAACACTTTCTTTGGCGGTGCCTTCATGATTGTCTGGCCATTGGGCAGGGACTCATGCTGCGCAATATGGGGACAAGTAAGTATGTTTGGCTTGCGGGAAGGCAGTTGAGACTCAGCGGCATGTCTTGTTTGGGTGCGAAATGGCTGACAGAATATGGCGGGCCTCTCCTTTCCACGGGTTATTGGAGCATCTCCGTCGTCCACCTTTGTGGATTTCTTTATGCGCCTCTTGGATGAACGGGGAGAGCGGGATACAGTGAGAGTTGTTGGGCTCATGTGGGGGAAATGGAAAGCGCGGTGTTCTGCAGTGTTTGATGATCATGCAGTATATGTTTCGAAGGTGTGCGCGCGTGCTTTAGGGGCGACTACGGAATTTATGGAGGCACTGGCGGAAGGGGCGCCACAGCACTTGGCGGATGCGTGGGCTAGGCCACCCCAAGGGGTAGTGAAATGTAATATGGATGCCGTTGTACGAGAGGATAGGTCGGGTGTTGGGCTTGTTTTTCGGGACCAAACAGGGGTAGTCACACCTTGATGAGTTACCCCTTTGACGGGGGGGACGGCCAGAATTAGTGGAACTCCGGGCTATTTACTTGGCACTGGTGGAGGCACAACGTTTGAATGTGTTTCGATTGAAGGTGGAAAGTGATTGTTTAGCATGTGTGCAATGGCTCCGACAGCCCGTGGAGGACATTATCGCCTGTGGTCGCTACTGCAGGATTTGTTTTGCTCTACTTTCTAGTTTTACCTCTATTTCTTTTTGTCCGCCGGACTGACAATGTAACAGCGCACCTGCTAGCGCGACACGCTTTGTCTTTAGATGCTGTTACTTCTTGTGCCATTTTACCTCCTGAAGATGTTTTGACCGCATGTTATGCGGACGTTGATTAATAAAATTCTTTGATTGCTCAAAAAAAAAAAACTTTTACCACTAACCATCATAAAAGTAAATTATAATATAGGATAAGGTCATAAAGGACAAGTTTACATCTTATTTATGTAAAAAGGACAAGAAAATAATGCAATGGTTGTGAAGGACAAAAATAATGTATATCCAAAAATACCCTTTATAATTATAACTAGCCTCATTTCTCCATTATCCCAAAATGTAGAAACCCTAGCCTCAATCCTCTTCTCTTCTCTGCAAATTTCACATAACCTATCCCAGAAACCCAACTTTGAAAAAACCCCCAGCCGTTGCTTCTTCATTCACGCCTCATTCAATGAAGAATCCTTACGATTCTCCAAAATCATCCCCATATCTCCTTCATTCAATGCTCTGTATCATCCCAGAAACTTCCATCCTTTGCTGCCCGGATTCTCAGCAAAACCGTTCTTTCATCTCCTTCGTAATCTGATTTCCACATGTGACGATCCCTTTTTGAATCAAAACAAATTTCACATCTGTGAAGGATTCTTCATTCATTTGAGCAACCACGTGCCGAATTGCGTTTATGGGGGACTCGGTTTTGGAAAGTTACCTCTTTTGGACTCTCCTTGGCATTCGGACTCAAGAAACGAGAAATTTTGCTATGAATGATTTGAATCCTTGAAAAGATTGGAGCTTTTCGATGTCCATGATTTCCGTTTCGGTGGATCCATAATATCACCATGAAGTATTTCAGAGATCTTGGAGTTATTGATCTGTTTCTCAACCTTTGATCCAAACTCAAAGGTAATTTCTTTTCATTTGTATGATTTGATTTTAGCTTGTACAATTGAAGATTCGATGTTTGTTCATTTTGAAAGTTTGAGTTTTGATTTTGGATGGTATTATGGTTGATTTTAGCTTATTAAGCTCGTTTTTCCAGATCCAAGAGGAGGCGGGAGCCGTTAGATTAGATCCGATCCGGGTTTTTGCAGATTTGAAGAAATTTCACCTTTTGGTTTAGCTTGATTGGAAGTATTAGTGAATATATTGTAGAAAATCGTGGCTTTTTCTTTAATTGTGTTGAGAAATGTCATTGCGCAAACCTTCACTAACTTCAATTGAGGAGAATAACGTTGCTGATGAATGATCTTTTCCTTTTTGATAATTAATATTTATTTTTTCCTCATATAAATGATTCGTAGACATTTAAACAACAACACAGTAACATTTGAACAGCGAAGTAGTAACATTGCTACATAATGTAGTAACAGTCTAAACAATCGTAGTAACATTTCACGAAAAATATACTAACATCTGTAAAAATGAACTGGCCACTAAAAAAATTTGAACATTTCCAAGGAAAATGTAGTAACGTTTCGGCATTTTTTTCTATGAATGTGCACGATCTTAAGGTACACAAATCCCCTATTAGGGTTCCCCTTCCCAAGTAGGGTATAGAAAGAGTAACGTTTCGGCATTTTTTCTATGAATGTGCACAATCTTAAGGTACACAAATCCCCTATTGGGGTTCCCCTTCTCAAGTAGGGTATAGAAAGCTGTCAGAAGCAATGGAAACACCCTCAAACATAGTAACACATAATGTAGTAACTCGTAGTAACACCAACACGTAGTAACACCAGCACGACTTTAATGTGAAAAGAAAAAAAAATGTTATCATTAAGGGTATTTTTGTACATCTCTTTTTTTTTTGTCCTTCTCAACCACTGTCTTTGTTTTTCGTCCTTTTTCATCATTTACCATCTTATATTGTCTTTGTGACTCCACCACCCCATTATAATAAAACTATATTCATTATCATAATTATACTATGCTACCTTATATTATGTTATTATATCATATATATGTTACCTTATATTATGATATTGTATCATATAGATATACTTCTATATTATATTATATCATTATCAAATTTAATGTATTGATCATTATCCAATTTATAAAATTGAAAAAAATACTAATAGTGTCTACATGTTTTACGTAAGTGTTTTCCTTATAAAGTGTTTTTCTCCAACTAATTTGTTTTTAGAAAATATAGTGAATATTTTTAGATTTTAAATAACATAGATAAAAATGGCGTTCATATAGGTGAAAAATGTGGTGATCATTATTCAACTTAATGCTAATGCATTAGTCATTATCCAAATTATTAATGAATACGTATCAGTTTACGCCCAAAGACATACATAAAGTTTATACTCAACATCATATTATGGTTGTGTGTGATTGTGTGTTTTTATTTTTAAATTTATTTTACAAATTATAAATGCATGATGAGATGATGTTCAATGTGGAAATCATATAGAGTTTTGAATGTAAACCGAAGCGAGTGTGTTTCCCTAAAAGTGTTTCTCCCAATTAGCTTATTTCATTTAATATAATAATCATTGGTAGCTATTAGTCTTTCTCCCCGTTAAATTATTTATTTAATATAATAATCATTGGTAGATATCAAATAACATAAATAATTAGTGTGTGTTGAGCTAGATGAAAAATATATTGATCATTATCCAACTTACTAAAAGCGCCTAGGTGTTTTCCGTAAGTGTTTTCCTTATTAAAAAAAATTCCAATTAATTTGTTTAATGAATATTTTTAGATATTAAATAACATAGATGAAAGTGGTGTTCTATAAATGAAAAACGTGGTGATCGTTATTCAACTTAATGCATTAGTCATTATCCAAATTATTAATGAATACTTATCAGTTTACGCCCAAAGACCTACATAAAGTTTATATTCAACATCATATTGTGGTTGTGAGTGACTGTGTGTTTTTTATTTTTATATTTATTTTACAAATTAAAAATGTGTGGTGAAATGATGTTGAATATGGAAATTATATAGAGCTTTGAGTGTAAACTGAAGCAAGTGTGTTTCCCTAAAAGTGTTACTCCCAATTATCTTATTTCATTTAATATAATAATCATTGGTAGCTATTAGTTTTTCTCACATTTAACTTATTTATATAATATAATAATCATTGGTAGGTATCAATTAACAAAAATAATTAGTGTGTGCTGAGCTAGATGAAAAATTATTAATCATTATCCAACTTGTAGAAATAGAAATATAAAAGAAGTGCGAGTGTCTTTTTTCCCTATATATTCCCTCAGAAAGTGTTTATCCCTGGTATATTTTTCTCAATAAATATAATACTCACGGTTCAATATTAGTAAATAACAATGATAAAAGGTGTGGTAATAAAGATAAAATGAAGATGACGTCTCTCAGAAAAAACATTGTGCTCGTGAGTATGGTTTGATGAGTTATACCTTATTGTGCCAGATAATTTTTTGAGTGTTATGTATTTGCTGTCAGTAGCAGTAAATTTTAATAGTAGTATCAAAGAATTTTTTAACAAGAGAATTAAAAAGAATAAAAACACCACCACATTGTTAGGAAATCTACGCAGGAACGCAGCGGAATTTAAAATTCATTTTCTTTTTACCAAGATCAACATCGTTTAAAACAATAAACACGTTAAGTAGTAGACGGTGAATACCTTGTTTGATCTATAAGATCGAAGATTTTACCGTCTAAGGAGAGTAGTCGTGCGTGCCGTCCACGTGTCAGGCCTCTGTCAATATCCACACGAGCACCTCGCCGAAATCTACTCTCTGGATAGCTACTAGAAAAACTCGGTTGCTAGACCGCCTTTTTCTCTCTCTCAAAACTCTTAAGAAAACTCTCAAATATTTTCTAGTAAAATATTTCTCCTTGTGATGTACAAAAGAGCATGACACCCCTCACCTTATATAGGTGTGGCGCCCCAAGCCCTCTAATTTGCCTTGGAGAAGAGTTTTGAGTGTAGTAGGAAGAAAGAAAACATTTTACTAGTAAAATAAGGTAAATAGATATTCTTGATTTATCTCATTAAGTACTTTTCTTAATATTATTAAGGATTTTACTTAAAATCATATATGATAAATATTCAAAATCTTATATTAAATATTTTTCCAATATATATATATATATATATTGTCAATATCTAATATTGAATATATATATCTTTATTATATTACCATAAATATATATATCAATTATACATGTGCATATATCACGTATATATATACTACATATATCCATATATACTAATACGTAATATAATACTATGATTAATTAATTTGCAAAATCCATGTATATCATATATATACATACATATTTCGAAACCATACATATATATATATATATATATATATATATATATATATATATATATATATATATATATATATATTTAATTAATAAACATAATTAATATTTTGTATTATATTTATTCATAATAAATAAATACTACTACATTAATTTATCACTATAACACTTTATAGTCGAGATAACTTTCCTTAATTGGTATAACTGCATTTTAATCCGGCTAGATGTTCTTATGTGTGTGACCCGATAGGCTTCCAAATATGTTGGCCGTAGGCACAAACTGTATTTACTAAAATACCCTTCATACCTAACGATCACGAAATAGCGTCTAACAACACATCGTGACCCTCAATCATCGAAAGAGTCAAAAGCAATGACTACTACCTTTCATGTGAAATAGTTACCATGTAAATAGAATCCTATCGCTGTTACAATAGCCATACGGTCGTATATCGAGTGACAATACATTAACGATCGTATCTTATAATCTGGATAGCATGCTCTCTCGAAGTAATGATATATTACTTTTATATGATTAAATATACGTTATATTATTATGTTTAATCAACGAATTCTATATAAAATATATGAAATTATGATATAAATGATATGAAATGTTAATCTTTATAGTTTAGAGTAGTTAGTAGTAAAACTTAGTAATAATAGTAAAAAGTTATCATTTTGTACCGATTTTAGTAAATCGGAGTGTCGTGTTAGATTCTGGGTATTTGTGGTATTTTATTGCATTTATAAACCGAGACCCCGAGAATCGACATATTGAAGTATAATCATATCTCTGGAAGGATTTAGAGAGTGTCACAAGCTTAAATGGTCAATCGAATTGCTTGAAGTGGTCAAGTGGCTAATCGATTCGATTAAGTGGTAATCGAGAAATATCTTCGACAAACGAATGGCTCATCAAAACGACATTATCTGAAGAAGAGTCCTTCATGAAAGTTGTAGATTTTCCCGAGAGCTTTCCGATGCCTCTTGAATCATGATTTTTGGAGATGCAGAACTCGAGATATGAATTTTATAAGTTATATATAATTATAATTATATATTTATCCTCGCACATGCTGATTAATCAAGGGGGGATGGATGCAATCATTTGGCCGGACCAGTCCGGCCATATCAAGGACCGGTCCGGCCTTGGAACATTTTCTATATATAGGAGATCAGATGCAGAGCAACGTTTGTACCAATATATATATATATATATATCTTCTCCTCTTTATTTTCTTTTTAATTAGTAGTTTGTAAATAGGCCTTATGCCAAAAATAATAATCTCGTAGTACTGTTGTAATGCTCGGGAAATTATCGGAAGTTCGGTGTTGTTGAAGTCGTTGTAATGTCCGGAAGAATACGACTCTGATTCAACATTTGTAATCGGGTAAATTTTCTAAAGTATTTATGTTTGTTATGTTTATTTTTATCTTTTTAGTCGTTATAATATTTTTTAGCTAAGTCTAAATAACTAGCCAAAGTCATGTAATCATTTTATTTTTATCTTTTCGGTAAAGGAATGCTGTCTAATTAAAATTGACTAAAATTGAGTTAATTGAATATTTTTCTATTTTGTAACGTATTGATAATATTCGGATTGACGTAATTAACCAAGATGAATCGCAACATATAACCTAACGATGGCGACTGAGAAGTTAGGATATGAGATAAAAGATAGAAAACGGAGGGTAAAATTGGCCGCGTGAAAGCGTGACAACGGAATCCTATTTCTACCCGGGGCGATTTGTCTTGGGAAAGATTAATCTTATTAAATTTGTGCTCAAGATCATAATAATGTTAAAATCAACGGTTTAATTGAAACTAACACCGGAAAGTTAAATCGATCCGCCGACAACCGGAGCCTTTTGAATAACATCGGCCGTCGACAAACGGAATAACCTCTTTTATCCGGGGTAGATTTGTACTGCACTGCTCGAGACTAATCGAGATTAGCATGGGGCGATTGTGGAGATTAAAGCGATGACAATGACATATGACAATTTCATACGCTCGTGTGAGGAGGAATTGTTAACCTCGAGGAGTACACCGTTTCATTTACTCAATTGGACCTAATATAAAAGGAAAGATCGAGCACATTCTACATTTATATGAAAAAGATCGTATAAATCAATTATATAAACTTTGGCTAGTTCTATTTGTCTATTACTATAAACTATATATTGGTATCTATATATTTATATCTATATATATATTTTGCAATCTATGTACATTTATATATATTTATATATCTATATATATTATATTAGAATAACTTTTAAATTACGCATTTATTTTATGTTTAGTAGAATAGTAGTAATCTGTGTGATAAAATTGCGGTTTAGATCGAGTTAATAACAGCTCTTTGGTGTTTAACCACACTTAGAAGAATTACCACGGTTTTCCCTGAGGATTCGACACTCTGACTCACCACACTAGCACTGATTTGACCCGGTACACACCGGTTAGGATCTATATAGCCTAGAAAAGGTCCGTCAGCTTTCTGGCGCCGTTGCCGGGGAACACGCACGTCGCTAATTTCTTTCTTTGTGTCTATGGTTACTACTTGTACTAGCTCAAAATTCTCGAGAATAAATCAACACTTTGTCTTATCTCATTTCTATTTTATTTTTCGTTGATATCTATTTTCTTTAGTTACCAATTTTCTTCTTTTTCGAGCAATTTTTCTATTTTCGTTAGTTGATGACCAGAAGTGGTAAGGCCCCGCTCACTCCTTATAAGCCTGACATAAACACTTACGAAAGGCAGTTAAGAGTAGAGAGTAAACATAGTCATACTAGTCAGGGAAATCCTGACCAAGAATTATCTTCAAACAGAAATAAAGAAATGGCTGAAACTAGTGATGAAACAAATGAACAGAGGCTAGATCATGCTCCAGGGCATGGACAAAACCCTGTTAACCCTAATAATAATAATAATAGAAATAATCAAGATCGGAACCAGAATAATCGTAATAACCCACCAAACCCGAGACCTATCTGTGATCAAACCGTAAGAAGAAACCAGACTAATAATCCCATTCTTTTACCCAATGAAGGAGCGAACAATTTCGAAATTAAATCTCATCTTTTTGGTTTAATTGACGCAAGAGCCCAATTCCTAGGAGAGGATGATGAAGATCCACATCATCATCTCTATCTTTTGAAAGAATGCAACACTGACCAAAAGTCAAGGTGCTCATAGGAATTAACGAGGATGACTATGTTTCTTTTTCTTTAAAAGGACGAGGCCGAGATTGGTTTATGTCTCTTCCACATCATTCACTTACTAGTTGGGAGGATATTCAAACTGAATTTCTGAAACAATATTTCACTCCAGGACGAAATTTGGAATTAAAAGTTGAGGTTGCTAACTTTAGACAAGGATCTGAAGAAACACTTGGGAATGCCAGGAAAGATTTAAAAAATTGTTAAGAGCTTGTCCCGATCATGGTTATTCTTTAGATATGCAAATTCAGCTTTTCTGTCGTAAATTAAGAAAAGATTCACGTGCGGATGTAGATCATGCATGTGGTGGTTCTTTAATGATGAGTGAAGCTCAAATAGTTTACGATGCTATAGAAAAGATTTCCAAAAATAACAGAATGTGGAAACCGGTTCTAGCACCGGAAAAGTAGCTTTTTGCAGGAGAATGTACATCTAATACGGAAGTTCTAGCACATTTAGAAAATTTGAGTAGGAAATTTGATGGCCTACTGATCAAAAGAAAAACCAAAGTTAGTAAAATAGTACACCAACTGAATACTCAAATCAGGATAATATGTCAATAGGGATTGAAGAACCAACAGGATATTCAAAAGAGGAGGTGAGTTTTCTTCAAGAAAGATAGAATTTGAACAATGCATATTCAAACTCGTTTAATGCGATTAGAAGAGATCACCCTACTTATCGATGGTCCGAAAACCCTAGTAAGCAAGGACAACCGCCATATCCGATTCAAATTATAGGAATTCGTCTAATAATCAAGTTTATCAAGAAAACACATCTAATCAGAATTTACAATCATTACCTAGATCCTATCCTCAACATACCACTCAAAGTATACCAAGTAACTCAAAGCTCAACTCAACTGCGGAAGGAGTTGAAAAATGGGAAAAACTAATGGAAAATATGATGGGTGTAGTATCGACTCAAGCTAAGAATATGGAAACAATGATGACTTCTATTGGTACAGATCCACTAAAGATATGAGTACGATGAAAACATCTATGAGTGGACATGATACCGAGAATGAGAACGATAGAAGCCTCATTAAGGAATATGGAAGATCATTTGAGTAGGGAAGGTGAGCGTAATACAAAGAGACCCCTGAAGTTACCAAGCAACACCGAAAGAAACCCAAAAGAGGTAAATGTTGTAGTTACGAGAAGTAGAAAACTACGTGGTAGTAATGGAGCGTAAAACTTCGGGAATAATGAAGTAGAAAATGATTTAGATGGAAAAAATGATGAAACTAAAGATGAACTTGAATTCTTGATGAGGAAGAAGAAATTATAGAAAATTTCTTGAAAAGGAATAGAAGTTTGGAACCCGAGAATGAAGGTGAAAAATGGGTAAAAATCCCTAGGATTTTGAAAGATCCCATGGATAAATATTTAAGGACTTTATTCAAGGAACATGTTAGAATGGAAGATAATGAAAACGAGGATAAAAACAAGAAGAATCAAGGAATCAAGTAGAGATTGATTCAGGAATGTTTTAAAAGAAAATTTCAAGATCATGATACTTGGTGATCAAGTAATACTCAAAAGTTTAAGGAAAAGGAAAGAGAAAATGACTTTGGGATCAAAGTTTATAGATTTAGAATCTTTACTTTACCCACCTAAAGATCAAATTAAAAGATTAAAACGATCGTAAGTATGCTCGTTTCTTGATACTTTTCGTCATATTCATGTTAATATCCTCATTATCGAAGCTCTAATTAGTATGCTGCTTATGGAAAGTTTTTGAAAGATATTCACAAACAAGAAAAATTAAAGGAATATGAGAATATATGCCTAAATGAAGAATGTTCTCATAGTTTTGCAAAGATAAGTTACCGCCTAAACCTGAAAGATCTGGAAGTTTCACCATTCCGTGTGAAATTGGAGGATTTCTGTTTAAGAAGGTCTTATGTGATCTTGGAGCTAGTATAAATCTCATGTCTTATGAGGATTATAAGAAGCTAGGCATAGGAAATCTTACAAAAACTGAAATGACTCTGCAGATGGCAGATAGATCGATTAAATACCCTAAAGGAATTATTGAGGACGTATTGGTTAAAGTAGACAAGTTCTATTTTCCAGTAGACTTTGTAGTTATGGAAATGGAAGAAGGATATTCAGCGCCACTTATCTTAGGTCGACCATTTCTAGCTACAGGAAGAACCTTAATAGATGTCCAGAAAGGAGAGTTAATTCTGAGAGTCAATGAAGATGAAGTTACTTTCAATATTTTCAAAGCTATGAATCATCCATACAGATCACGTAATCATGTTCTTTTATAGAAGATATTCATTCTGTCTATGATATTGATTACCAACTTTTGAAGACAGATTAGAAGAATGCTTAACTCAATCTATCTATAAGGAAGATGAGAAAGACACCGAAATGAAAGAGATAATCCTTTCTCTAGATAAAGGAAGTTTTACTTTTAAACCATCATGGCATAAGTATTTGGAATTAGAACTAGAAGGACCAGTTCCTAAACCATCACTGGAAGATCCACCTAAGAATCTAGAATTGAAACCGTTACCTTTAAATCTGAAGTATGCTTTTCTTGAAACTAATAATCTATTACCGGTTATTATTTCATCATCTTTAACTGAGCAACAAGAAGATCAATTACTTAGAATGTTGAAAAAGCATAAGAAAGCTTTTGGATGGACAATTGCCGATATTCGAGGTATTAGCCCTGAGATTTGCGTTCATAAGATAATTCTGAAGGAAGATGCTAAACCTTGTATTCAACCGCAACACCGCCTCAACCCAAATTTGCAGTTAATTGTTAAGAAAGAGGTCATTAAGCTATTAGAAATGGGGATAATTTTTCCCATATCAGATAGTGAATGGGTAAGTCCAACTCAAGTGGTACCAAAGAAAGGAGGTTTCACAATGAAAGAAAATGAAAAGAATGAATGGATTCCGACAAGAGAAATTACCGGTTATCGAATGTGCATTGATTTTAGAAAACTAAATGATCATACTAAGAAAGATCATCATCCACTTCCATTCATAGTTCAGATGTTGGAACGTTTAAGTGGACATAAGTATTACTGTTTCTTAGATGGTTATTCAGGATATTTGAGATATTCATTGCATGCAGGAAAGAGAGAAAACTACTTTCACTTGTCCTTATGGAACTTTTGCTTATAAAAGAATGCCGTTTGGTTTATGTAATGCACCGCTACGCTTCAAAGGTGTATGATGGCTATATTCTTTGATATGGTTGAGAAATTCTTAGAAATTTTTATGGATGACTTTAGTGTTTACGGAGACTCATTTGATGTTTGTTTGTTACACTTAGAACGAGTGTTACAACGCTGTGAAGATACCAATTTAGTTTTAAACTGGGAGAAGTGTCATTTAATGGTATCAGAAGGAATTGTTTTAGGTCATAGAATCTCTGAAGAAGGTATTGAAGTTGATAAAGCTAAAGTCGAAGTAATTGAAAAATTACCTCCACCAGTTAATTTAAGAACCCTAAGAGGATTTCTCGGACATGCAGGATTTTATAGAAGGTTCATTGCAGATTTCTCGAAAATAGCAAAGCCTCTAAGTCATTTACTTGAAAAGGAAGTACCTTTTAACTTTGATAGTAAATGTATGGAAGCCTTTCAGACCCTAAAAGCGAGATTGACTACTGCACCAGTGCTAGTAGCACCAGATTGGAGTTTGCCGTTTGAGATTATGTGTGATGCCAGTGATTTAGCTGTAGGAGCTGTTTTAAGTCAAAGATATAACAAAATTCTCAAAGCTATTTACTATGCATCTCACACATTGAACGCAGCTCAACTAAATTATGCAACTCTGAGAAAAAAGAAGCTGTTATTGTGATTTTTGCCTTAGATAAGTTTAGATCATATATTGTTGGTTCTAAGGTAATAATTTATCTGAGACCATTCAAATTTACAAGTATTTACTAAGTAAGAAAGATGCTAAACCTCGTCTTCTTAGATGGATTCTCTTACTTCAAGAATTTGATATTGAAATTAAAGATAAAAAGGAAGTGAGAATGTAGTGTGAGATCATCTAAGTAGAATGGAAAATGATGAAGAAAAAGGAATTGAAATTAAAGAATCATTTCCTGATGAACAACTATTTAGAATAGATACTCCTTCAACCATGCAGTTATTAAAGAATAGAATTCCTTCTAAGGAAATGTCACCTTTGGTTTGGAGATATCATTAATTACTTAACTTTGTGATTATATTCGTCTCATTGGACTCAACAGAAAAAGAAGTTCTTTTATGACTTAAAATTTTATTATTGGGAGGAACCGGACCTTTTCCGTAAATGTTCGGATGGGATAATCAGAAAATGTGTGCTGATAATGAAATTTTAAGTGTTTTATCATTTTGCCATGATCGTGAGGCAGGAGGTCATCATGTAGGTTGGAAAACTGCTTTTAAAGTTTTACAATGTGGTTTTTATTGGCCTACACTTTATAGAGATGCTTATAAGTATGTTAAATCTTGTGAATCTTGTCAAAAATGGGGGAATATATCTAAAAAACATGAAATGCCTATGCAACCTATTTTAGAATGTGAGTTATTTGATGTTTGGGGTATAGATTTCATGGGACCTTTCCCTATATCTTTTGGAAAAAGATTTATTCTTGTAATGGTAGATTATGTTTCAAAATGGGTAGAAAGTGAAGCTCTTCCAACTAATGATACCAAAGTTGTCATACGATTCCTTAAAAGAATATATTTACGGATATGGCATTCGAGGGCTATCATTAGTGATAGAGGTCACACTTTTGTAATAAACCATTTACTAAGATAGTTGAAAAATATGGTGTAACGCATAAGTTATGAACGCCTATCATCCGCAAACCAAAGTGGGCGAGGTAGAGGTGTCAAGCAGAGAGATCAAAAGAATCGTGGAAAAGCAGTTGATTCAAATCGTAAAATCGGGCGATTAAATTAGATGATGCATTATGGGCGTCTGAGCGACTTTTAAAACACCAATTGGTTGTTCTCCTATAAGCTAGTCTTTGGTAAGTCTTGTCATCTCCAGGTTGAGTTAGAACACCGAGCCTTCGGGCTATTAGATTTCGAATTTTGATCCTAAGGTCATCGGTGATCATAGATTGCTTGATTAATCGAACTAGAAGAATTTCGTCTCGATTCTTATGAAAACATTTCGAATCTACAAGAAGCGTCTGAAATCTTTCCATGATAAGAGAATCTTTAAGCGTGAGTTCCATGTAGGTGATTGAGTGCTTTTGTACAATTCACGTTTAAAGTTGTTTCGAGTAAGCTTAAGTCAAGATGGGACAGTCCATTTAAAGTAACACGGGTTTACAAATCTGAGGTGTTGAACTAATCGATGGAAATCGACTTTTATAGCCAATGGCCACAGAGTAAAGTTATTTGTGGAGGAGAAGGAATCACCGAAAGAAGAAATAATGCTATTGATTGATCCCCGACAAATTGAAAAAGCAAAAAAAAAAGCTCAAAAGCAGAAATCAAATCACCGAATACCAGGTGCTATCTATCTTTACTCTACTTTTACGTATTTTTATTTATGTTTAAACTCTTTTTCGTCTTTTACCGGATAGACGTAAAAGAAGCTGGATGCTTTTAGATAGATTAGGAGTTTTGTTTTACTTTTAAAATTAGGCCTTGATAAAGATGTCGCGTTTTCTATAGAAGCTTTAGTTTTTGAACAAAACAAGAAATTGTTGAGAGAGATCAGTTGGGAGAAGTTTGTAATGGAACATCAAGAAGTGCAATAAAAGAAGGGCAAAGTTTACGATGAGATGCGAATCTGTGGAAAAAGTGAACATGTTGATGACTGTGGAAAAACACAACCAAATCCCAGGATGAGTGTTTGAATATTGTTAGGAAGGAACGATTAGGTGGTTATCGAAAATCCCGATGGAATTCCAAGAGATAATTCAAATGCCTCGTTTTTAGGAGTTAGGTTGATTGAACGTTATATCAGAACTCTGGAAGATTTAGAAATCAAAGAATCAGAAACCCCTTAAGTATCGAGTCTTTTCTTATGTTTTATTTTATAAAATTTTCGCATAACTTCTGAAAATTTTATAAAATTGGATCTTTATGAAATTTGAGGAGTTTTATAAAAGTTTTTTTAGTTTTTATTTAGATGTTTTATAAGAGTTAATATAAATTTATTAAATTTTTATAAGCTTTTTATTAAAGTGTTATAAAGATTTTATTAAATTTTTAGAAATTGTTATAAAATTATAAGATTTCCTTCAAATTTTATTTTTAAAGATTTTATTAAGTTTTAAAAATTATTATAAACTTATCTTTAAGATTTTAATTAAGTTGTATTAGAATTTTTATAAGTTTTAATCAAAAATCATAAAAGTACAAAAATCGAAAAAGTGGAAAAATGAACACGGACCGATCCGGCCTTAACCTGGACCGATCCGGGGTCTAAAAACATAAAAAAAACAGGGACTCCCTTTTTCTTCTTCTTCCCTAATTTTCTTTTAACGGCACCCTACACCAAAACCCCACCACTCGAAATTTTTTTCAATTCTTCCACAAAAATTCACCTCTCACACTACCACTACTTGATTTCTTCATCTTTTCATCTCCTCTCTTCTACACAAATTTGAAAAAATCAAAAAGGATAAAAAAAACAAGCTACATTCTTTTCCGGCCTACTTTTCAACGTTTTCTTCATATTAAGGTATTATTTAGTTTATTTAGTTATCAATTTCGTATTTTTCATAATTTTTAGATTAATTTCAACTGTTTTGATTTTTGAGTATGTTGTGACATTTTTATTTTTTTTGTTTTTTGTTGTTATTGTTGTTGTTGATTGGCTTTACCAATATCGTAGAATGAGTCGAGTCGAGTAGAAAAGCCTCTAAAAAGCGAAAATCAAACATTCCTATATCAACTCCGGTAGTAGGCACAATAATTTTATCACCCGAAGAAGAAGCCGTAAGCTTTAATAAAACAACATCACAAGAGGCTAAGAAGGCGTATGAAAGAATTTATAGTAAATGTGATGTTTTGGTTGAAAAAGGATTAGATTTGGATGACTTAGGTGATGAGGTTAAAAATATTTTTACGAGACGTCAGTGGTTAGAACTAGCAGCTAGAAGAGAAGGGGAGATTAATACGACTTTAAGTAATGAATTTTATTCGGTTTTGTCTACTATGTCGCAAGATGAGCTTAATCGATCATAAACCGTGCACTTCTTAGAACAAGAAATGTTCCTTTTAACCACGATGTCATAAATGCAATTCTTGGAGTTGAATTTTTTACGATGAGGAGGATCACTACAAAAAAACAGCAGTTTTGCGACGGAAGATTACCGTCGCAAACAAGGTATTCCGTCATATAAACCCTAATTTGCGACGGATTTGCGACGATTTTTCTTTGTCGCATTTTTTAGTCGCAAAAACCCAGTTTTGCGACGGTTTATCCGTCGCAAACAATTTTGACGGATTTTTGCGACGGATAACGTATTTTATTTTATTTTTAATTATAATTTCCGTCGCAAAAAAATGTATAGTCCGTCGCAAATACTGTATAATCCGTCGCAAAAAATGTATAACCCGTCGCAAATTATTTTTATTAAATAATTTATTTATTTTAGATCTTTGCATATTAAATGCATAAGCGAGCCTTTCCGTCGCAAATAACAAATAGCGACGGAAATATTCCGTCGCACAAATGTATACTCCGTCGCAAAAATGTATAATCCGTCGCAACTTTTTTTTTATTAAATAATTTATTTATTTTTAGATCTTTGTATATCCGTCGCAAATGAGCCTTTGCCGTCGCAAATACCATAGTGCGACGGAAATATTCCGTCGCAAAAAATAAAATTAAACAGAAAATTATGGTACATTTTTGCGTGACCGGCCAAAACATTTGCGCAAAACAGCCTTAATTTTCCCCGGTAGCATTACAATTGCTACCGGCTATCAACAACAACAATATAAACGGGAATACGATATCAAAGGGGATATGTCAAAAAATACGTCAAAGGGGAAATGTCAAAAAATGAATAAAACGATATGTCAAAGGGGATACGATAAGCCAAAATAAATAAAAATGTATCAAAACAATGTCACCCAGTCGGACCGGTGTACTACAAACCCACGTCACCTCTCTCCAGGTCCATGATCAGAATGGTCATCTCTGTCTTTGCCTCGTACCGGGTTGCATCCTCAGGAGGATCTTTGCTAACATTTGGGTAATCCACGCCTCCATCTGCGCTAGTCTGTCATCTGGCGCTTTCTGTCTCTCTCTAGCTCCTCCAACCTCGCTGGGTTTACGCATGAGTCATGCATCTCTTCGCCGTCTCCAGGTGAGGCGGGTGAT
Source organism: Gentiana macrophylla (assembly GCA_026214975.1). Taxonomy (NCBI): domain Eukaryota; kingdom Viridiplantae; phylum Streptophyta; class Magnoliopsida; order Gentianales; family Gentianaceae; genus Gentiana; species Gentiana macrophylla. The sequence continues at coordinate 156,913,765 of CM047805.1, forward strand.
TATGCCCGAGAGTATGTCTCGGCGGATGAGTGTCGGCGGCAGCGAGGCTGTCGTAGTACATGGAGGCGGTGACCCCATGCCAAAAACTCTCCTTCTTGTCGTAACCACCGTAGCCAGTAATAAAGAGCGCGACTGTCGACGAGGGTGTCATTTGCGTCTCTGGGCTTTCGCCTTCTTGAGGTGAAGACATCACGCAAAGTATGATATAAATTTGTTAGTAACAATAATTACATGATATATATATAATGTATATATAATATTTACAATACATAACGTACCATGATTTTCTCAAACTTCCTCGAGGCGAAGTTGCCCGACTTCTTCTTGAACTACTCACGGATCACCGGCCCGATGAGGCGCTCCTCTATTGTCCTCCATGGCCCGAGCGAAATCGATACGCGCGCGTCGCCCATAGCATGTGTCCCGGGGATCTTCCGCTTCCTCCTCACTGGATCAGAAGCTCGGTTTAGCTTCTTTTTCTCGAGATGTTTCTGGAGCGCCTATTCCGACATAAGATAAACAAGTTAGTACATACATATATATATAAAACACAAGTATTATTAATTAAATATTGAATAATTGCTTACGGGACTCCCAATCCACTCCTCGAACCGGCGGAGAATATCCGGGGTCATCAAAGCCGAGCACGGGGTTTGTTTGAGCCCGATACATATAATCACGGACCCTGTTGATAGCATACCGCTCAAAAGCTTCCACAACGGTAGCGCTCGTGGCGTAACTTCGAAAATTTGAAATGACCACGCAACATAGTTATATATATGTTATATGTATAGTTATAATTATAGTTATATTTATATATAGTTATATTTATATGAGCAGCGTACCACTAAATCGCCACCACCACTATCCTGCTTTGCTCCGGTGGCATTATGCCACGTGGTGGCAAAAGTGTTAAAACCGCCGATTATGGCGTTCTTGGCCATTTCTTGACATAGTTGTCGGTAAACTGTCATATTGAAAACAATAAGTTGTTAATATATTTGGTTAATCAAAATATAAAATAAAAATACAAACAAATTAACGCAAGATATGTATTAACTTACCATCTCCCTCGGGATCCAAAACCGGCAATCCAAGGTCACCATTGACAATGACACCAAAATCCTCCTCGCTCATCTGGTGTATCTCATCATCCAAACTTCTTTGTCTGTGTGGAGGAAGGCGCTCCGGGGAGGGGAACTACCCTACCGCGTCTACCTCTACCTCTACCTCTACGACATCTATTTGACACGAGAAAATAGCGTTTATACTAATCTAAATGCAATTATACTAATTAATAATAAATTACAATGTTTAATACATTATTATTCAAACAATGATGACAAAATAAAATATTTAATACATTATTATTCACTATCACTACTAGAATGGAAGAGTTCTTCCTCCTCTTCATCAGTATCTAGATCATCAACCGATTCTTCTTCCTCTCCATCTTCTTGTTGAATGAAATCCGCCATCTCATCATCATCCAAGTCATTATCCCCAACATTGGAGTCAACATCGACATCAAGATCTTGGTGGACAATGTTAAGAGGATCAGATAATCGGGAAACATCATTGATCACTTGTTCTTGGAAAGCGGTTTCCTCGGCGGGAGCATCGATAGTCGATCTTGCCTTTGTTTTGAAAACAACCGACCATTGATCTTTGTCTTTTTCAAACTTGGATATGGAGCATAGTAGACTTGCTCGACTTGATAAGCGAACAAATGGATCATAAGCGCCATATTTCTACCACGATGAACTTCAACTATCTTATAATCTTTATGCACATTCATGCCCCATTCGGAATTATCAAACCAATCACATTTGAACAATACGGCTTTGTAGGCGAATGAAGCTCCATAATACACCAACTCAATGATTTCATTTAAAGTGCCATAATAGTCGGCACCTTCCGTGGAAGCCCGACACAAACTCCGTTGTTATTTGAAGATTTACCAATATCGATTTGCCGGTTGAATGTCCGAAAGTTGTAGCCGTTAATCGAATAACGTTTCCAAGTTTTGACTTGGCGAGAAGGACCACTTGCCAAAGCTTTTAGCAAATCATCATTCAACAATGATGCTTGTTGTGCAAACCATTCGGTAAATTCATTTTCATGTTTATTCCAAATATACATCGAGGTCAATTGAATTTTGTTGAACACGAATAAATTGCTCGAACAATCTAAGAATGAATCATTTTGTCGATTAATGTATATTTGTTCGAAAAAAAGCATTAAGCATTGTATATATGTAGTAATGAGGTACTTACAGTTCATACGGTTTCATGATTTGTGATTAGACAATACGTACTTGTGCACAAAGTCATATTCTTTATTATCCAAGAACCTCGTCTTGCACTTCCCGGTTGTTGTACCATTATGATCACGGAATAACTTCGAGGTAAATCTGAAGCGATTCTGCGATGCGAAGTCTCACCAATGACAAGATTCTTTGCTTTTGTTTCAATATGATCATCGTAATACATAGAGACGCGAAGTTTGAAATCTCTTCCAACAAATCGCATTGCATATTGATCCTCTACGAAAGCTTTGTTACCAATCTTTTGTTTTAAGTGATTCAAAAACCTTTCGAATGGATACATCCATCGATATTGCAGGACCACCAACTCGACCTCATCACGGCAAGTGTACGGTAAATGCTCCATCGAGTTAAAAAGCATTTGGAGGCAAAATCTTCTCTAACTTGCAAATAATCTCGGCAATGTTATTCTCTAAGCGAATCACGTCTTTTATTTTTAGGGTAGCGACACACAAGTCTCGAAAGAATTGACTTATCTCGGTCAATGCATTCCACTCATTTTTCGGAATCAATTCTCGAAGGAGACAGCGGCAACAAGCGTTCCATAAAAGCGTGACAATCATGGCTTTTCAAACCACGTAGAATGTATTGATCATGATCTACGCACCTACTCAGTCTGAAGCATAACCGTCGGGAATTTCAACAGTGACCCATTCACACAACACTTTTCTTTTACGCTTGTCAAGAACAAGTGTACAATCGGAGGCGCTTTGCGCAAAGCTCTTTCAAATCTTTAGCGATTTTGGACCACAAGCGATTTTGCCTTTAACGTCCATAACCGTGTCAATCAGTTTTTCAAAAAGTTTTTCTCAATATGCATCACATCCAGGCAATGTCGAAGCAACAATGTTTTCCAATACGGAAGATCCAAAAAATGCTTCTTTTCCACCAACCATTCTTGAAGTTTTAAAGCCGTTTCAAGTGCGAATCTGAGCCATCAATGATGCTTGGTAGGTGTTGTACAAATTCCCATACCTCCTCACCACTCAATCTACGGGGTGGAGTCGGCGTGTTCATCTTGTTTGGACTTCAAAAAACCTTTATCGGTCACGAAAAATATGGTCTTGAGGGCGCCGATGACAATCAAACCAAGTGCATTTACCACTATGTTTGAGCGAGAATGACTTGTTTCCATCACCACAATAGGGACAAGCTTTCACACCGGCCGTAGTCCACCGGATAACATGCCATACGGGGAAAATCATTGATAGTCCACATTAGTGCGACCCTCGTATGAAAATTCTGTTTTGTGGATACATCGTAAGTAAACAACCCTGTTTCCCACAATTTGCTTCAACTCCTTAATCAATGGTTGCAAATAAACATCGAGGTTTCCTTTCGGATTTTTCGGCCCGGTACAAGCAACGATAAGAATATAAAATTGTCTTTTCATGCACAACCAGGCGGAAGATTGTATGGTGTAACCATGGTCGGCGCGACAAAGTAGTTCTTCCCAAAATTACCAAAAGGTGCAAAACCGTGCATACAAAGTCCTAACCGCACATTTCTAGGCTCCTTAGCAAACTCAGGGTGCATTTGGTCAAAATGCTTCCAAGCTTCAGCGTCACTTGGGTGGGCCATTATACCGCTTGTCTGGGGTTTTCCGCGTGCCACCTCGTTTCCTTGCCTATATGTTTCGTGGCGTACAACCTTTGGAGTCTAGGTCAATCGGAAATAAGTCATCACTTTGTTAGGCACACGTTGACCTCTTTGCGTTCGTTTTCGGTTTATATCGATCATGGTCACACTTCCGACACTTGTCCGATTCGCGTCCTCCTCCCAAAATAACATACACCCCGCGGGACACACGTGTATTTTCTCGTGGGGTAGCTCTAATGCCTTTAACAACTTTTTGTTTGATAGAAGTTCGAGGTCATTAAGTTATTCTTGGAAGAATATCTCTCTATCAAACCGGTAACCCCGTCAAGCGCATTTGTGAGAGAGGTTGTGATCACATTTCAAAGTGAGCAACCTAGAAGCCGCTTGCGATGCGGAGACACTACTTCCATCACATACGAGTTCCTCTGCGTTTTTGGCATTTCAAAAAGCGATGCAACCAGGGGTTTGGTGTCTCATTGTTCTCCTCTTGGTTAAGCAATTCTTCTCTTACGTGATCAATCCTATCACGTGTCGTCATTAACCATGTCACGATAAGGGTTCACATTCCGTCTTTCTTTGAGCGTTCATCGGAATGGGAAACTCTTCACCATGACACACCCAATCATAGTAGTTTGCGCCAAAACCCATATTTAGTTAAATGTAATCTAACGTCATGTTCGATCGAAAATTTAGTGTTCTTACATTTACTACATGGACACTTGATCATTCCATTATTTGCCCGAAGCGAATCTAAGCGCTTTGCATGTTTTATGAATTCCTCCACACCATTCACAAATACCGGGTTAAATTTCTTGTTAGCATCCAACCTCTCGTACATCCAACTACGTTCTATTCTCTTCATTTTCAATCCTACACATCATATCTTACAAAAATGAGACTAACAATAGTCTTTGAAGGTTTTCTCAACACTTTTGCAAACTCGGGTTTTACTCAACTTACTATGAAACTAACAACACTTTAACCTAAATTTTTAATTCATGGTCAAAGGTTCGACGTCAAAATAATTCGGAGGCTTTGCCGGATAACAAAGTACCCCAGTACCATTTTCCAAGCGGGTAGGAACAGCACCCTTTTCAACAAACCAATTCAACCACATACTTATCATCATTTCAATCCAAATTCAACAAACCAATTCAACCAACATCCGGTTTCTAAACTAAGCATTTTCAACCAACATCCGGCTTTGCACATACTTAAGCATTCAACAAACCAATTCAACCTACAATTCAATTCAACCAACATCCGGCTTTGCACATACTTAAGCAATTTTCTAACTTATCTAACTAATACACATAAGTAAGCATTTTCCTAACTTATAATTACTACACATATATATCTATAAATCTATACTACATATGATACACTATATAAAAAAATAAATGCTACATATATTACATACTACATAATAATGCTACATATATTACATACTACATAATAATGCTACATAGAAAAAAAAAAAAAAAAAAATATTACATACTACATAATAATGCTACATATACATACATACATATATTACATACTACATATACATACATACATATATATATACTACATATAAAAAAAAAGATACATAAAAATACATACTACATATACATACATAAATGCTACATAAAGCGAAAAAAAAAAAAATATATACATACATAAATGCATGGGGGGGGGGGGAATCGGGTGCAGGGAGAGGGGGTGAGAGGGGAGGGAAGAGTTTACCTTGTGGTGGCTGCGGCGGTGGTGGTTCGGAGGTGGCGGGAAGCAGAGTTCAGGGGGGAGGCGGCGGGAGAGGAGAAGAGAGAGAGAAAGAGAAATGAGGAAGAAAAGGAAAATCGACTCATATCCGCCCGTTTCTGACGGACATTAATGTCGTCGCAACTTACTTCTCTTGCCGTCGCAAACTTATAATTTGAACAATAAAATAATTAATAAAATTGTATACAATTTTATACAATTTTCCGTCGCAAAATACGAATAACTCCGTCGCAAGAGGCATTTTGCGACGAATTTAATTTCGTCGCAAAGTTTATCAAAAATCGATTAATAAAATAATTAATGAAAATTTATTTAAATAGTCCGTCGCAAATTATTAAAATGTCCGTCGCAAAATTGCCCGCCAAATGGTAAAATCGATCCGCCAAGTGTCCGTCGCTAACAATAAAACATCCGTCATAAGCGTAAATTTGCGGCGGAAGTATGATCGTCGCAAAAATTCCGTCGCATAAAAGCGCTGTTTTTGTAGTGGATTACGAGGGTAGTTTGGAATTTAGATGATCCTGCAAGCTTTGAGCGGATTGCCACGAGAGCTCAAGACGCTTTTGATTGACATTTGTGTGGGTTGAGAATCGGTTTAACTATGGGAAGTGTATTAGAGGTTTAAGGGCAATTAAAAGATTTATTAGCCATACTCTCTACCCTTCTAGTAAACATACTGCGTATGGAAAGGAAGATGTTTGTATCGCTTGGGCGATGGTGAATGATGTTAAGGTGGATGTTGGAAAGGTCATGTTTAAAAAAGAATTTTTTGAAAGTATTGTCATCGCCAGGAGTGGAGTCATCTGTACTTCCTTTGTTTTATCTCGATTTATGTCGTAGGGTGGGAGTACAGTCCCGCCTAATGACAAGTTATCTCTGGCAGATGCAAATCTGATTGGACCAAGTTTGACTAGGCTTCAGGATGGTAGTATACGCTCTTTGATTAGAAGTCGTCAAACTCAACCACTCCACCGATTTTCACATCTTCCTCTTTTCCATCTTTTTCTAGTCAGCCTCAACAAACTCCTTTCTCCAACACTATCACCTATGATATGTTTCAATCTTTAGTATCAGACGTTGCACGTGGTCAAGCCAACATGGCTTTGTATGCTGAAAGTAATAGGCAGTGGTGTGACGATATTCGTAGAGGTTTAAGGAGGAACGAGCAGTTGCTTCGTAATCCTACCTTTGATGATCCTGCCTATCCACCTTGTCAGTCAGATCCTTATACCTTACCAAATTGGGTAACACCTATTCCACCACCTTCGAGCTTTCATCCATCGTCATATCCTTTTGGGAGCCAATCTAGTGGAACATGTGTATTTTTCGACGGTGTTCGAGAGACGGCGATGTCTAGTTGGGGAGGATTCACTGAGTTTGCACATATCACGACGGGCATGAGTTCGATGGTTCTTGATAGTTCAGTCAGGATCACGACTACAGTTCAGCCACCAGCTTCTCAGTCGTTTCCAAGTTCAAGCTTTCATGTCGATCCTGAGGAAGACTATGAAGAAGATTGAATTTCATGACTTTGTTTGATTAAACATTTTTACTGCACGTTTTATTCGACATTTTTTCATTTAGATATTGGTTTGTTTTCGTTTTCGTTTATTTTGATTTTATAATCATAATATGGTTTGCATTCTAAATCGTTTTAATTTTTATAAACTATAAATTAAAAAAAAACCCAAAAATAATTTCGTATCGTTACTAAGTCGTTTTAAAAATATATGATGTGTCGTTTTATCAGTTCGTATCAAGTTAGAGGAAGCTTTTTAAATATCTTTAAAGGGGTATGTAATGTTCAAAACGTGAAGTAAAAAAACAAAACACAATTTGACTTTCACCTCTGTACTCGGTAAAAGAAAATTGAGGCCGGACCGGTCTGGCCTATTCTCGGCCCGAGCCGTGAAGAAAAGAGGGGTGAGTCATTCTAGAGTTCGTCTGATACAGCCACGTATGTTTTATTTACTTCTATTAAAGGAAGGAAGCCAGGAAGTAAAACATTGCCATTCCTTTCACCTTCTACCTTGTTACTTTTATTTATTACTTTCATCTGTTTTAAAATTTTCATCTGTTTTAAATGTCAAACCGATCCTCACCTTCTGTCAATTCATATGAGCCTAACACCCCGGATGCTCCGGAGTCTCAAGCTTCCACTCAGAATATAATTTTGCACCCTCGTTTTGCTAATTCTCCAATCCAGTTGGAGAAAGGTTTAAATTTCGATAAGATAGATCGATGGGGTAAAACTATTATTCGAGGATTTGGCTGTTCCCTTCTCTTCATCTATTATCAACCAACTTTTTGAAATTCCTCCTGTTACGATGCAACATTTCGAGATGAAATGGGAACTACAAAATCCATATAATCATTTGAATAAAGTGCAGGAGTCTTTCCAATGTCTGTTTCCACTTTTCGACACAAATCACGAAATGTCTACACGTGCTTTACTTCCACACCTAAAGGCGTGGAAGCATTTTATTAATTCTAGAGTATATCTCACCTGGGATTTTGCAAGCCTTGCTGAAAATGAAATGCTTCTACTTTTTGCTTTGGCATTTGGTGAATTTGTCGATTGGGGTATTTTGATTCAAAGGACAGTGTTGGAATTTGTAATCACGAGAGGTAGTAGGGGGAAACCTATGCCTAATGCTTGGATGATTTCGCGTCTTTGTACTCAAATGAATGGAGTTGGAGAGCTTGAGACGGATGAAATTTTTCCGTCAGAGATAATAGAGTTGGCTTGTTACCGGTTGATACACCGGGTTGTTAAATCAACAATTTAGTTGGTTTGTTAGTTTATGATTGTTTAAGTTTTTAATAAGTTAAGTTTGTAGTTTTCAGTTTAGTTAAGTTTTTCTTTAATTGTAATCGTTTGTCTTGTTTAATATATATGTTTCAGTTTTTAAGTTGTTTGTTATTTATATTAGTATACGTTAAGTAAGAAAATCAAAATAAAAACGATAATATATAATTTTAATTTTATTTTCAAACCTACTTATTTAATACTCTTTGAACATCGGGACGATGTCACTTCGTAAGTGGGGAGTAGAGTTAGGTTAGAAAATTCATTAAAATTTTCGAAAAATAATTATAAATTATAAAAATTAACAAAATTTTTATTACTTATTTAATATATAAATATGAAAAAAAAATTATATAATTTGGAAGAATAAGTTTTTAATTAAGTAAAGTATATTAGATATATTATAATTATATTTTATGCCTAATTTAGATCTTAATGAGATTTTAAGTTTATATAATTAAGTAATTAATATTAAATATTGTTTTTATGAAATTATATAAGTATGTTGATAATTATAAGTAAAATTGTTAGAATCATTTTCTTTTCAAAAATGAATTATGAGTTTGGAATTGGACTAGGAATGATGATTTTGGCACCACAAAATATAACTATAGCCAAATAAGCCTACCTAAATAAATTTCCAATTTTTGTTCCTACCTCACTTTGATTAGAGTGATCAAGACCTCACTCTAAATGGCTATTGTGATTAACTAGAAATAATCAACCTTTAGCTAATTTTGGTCTACATTTCCTTGAAATTCCATAAGTTTATGCGTCTTATGAAAAGAGATGAAGACATAAAAGCTAAGTTTTGGTATATCTTTGAGATTGGAAAAATTAGATAAGTATTAGTATATTCGATATTACCTCGTGACACTTGCAAGATAGTCGATTTTGGTAATAAGTTCGGATATGTTAATATTCTATAAAAGAATTAAGAACGAAGCACCATATTTACACAGAATTAATCAAATATCAGGTATCTTCCTTATCTTTGATCGACAACTTAAAAAGAACATATCGGTTGTAGCTACCAATGATTTGAGTGCAGTAGGGTATTATCTCGAAATGTCCTATATCACTATGAGGTTAGAAGCTCCCGATTGCCTGATGATAGTGGTCCAGCTAGGGTATTATCTCGAAATGTCCTATTCTTTGAATGAAGGCCTGACGAATGAAAAGAAAAGTCGAATCACAAGATCTCAAGAATGATTACAAGTTTAAGGAAACCGGACTTGTAATTTTCGATCGAAAGAGTAGTACTCCGATCAATCTTGATGAAGCAATGCTTGTAAGTTTGATTTTCTACACACACTCACGCTTTTAGTTCTTAATTTATAAAATTAAAAAATAAAAAATAAAAAAAAAGAAAAAAAAGATGCTATTAATCGATGATTATTTTTTGATCAAGAATATGAAGATGTAGGTATGTACGACTTGCATCTTTCTCTTTTTGATTTCTTTTTCCGATTAACCAACATCTTGAGCCTAAACTTTATAAGCCATTTTTGTCGACTACACCGACCAAGTTTACAATTCCAGGATTTCATAATAGTTGCGATTAAAAATCATTCTAATATTTTATTTATACTTATTAAGTATTACATGTACAATTTCATCTAAATAATATTTGATGTTTAAACTATTTAAGTTATATACACTTTCTGTCTTCTTACAATTTTAAATTAGAATAAATAATATATTTATAATATTGACAATATAAATTACATTAAAAATTATAATCTGATCAATTATATTATCTTTTATTACGCATTTATTTTTGCTCGAGGACGATCAAAAGCTAAGTGGGGAGTAGTTGATATATTACTTTTATATGATTAAATATACGTTATATTATTATGTTTTATCAACGAATTCTATATAAAATATATGAAATTATGATATAAATGATATGAAATGTTAATCTTTATAGTTTAGAGTAGTTAGTAGTAAAACTTAGTAATAATAGTAAAAAGTTATCATTTTGTACTGATTTTAGTAAATCGGAGTGTCGTGTCAGATTTACGCGGGTATTTGTGGTATTTTATTGCAGATTTATAAACCGAGACCCCGAGAATCGACATATTGAAGTATAATCATATCTCTAGAAGGATTTAGAGAGTGTCACAAGCTTAAATGGTCAATCGAATTGCTTGAAGTGGTCAAGTGGCTAATCGATTCGATTAAGTGGTAATCGAGAAATATCTTCGACAAACGAATGGCTCATCAAAACGACATTATCTGAAGAAGAGTCCTTCACGAAAGTTGTAGATTTTCCCGAGAGCTTTCCGATGCCTCTTGAATCATGATTTTTGGAGATCCAGAACTCGAGATATGAATTTTATAAGTTATATATAATTATAATTATATATTTATCCTCGCACATACGCTTGATTAATCAAGGGGGGATGGATGCAATCATTAGGCCGGACCAGTCCGGCCATATCAAGGACCGGTCCGGCCTTGGAACATTTTCTATATATAGGAGATGAGATGCAGAGCAACGTTTGTACCAATATATATATATCTAATCTATATATATATATCTTCTCCTCTTTATTTTCTTTTTAATTAGTAGTTTGTAAATAGGCCTTATGCCAAAAATAATAATCCGTGTAGTAATCTTGTTGTAATGCTCGGGAAATTATCGGAAGTTCGGTGTTGTTGAAGTCGTTGTAATGTTCGGAAGAATACGACTACGATTCAACATTTGTAATCAGGTAAATTTTCTAAAGTATTTATGTTTGTTATGTTTATTTTTATCTTTTAGTCGTTATAATGTTTTTAGCTAAGTCTAAATAACTAGCCAAAGTTATGTAATCGTTTTATTTCGATCTTTTCGATAAAGGAATCTTTGTCTAATTAAAATTGACTAAAATTGAGTTAATTGAATCTTTTTCTATTTTGTAACGTATTGATAATATTCGGATTGACGTAATTAACCAAGATGAATCGCAACATATAACCTAACGATGAACTGACCAGATAAGTTAGGATATGAGATAAAAGATAGAAAAACCGGAGGGTAAAATTGGCCGTGCGTAAAGCGTGACAACGGAATCCTATTTCCTACCCGGGGGCAGATTTGTCTTGGGAAAGATTAATCTTATTAAATTTGTGCTCAAGATCATAATAATGTTAAAATCAACGGTTTAATTGAAACTAACACCGGAAAGTTAAATCGATCCGCCTGACAACCGGAGCCTTTTGAATAACATCGGCCGTCTGACAAACGGAATAACCTCTTTTATCCGGGGTAGATTTGTACTCGGTACCTGTTCAGACTAACTGAGATTAGCATGGGGCGATTGTGGAGAGATAAAGCGATGACAATGACATATGACAATTTCATACGCTCGTGTGAGGAGGAATTGTTAACCTCTCGAGTACACCGTTTCATTTACTCAATTGGACCTAATATAAAAGGAAAGATCGAGCACATTACATTTATGAAAAAGATCGTATAAATCAATTATATAAACTTTGGCTAGTTCTATTTGTCTATTACAATAAACTATATATTGGTATCTATATATTTATATCCATATATATATATTTTGCAATCTATGTACATTTATATATATTTATATATCTATATATATTATATTAGAATAACTTTTAAATTACTCATTTATTTTATATTTAGTAGAATAGTAGTAATCTGTGTGATAAAATTGCGGTTTAGATCGAGTTAATAACAACTCTTTGGTGTTTAACCACACTTAGAAGAATTACCACGGTTTTCCCTGAGGATTCGACACTCTGACTCACCACACTAGCACTACAGTTTGACCCGGTACACTGCCGGTTAGGATCTATATAGCCTAGAAAAGGTCCGTCAAGTAACTCATTTACTCCCACTTTGCAAAGATTCACGAGAGCTAGACATTCCTTATAAGAAGGCCTTCTTCGGATATTTACTCCTACTATTAGGATACGCGATTTCCGGACGAACAAACATGTATTCCACGCATGCTTCAATATCACACTCAATCACTATCGCATGATCGCCCCATGGCTAGTGGAAACCTCAATAGTGTCAAAGAATGACAATCCCACTTTGTGATGTCATGAAGACTCGATCTTAGGATAATTACACAGCCGCCACTTAGTGCAACACTTGATAAAGTAAGTGGGTCAGTCTAACGTACGCATTCTCAAATACACATTCACGTACAGTCCAAGTGTCTCTACACTTCAATAGACGAGATTTCTCCATATCTTTAAAAGATAGAAGACATCTGATACGTGCTAGTCTAACGGTACTATTAATATCCTGTTTAATAGTACATACGACTAGAGACATTAAATATCAAACATTCTATAGTGAGTCGAGATCTCATCAACCATAATCACTATTATGATTTCTCTTTCACAGTTTGACACTAGAGACATTATCATATATATACAATATCGTAATTGGTCCGTTAAACGACAAAATATATAATAATAGAAAGCCATTTATCTTATGTATAAACATAAAAAAATAGTAGAAGTGGTCCGACCGGTCGGATCCGGTCCACCCCGATTGGTTTAGGACACTATTTCAACACACATCATATCTACGAATAAATGGATAAAACTATGTATCCTTGGTAAAATTATCAACAAAATTAGGTAATATTTGAAACCATCACACGACACAATTGGGGATGCCCAAATGTAAATGTTAGTGAAAATAATCTCTAAGTGATGGGAATAACATAAAATGGAAGTAGAAAAATAAGCAAAGCAATAGGAAGAAGCAGTCATAGTGGCAACTTCTAGATCATTTAGACAAAGAATAGCTTGAAGAATATGAGTAGCTAGGTGACAAAGATGATGATTCCAATCACTTTTTGATATTGTATTCACTGCGATAAGCTAGAAGGGGGGAGTTTGGCCATTCATACAATCCATATTTAACCGGTCACTGCATCATAGGAGTACTAGTCTAAAAATTCTTCAAATAAATTTAAAGGGTAAGAATTCAAAGAAACATTATGGACTTGACAAAGCTAAGAGATATATAATACACTCCGAGACATGTTGGGAACACAACAGACATTGACATGGGTGAGATCAGTCACCGTACACTTGACACTCATCATGCCTCATATAGAGTGATAAAAGCCATATCAGCATATGGGATGACATAGGCTCAGCTCGATACCGGATGATGAGTCCATATTTTGTGGTATTTATGTGCTTATTTTATATCTATTTTGTCGGGAGATGCTCTGTTTCGGGTATTTTTGGTTGATTTTCAGGTTTTAAGAGCTCGTGAACGGTGATGAAATATTTCAGGACTTATAGAGCCGTTTTGGAAGCTTTGTGAATGATTGGAGAAAAAGAGATTTTAAGAATCATGAATTTCAGTTTTCGTCTATGTCGTGATCCCGACTAAGAAAGAAAAGACAAAGCTATTAAAGCCAACCGTAGATTTTTGTTCTTTTATTCACATTCGCTTTTACTATTAAAACGGCCCTTTATAATAATTTATTATTATTATTATTATTATTATTATACCTTTTAAGTAATTAGAAAAAAATAAGGTTGGGCTTATACTTATTAGGCCCAAAGTCGAACTCTTTTTTTCTTTTCTTTTCTTTTTTTTTTCTTTTTTTTTTTTTTTTAAGAATGTCGAACTCTTTCTTAGGTAGTACATATATTAGGGTTTGGCTGAGAAATAAGGGGATGAAGACGTGAACAGAAAAAATGAAGCTGTGCATAACTTTGTGGCTGGCAACTTTCTTTCATAAAGGTTTTGTTTTATTTAATTTTTATATTATGTATAGCTAGCTTTTATTTTGTAGTTAATTAATTGTTATTCCCTTGATTGCTATAGATTGTGAGATCGAATTGTTCGTAATTTTCGATTAAATTGTTAGTATTTAGTTATTTTCTGATTTTATCGATTCATAATTTGATTGTTCGTTTAATTGTTTCGGCCGGATAATTAGATGAATTTTCTAGTCTAGCACCAAAAATCGAATCTAGGCGATTTTAAGTGATAAAAAACATATTGGCTGCTGGTTCGTAACCCGTAGGATTCCCTGTTGTGAAAATAAGTGATCTAGGTTAACCCGATGTGCGTTAATACATAGAGTTGGGTTTTTCTAAGCGTTAATGCAACCGTTCTTACCAAACCTTTGGCGATTGTTGAGAGGGGTGCTATACAGTTAGAGAATAAGTAGTGGCGATTGTCCTGCTTATCGAATATAGAAAAAATTGGTTGCTTGGCGATTGTCGGCAGCTATAACCAATTTATTAATAATTTAACGAGTCATCTGTGTATCAATGATCAATCGTAGGAGTTGAGGGGTAAATAATTAATTAGCAGAGCTTTTCTTGATTTTGCTTTCTTTTATTTTAGGAATTAGTCAAAAATCCCAAAATTGTTATTTTACAAATTTTAGAAGAAATAAATCTACTATATTAGTTATATGCGACGACATGGGCTCAGCTCGATATCGGACCTCAACCAACAAGCTCCATCTTTAGTACAACGCAGACCACCCTTATATTATCAACCGACATGATGCAGGTTGTCCTCTGTCCGATATGGTGTAAGTCATCTTTTGTCCCTCATAACCGACAAGACACAAGATGTCTACGATCTCTTATTACCAATGTCATGCAGGTCACCTCGTTCATTTATGCTTAGTATAATACAGTTTATCCTCGACCTCAAACAACATTTACATTCTCTTCAATAAGAGTTCCGGACTTCACGCAGACATTACTCCACGATAGTAACTTTCATAGTGATGGCTTTGAAATTTTACGTTCCATGATAGCATGAGCCCTAACTGCTCCAAAACAAGCTTTATTACATCAATACATGGTAAACTCCTTTGACCACGGATTCAATGCATCATAATTCACCCCCACGAGGGAGATTTATATAAAGTATCATCATCCTCAAATACAAGGAACACACATAATACGCTTGTTATACATCCCATTCATCTTGTCAAAATATAATTTCCTATATTCAAATATTGACTTGAGTGTTGGAGTGTCCTCCGGAGGCAAGCTCAGGACATTGGGACCTCTCACATTTTTGTGTGTTTCTGCAGCCCACTCTCAAATCCACTTGAAAAGTTATTTGGATCCTCACCCACAGGTCCATTTATCCGAATATCAACTCAACTATAACCAAGACGATTTCAAACATCGTCAAACATAAAATATTTTGAAGGAGAAGAGAGAAAAATATAATCTATGTGTGTGATGGAAATATTATTTCCATCACTAACCATGATGTCTTCATTGCCGGAATAAGGCATGTATAATGCAAAATTACTGAGATTAGTGGTAAAATGATGCGTATCACTACTATTAATAAGCCATGGAGAAGATGATGGAGCATCCAAATGTGCTTGAAGAGGATGCAATGTTCGAGAGGTTGGACCAAATGAAAAAATTGTAAGAGGTTGAAGTCAAAGAGTCGCCCAATTTATCTCGAATGTCCTTGCACTTTCACACTCGAAATACTCAAGTAAAGTTTTTAGGGAAAAAACTTGAGCATATTGAATGAGAGAAAGTATTTTGTGCATGTTTCAAAGAATTAGGAATAGTAAGACGTGGAAACGAACCATCACTGGAGAGGGATGTCATACAACCAAATGAGTTGCAGCAAGACCAGAAAAGCGACAGGTTGCATCTTAGACGGTCGAATCTCATAGTGAAGTAGCTTTTCATGGAACTCTTGAACTCAATAGGGTGTCACATACTTGAACAACCGTAGCCAGCTCTTTATTGTCATCTACCAAATTGACTGAAATAAGATTTACAAGTTCTTCTGGATCTCTTGACTAATTCATCAACTTTAGTTTTCACAACATGACGATAATTAGAGATTGTTTGAGAAACTTTTTGATATATTTTAGGTATTGTTTAATTTGTTTGATTTAGCCACAGAGATGGCTTTGCATGTGTATCATATAAAGTAGTCCATGTCTCACAAGAAGTCTTTTCTTGAGTGATTTACGGAATGATATTTTGAGAAAGAGAAGAAATAAGGACATTTAAGATAAGTTGATCATGTCTAATCCAAAGATAGTATGACGGATACGATTGAGGACAAAGATTAATTCCACGATGCATGATCCACCCGTTAAATAGGAATGTATTTATTATACGGGGAGATATGTTGGATTCGTATGCATGGTTTTGACAACTTCGTCAGCTAAATGCAAGCGATGAAAAGTATAACTGAATGATAGTTATAATAACTAAAATATATGTCTACCCATTTAGAACCTACAATAAAATTTTACGGTTTCACCATTTACCTGTCATACTAAATAAATTGAATCTTAGATTTACACATCAAATTAATGTTTAAAACATACTGATCATTATCTCAAATGTTACTTTGGTTAATAAGTGTTACTTTACAATTATATTCATAATCGATATCGCTGAAATATCAGTTTATGTATATGAATTTTGAGGTGGATATCTAGCTGATTGTGGATGATTTCTCCGGTGAGGTGCGGTGGAGCCCAAGAAAAAGATAGAGCTTTTTATGGAGCAAGAGGAGGGGGATGGTGTTTTTGATTATGAGCCGTGCCTAAAAGGCTGCCTACGTACCCTTAAGTAAAGGATCAAGCCAAAGCGTAGTTCTGGAGAATGAGAGAGAGTTTGTAATGGAGGTGAAGGTGATATTTATAGAGGCATGGAGTTGGCCAATTGCCGAGAGCAGGACAGCTAGCAGACTACGAGCCTGGAGGGCTGAAAGCCCTTGACGTGTAGAGAGCCTACGACGGATAGAGAGCCTTCGGAAGGCAGAGAGCCTACAGCAAGCAGAGAGCCTTGACAGGCAGAGAGCCACGGCGGGCGAGATCCTCGACGGGCGGTGATAGGAACCAACTTTACAAGACATTTGCATAGCATGCGATTCATTACGATTATCACATTTCGGCATGTTTCGGGTGAGTTTAGACCTATTTTGAGTATTAAATGAGGTTTTATTGTACGGCGTAGTGATTGTCGGTTTTCCGTAAACTCGACCTTATTTTAGCATTTTATACTCGTTTTCCCGAGCACCCGTAGTTTGCGGGGTTATGCGCTTGCTTGTTGTTTTCATATGGATGCGGGACTAGGGTGTCTCGAGAACCCGGAAGGCGAAGATTTATGATGATAAGTGTGATCAAGGTGCAAGAATGAGCCAAGGAAGAAGAAAGAATAAGAAAAGGAAGAGAAATAGTTGTTGCTCTCACCATATGTTCACTTCATCAGCATTTTGACCGATTATGGAGGCATTTTCTGGTCATGGTGCCTTCATGAAAGTTGTAGATAATTCAAAGATCTTTCTAATGGTTTTTTAATCACCCCAATCAGAGATCGGATGAAGAAGTTATGAAGTGTTTACTGCAGAGCTGTCAGAAATGGAGCAATCTGGAGGAAAAACCAGAGAGTTGTCCGTACGGATGACACATTTTGTCCGTACGGACGACTGGAAAATGATGAACTATCCGTACGGATAGCCTTTTATCCGTACGGACAAGTACCCTGGACTATATAAACACCTCAAACATCGCAACAATGACAAAGAAAGAGCGTGTTTTAGGCGACTTTGGGCCTCTTTTGGGCGATTTTCTTCATCCTTAAGTTAGAATTAGTGCTATATATCATTAGAATCGTCTTTCGATCCTCTCTTTGATTATCTAACTTAGAACTTCGATTTGTTACATTTCGAATGTCAAAATTCGATCTTTTGTAAGCACATTTGGCACCTCCTTCAAGTTGAGTAAAGTAAGTATGTTCTTTTGTTATTTTATTGTTGTTGTGATGTTTTTCTTCCGCTTTTATTGTTTAGATTCGATTATGAGTAGCTAGATTCTTCGTATGGTTGAACTATGTGAAGGCGGGTGAAACGCCCGTTAGATTGATGAACGGGAGGTAGTGTAGTGCGTAAATAAACGCGTTCTAATCGATAATCCACATCACGAAACTTGTTTTGATTGTTTTAATAGCTTTGAATGAGATTGACAACCTTGTTCATTGTTGCACACACGTAGCTTATAAATGTATGTTGCGGCGATGTGTGGAACGGGTTTCGGGACCGCAAGTTTTGGGCTTGAAAGGTAGTCGACACTACCCGTGTACTAGATTGGACGCCTAGTCATCAAGTCCGGGCCCAACACGGGTTTGTCCTATGAGTTATCGTTAGACGGCAAGGTAGAGTAAGGCACACTCCGGGGCAATCTGTTTAAGGGTAAAGTAATCCGTTGGATCGTAGTTCGCCATACTTCTTTAATTGTTTAGAATTTCGAGTAGTGTAATCTTTCTTTTATGCAATAGTATAACTTCATATCTATCTGCTTGACTTGAATCGAGTGCTAAGTCAATCGTGTTACTCAAAACCAATCTCTGTGGGTTCGACTCGGACTCCTCAAGCACTATCTTACAATCGACCCGGTCCTTCGCCGGTTAGAAAGTAGATTTTGCTAAGGTTTCGAAGTTTTTACTTGATCGACCGGACCTAGAAAATCCGCTTATCAAGTTGGCGCCATTGTCGGGGATTGGCAATGCTTTGATATCACAAAAGTTGACCGAAAGCTTGGGCTTAGGTCGTTTTTATTGTTTTCTTGTTGCTTTGTTTTGACTTGCGGTGAAGTGCCACACCACCTATTGATGAGGTGGTGGTGACGAAGCAGGCACCGTGATTGTTTTCGTGTTGTTTTTCGTGATTTTGCAGATTGAGCATAAATGGGTGGATACTCTCAACAATACAACTTTTATGAAGAAAAATCCACCTACCAACCTCAGCACTGAGCTTGGTCAAAATCGGTATTATCAACCTTATGACCAAGAAAGCAGTGGTGCGCCCATGGGATGTGGAATGGACGACGATTATCGATATGATGAGGGTAACTACAATAGACGAATTTTGGGGAAATTGGAACCGAGAATCGACCGAAACTCGGGAGGCAATCAAAGCCAAGATGACTACAATTGGAGCCCAAATCAAGGACAAAGGAATAATGAGAATTATGACTCGAACAACCCTTGGAATTGGAGCTCTCAAAATCAAGACTTACAAAGCAGATTGACCTTGCCTACGCCAAGAGGAACGCAGTAAGTATTATTCGGAGAGTCGATGGAAAGGGTTTCTATGGCTATGGATGAGGAAGTGTCGGCACATCAATTGATCGATTGGTTGAACCGGATGCTCGTGTTATATAAAGAGGCCGAGGATGCTTTGAAACGGGTCGGGAGATGCAAGACAAGTTTTCCAATGAGGAGTATAGGACTCGCTTAGCCAATGAAGATTGGCCCCATATGAGATCTGAGCTATGTTGGATGTCTCAGGATATCGTGTCTCTCATGGCGACGCCCGGATGCCGGATCAAAATGAAAAGTCTTGCACACAAACGGTTCGGGTAGATAAGTGATATTGATGAGTCAAGTTGCTATAATGAGGTGCTCGCCCCGGAGGATTCAAATGATTGAGTTGGCTTTATCACCGCCACCCCCATTGTAGTATTTGATTATATGAGTTTCAAGTCCTCCCGAGCGAACTCCCGAATAGTGAGCTGAAAAATGATGATGTTTTGGTAGAGTCCGTGATGCAAACTGAGTTGGAAGCTAGGAAAAGGGAGTTAGCTGCTGTTAAGAGAGAACTCGCGATGGAAATAGGGCCAGAGAAAGTCGTCAGTGAAGAGGTTCAGGTGGAGAGTGAGGTTGATGAATCGGCTTTCTATGAGGAGATTTCTGAGCCAGAGATTGAGATGCAAGAGATCGATATGGGATCGCCCATCACTCCATTAGTTGATGATGTACCATTCGAGTCGGTGGAGAATTTCTATGAGTATGCCAAGCCACTTGTAGTGGAGCCTACCTCAGTTTTGGGTGAGCCGGAAGCTTTTGGTATTACCATGCTCTGGGACATGGAGGATACCCATGATTGTAAAGTAAGGGAGGTGGAACTGTTGTCTATCATACCATATCCCGACGAAGACCATCATGACACCTTGACGAGAGGTGCGATAGATTTATTTGAGGTCGTCGATCCGGTGGGATTAGAAACGGAGAAGAAGATGGGACAGCTCATTCTGCCGCCTAGCTCGCTAGTGGTTCGAGGTTATGTGGATGAGCCCATTATGTTGACACCCCCAGATAGATTGGTCATCTTTGATATACCGGTCCCGGATTATTACTCCCTTCCATTCTGTGCGGATGAGTTCTACGAGGTTAAGTTCGAAGGGTCCCGGGTGGAAGACACACGTAGAGGTGATAGAGAGGAAAGACCACGGTGGTGGGGTGATTCCAAGAAGAAGATGATGAGAGGTTTTTGACAGAAGAGGATTCCCGAGTTGGGAGGAGGTTGCATCGAGGGCTATGAGAGGTAAGTTTCTAACGAACTCGGTTTTTATGATGCTTGCTATTTGTATTCTTCTTGAGTTGTTGATCTTTTTGAGTTCGGATTTTGGTTGATGGTTTTGATGATACTTGTTTGAAATGAAATATTTGAATTGTTGTTTTGAGTCTTTTATGGTTTGATTCCGTTTTGGTGTCACTATGTCGAGCCAACGACGTAAAACAAAGCGCGCGGTGGGAGGCAACCCATCATTTCTCGTGTTTTTGCCGGGTTTTGAATTCGTTTTGTTGTGTTTTGGTGTTGAGGATTGAATCCGGATGATCCCGGAGGGCCTTCATGCTTAAAATTCACTTTTCCTCTGTTTTTACCCTTGTCCGGACGGACACACACACCCATCCGTCCGGATATATCACTGGTTTTTACATGTCCCTTATCTTTTTGGTTTGTTTTGAGATGACTTTGTTGCTGCTTTTTCTCGATCTACCGATTGTAAGCCATAAGGCACCCACTTTTCATCTTTTCATGCCTCATGTGACTTGTCTAGGATTTGTGGATTTTGTGTTGGGCACGTTTGGACGTGATTGGTTGTTATTGTATGTTTGAATCATATTTGACTATCTTTGTGACATACTTGTTCAAGTTTTCTGACGTGACGAGGTCGTTCTTTTTATTATCCCCGGAATTCCCCATATTATATGCTTTGGCACGCGGACCATGTCCCGTGCATGTATTTCTTGGATGTTTTTCAATGACTAGGGATTTGGGATGGACTACTTTCACGACCGTTACGGGACTTGATCGCGCCGTTTTGCCGGGCTCATAAGCTAAGTCTTTATTTTTCCTTCTCGTTCACACACCGAGGACGGTGCTTCACTTAAGTGGGGGGGGGGACGACTTAGCTTATTCGCTTGTTCTTAAAAGTATTATGCCGTGATGTGATAAACTTGGTTTTTACTCGTTTCCGAGTCGATTTTTAGGCCGTTTTTCAAAATTTTCCAAGATTTTAACACCACGTTATATGCATGCTGTTCACAATTGAGTGGTGAAAGGTCTTTAGTTTTGTGAATGTTTCACAGTGAGTCTATATTGTCATGATACGGAACACTTTTTAATACACGTTTGACGACGGTTATGCTTATCAGGCAGAGAGCCTACGGCCTGAGAGCATCGTACATGAACTTTGTTGCTTAGTTGTGTTGGGTTTGTTTACGTTGAAGGATGGCGAGCTGGAGGGGCGAGCAGGTCGGCCCTCCAGTGCTTTGTATCGAGCTAGTTGTTTGCTGCTTCATTCCCATTGTCTTGGCTAATGATGAGGATCGTGATAGCGTGAGGCGGAGCTGGGATGAGGACCCCTATCCGATACTGGGCTTATGTCTCTTTTCTGTATTTGGCGGGGCTTTGCCGATTTTGGCATATCAATGGCCCCCTACTCTTTGAGCTCCTCACTGTACTTGTGAGAGTCATGGAGTAATGTTGTAGATGACTTGATGTACCGTTTGCCGAGATGATGGATTGTAGAAGCGATCTGTTGAGATAGAGCAAGGCTCATTTAGCGTGACTCGTCGTAGGTGTCGTGGCTTAGATGGCGCAATGGACTTACAAAATATTTGATTGAGTGCAAGATCCAAATATGATGCCGAGCTGGAGTCGATCTTATAGAAAATTCACTCGAGGGTGAGCTCTAAGCATGATGCGGAGCTGGCATCGGGCTTATAGAAGATGCGCTCGAGGGTGAGCTTCAAAGATGATACTGAGCTGGAGTCGGGCTTATAGAAGATGCGCTCGAGGGCGAGCTCCAAAGATGATGCCGAGCTAGAGTCGGGCTTATAGAAGATTCGCTCGAGGGCGAGCTCCAAAGATGATGCCGAGCTGGAGTCGGGCTTATAGAAGATGCGCTCGAGGGCGAGTTCCAAACATGATGCCGAGCTCGAGTCGGGCTTATAGAAGATGCGCCGAGGGTAGCTCCAAATATGATCGAGCTAGCATTGGGCTTATAGAAGATGCACTCGAGGACGAGCTCCAAATATGATGCCCGAGCTTGCGCCGGGATTATAGAAGATGCGCTTGAGGGCGAGCTCCAAATATGATGCCGTGCTATGAAGCGGACATGCTTAGGTGTCGTGCTATGAAGCGATGGGCTTTTTGTTGAAGAGAAATCCTATTTTGATGATGTGCTAATCTCTGGTGAGTTCCAAAATAAGATTCGACCCTCCATATCCGGTAGGGTGAGTTTCAAAAGAAAAGGCATGATAATTCAAGTTGTAGCTCATTTTGGGGCTCTCATTTCGGCGGCCCCATTTTATATCTGGTTGATCTGTTGTGAACATGGTGGTCATGACGGAGACCTTTACTCTTTTGATCGTAACTTTAAATTATGGCCGTTCTTCGGCCTTTGAATGCATATTTGCTTTGCTTCTTGCAATGATTTTTCCAAGTGTTTTTTGAGTTTGTATCTTTATTTTTCCTGGAAATATTCCCATCTTTCAAGTCTGTAGTTTGGGTCCGCTAGCCGGTATATGTGGGCATACGGCCCCCCTGGCCCTCTTGTTTTTGGCGAGATTGAGAGCGTTGAGTATCGAGCTCGCTAAAAATAACTGAATCATAAAACTCGGACCTATTGTTGTCGGATCTTCAGTCTGAATTAAAAATTCCGATGTGTGGACCCTTGTTTCAAGCAAGATTGAGGGCGAGCTTGGTTAAAATAAGTGTTGAGTCTGCGCAATCATACGCATGTTTGAGAATTCCGACTCTCGGCCCCTTGTTATGGACAATATTGAGATCGCGAGTAACTTGTCCGGAGAGATTGTAAAGAGAGCTCGTTGTTGGAGCTCGTAATAAGCGGAGCTCATTGACGGAGAGTTTATAATAAGAGAGCTCGTGTCGGGCGGCCTCACATCCGGGCGGCCTCATATCCAGATATCCCATTTTTCGCCGGCCTTGTACCTGGGAGGACTCGCTCGTCGGGCCCCATATACGCCGGCCTTATACTAGCGGACTTGTTCGGGTCGGCCCCATATATGTCGGCCTTATAATCGTGAGCTCATTCTGTGAGAGATCATTTCTCGGAGAGCTCAGATCTGGTGAGCTCATTCTCGTGGGTACGGACATGTCGGGATTCTTAGGTCGATCCTTGGTCGCACTCACGGTCGTCGACCACGAGCCTGAGGTGAGCTAAGGCTGACCTCCTTCTTTCTTTAGGTTAAGAAGTAGCGTGGCTGCTTCCTTCTCTTTTCGTGCAAGCAGATAGAACTATTCTTTGTGTTTTTTGTGGATTTTGAGTAGGTTGTTGATGACGTAGATCAAGTGACAATAAAATACTTAACCACCATAAACCAATACTAGCAAGAGGACTAGGTCCATTGTAGTATAGCTATAGCGAATCAAGGTCGATCCTACAAGGAACCAATTTGTGGGTCATTTTATAAATAATTAATTAGGCATGTCAAACACATAAAAACGGTCTATGACCAACAAAGGACAAGAAAAGATAAATTGACACGACTCGACACAACACAACATAATTAACCTCCTCAATTATTATGTTATCGTTTGGATCTAGAGATTCTATATAAATAAACTAGACTCACTAACTATTAACCCGATTCGTATTTCTTTTATATTGGCTACGGGAGTCATCCCCTAAACTAGATCAAGCTCCGGGTAGGCCATCTAGATCACTATGCTACATTACGTGACTTCGCTTTCTAGGCATCCATCTCATATAACTTGCACGCTTACAAAACTAGGGATGCCGATATTAACCGTATTCCTCACCTAGGCAACATTCCTGTGGTTAGGCGTATTTCCTAAGCGATCGCATCAGTCTCCATCCCATTAACACTAACTTTTTAGGTATCATGTTAATCTACGATTTACGTATAATTAGGCGCGCGCAATTCCCTAATATAACACAGATCTAGATCTCCCTGAAAGTCCCGGAAGATCAATTCATGAGCCGACCTAGGAGTATTATATTGGTATTTCCTAACAACACGTTTTAATTAAAACAGACGAGCAACGTAGCCGTAGCCATACCTACTAAGATAAGAAATTCTAAATGGACAATCACACCATAAAGACGTGGCTAGATCGACTCGCGAACAACTAAATCTTAGCGTTTCTCATACGTAATGTATAAAATAGAAGTTCATAAAGCAATTATATATATCTACTAGAAACACGATTGTTGATCAAAATAAAGTCATACATAGATCACGAGACATAGGCGTGGCGCATGGATCCTTATAGACGAGGAATCCCCAACGCCTCACGCCTTAATCCTAGATCTACATCATTTAACTAAGAAATAACAATCTCAAACGATAAATAATAATTGGGGAATTAATTATAAAACTAAGAGAAAATAAATACAAGAACTTACATTATTGCGTAACTTGTATAAAACCACTCGAGAAAAGCGAGAACTTTATTATGAATTGTGTAAGGTGTCAAAGGTGTGTTTTTACTAATGAACTAGTACAAATATATATAAGAGTAAAAATTCGCATGGGATAAGCCCGAACCGACCGAAATAGGTTTCCAAAATCCAAATGAAGTGAAAATGCGTTAGGATAACTCCAAACTAATCCGGATGGGCGGAGGACTCGCCTTCAAATAGCCTCTTCTTCTTTGCCGCCAATGAGTCCTCCAAAATGGATGGGCTTGTCGGCTCTTGTATTCGCATGACTCTCTTTTCGAAAGCCGCTTCGATATTTATCCTTAATTTAATCCGATTCCACTTCGAATTGTCTTGATATTTATCTTCTTCTTTGGTAGAAAATCTCCAATTTATCTTTATCTACAAAATAAACATTTATTGCACAGTAAATTGTATTTAATTAATAAAAAACGGATAAATACTAATTTATATTTTATAAATCACGTAACATTAAATAATCAATATACACATGTGATTTAACATAAAATATATATTATTAGGCTCGATTTAAGGATAATGTTGATGACTTTTATGGGTATATTTTGACCGTCATCAGTTGTATCTCCGTAGGTGTTGGTAAGGGGGAAATAAACTTGTTGAAGGGTTGAGGAGGTAGACCTTCTGCGATGAGCAGCATGTTTTTCAAACGCATATCCTCAACGTAATCCATATGTGCCCGGAGGGATATTGCATAGGACTATGTTGTTGTCATGTCCTTCTATCATAGGTCGCTCCCTGATCCTGGTTTAGATAGGAAAACCCCCGCAGTGCCCTTTCCACGGCTTTGTCTGACCGCTGCCTCGTGTATCTCGCGGGCTCGAGTTCTCTCCTTTATGTAAGTCCGCATGTCGGGTGTGATGTCATGTCCGGAATCATCCCTGGCGGACAGTACCCTTATGTTTGCTTCCCTACGATGCGGCGTCCTTTCAGCCCGCAGTGTGTTAGCTCCACGTGTAGGGACCCGATTGCCTCCTCTTAATGGAGTAGCATGTGTCATGTTTTTCGAGCCTGCCATGTTGACTAAGATATTTCAGAGATATTTTGTTGGATATTTCGGCCGGAAATATCTTTCAAACTCAAAATCCAGTACTAGCTCAAAAAGCGATTCCAGGTGGTTTCAACTAGCAATCGGTTTCCTTATTACTTGAAGAGTTGAATTGACCAAGAGTTTATACCTACCTGGGAATTATGAGGGGCTCAGGTAGAGCTATGAACACGCCGATGAAGGTGTTTTTCAACTTTGAGGTGGCTTGAACTAGATACAAGCCAAAATCTGCAGAAATCGAACTTGCTCTTTAAGAATATGCTGCTTGCTTGACAAAAACAATGGTTTGAGGGCCATACAACCCATAAACTAAAGCTTTTGTTGATCAGAAATTTGGAGATTAAAAAAATATCTATGTATTTTTTACACTATTTAAAATTTTTATATACCAATATGTATTAACTGATCCGCTAATTTTTTTTAAAATTAACCCTTGACCCATGAATCTTTAAAATTAATGCTGATAAACTTATAATACGATGTGTCGTTTTCGATTCCCGACCCGTGTCCTAGAATTTCTATAGCCGTCCCTGGTCGTTACAATGTTATCTATGTTAGGTGTAGTGCCCGAAAGACAATTATATAATTGTTTTAGGATAGAATTAATAATTCATCTTATTATATGCATATATGCTTATAATTAAGATACTACTGAAAACCCAAAGTACCTCGTTTATGTAATCACATAACTCAGTGTATGGCTATACACAAGAGGATTGAGTTAGTGAGATGTACTTAAAATTAACTTAGTCCGTAGCATTTATTAATCTGAGTATGGGTCTCAATATTAATTTGCTAATAATGCGCCCAGAACACTTTAGGTGTGACAGTCCTATCCGGACTGTCGGTAATATTGTACCTAGTAGGGCATTTATATATGGTGATAATCATATAGGGCTGGACCGATTTGATTTGAGTTCCTGATATAATTCCGTGATCGAGAAGTCTTATCGAATCACAAGATGATCATATATGGATTAATCTCAATCCCGAGGTGATCACAGACAACTGCTTAGACTATGGTAGAGTTTGATGTGTTAGTAAGGATCACTTCGCAGATGTGGTCCAACACTTCGTTGGCTCTATCTCGGGATGAGTGAGTAGTCACGTGCTATCACGAATATGGAATCCATTCCTTCCTTCGGGAAGTGAAGCATACGCCTCTTATTTGTTAATCCTAGAAAGCGATCGATGGGCGCGATTCATATTATATTAGTTATGAACTAATTGATCACTAAGGGGTTAATGGTAAATAAGGATAAGATGTTCGAGAATGGTCTACAGAGACATCCCGAATCGAAACGAACGATACATGGAGGATTTATCCGTATGTAACGATTATATCAGTGGACACTTTCGACTCATAGTTGAGTGTAAGTTATCTATATTCGCAGAGTTCGGGCGGGTTTATGGTGGTGTAATCCCGGAATTAATAGATTGAATATTATTGTTCGGTCTCGACGGATAATATTATTCAATTTATTATAGCTATCGAATATGTGTCATAGTGGCCCCCCGACGCGCCATAATAATATAAGCATATACGCTTTCGTCGTTTCACCTCAATTATAATTAAATAGTTGAATTGGACTATTTAATTGATATGTGGATTAATTGTTTAGTTGGACTAGATAATTAAATACATGGAAAAGAAATTTTTAGTGACTCTTGTAAAGTGATAAAATTTCGTGTGACCTAATATTTTATTAGGGTGGCGAAATTATTGTGTAATTATTTATTGGAAAATTAGTTTTCTTGATAAATAATAAGACATGTGATTAAATTATTTATTTGTTAAATAATTTAAGGAAAATAAAATCCCTTATATATCATTATTAATTTGGAAATATTCTAGATTTATCTTTTTAAGGAAAATGATTATTTTGATTGATTTTGTATTAATTATTTAATCCTTTGGAGGTCAAGGTTTACTTCTCCTATATAAAGAGAGTTCTCCAAGCCTTTGAGAATATATCACATACACGACTTTGTGGGAGTATTATAGCTTAGAATTTTCGGCTATAATACTAAGGGTTTGAGTTTTAGAAAACTTCGGGTTTTCTAAGGTATCATATCGAGGAGGTCCGGCGGCGTGAAACACCATCCACCTGGTGTTGCTTGGAGACACACGTTGGAAGACTATGGCTTCTCATCTAGCTTGGATTTTGGATTGACCTTTGTTCTTGGAGTAATTGCACCATAAAAAGGTTGGTAATCTAAACCCCTCGTAGGTTTAGATCTATTATTTTATATGCTTTGTTTGTTTAGATCTAGATCTTGAAATTTTCGCTGCGTAATCGGGTAGATCTTTGATCCATCCGGCGATATTATATCCTACAAGTGGTATCATAGACAGTGATCTATCAATCAAAGTATTTAAATTTTAGATCTAGGAGTGGAAAAAGCATGTTTAGATTGTTTTTTGTTTTTCGTTTGCTTTTCTATATGCATCGAAATTTATTAATGTATATTGCCTTGTGATTGTCGTGGTTGAAGAGATGGATTGGGGTTGGTATTGTTTACTCGTTAGATCTATTGTAAACTCATATAAATTCGTTTATACGAGTATAGGAAATTTTGTAATTTTAGTTTCCTAGAAGTAGATCTGTTTTGTTTCTGTTCGGTTTTTTATTTATTCCCGGAGATTGAGCCGTTGAAACGATAATCCTTCCGGTCAGAATGAAGACTAAAAGTTGAAGAACAGACCCTCAAAATTTCGTGACGATCGGAGTCCATCTCGATGTCCAATCTTTACAATAAAGTTGTTGCTGTGTCGTAAAAGCACTGCAGCCCCAATTTGTCAGTTCGTCGAATTTCTGGAAGAGATTGGACCCTTTGAAACGAAGATCCAACCGTTCAGATTGAAGTAGGAGGAGTGAAGAACAGGTCCATAAAGTTTCGTGACAATCATATACATATGCCTTCTCCAATTTCATAAATCCATGTTGTCCTAATGTTTATTGCCGAGCATAAAAACATTTATGAAAAAAAAAATATATAAAACTGAAGATGGCAGTGATATGTTTTGACAAGGATAAGTGAATTATCTCTCGTTCATATACGTACACATATAAGTTAGTTTAAACGTTTACCATTTGATTTCAAATTTTATTTATGACATAAAAGCATTTTTTTTTTCAGATTCTTGGGACGGAGAGTTGATATGTAATTATATAAATTTTTTTAGAATATCTGGATTACATAAGTAGTCATCGTACAACGCATCAAATTAAACGTTTCAACTACCATTTGTTTTTTACTTTTTAGGTGGAAGTCTTCCCTCGATGAAGGATGTGAAAATGACAAGTGCTGGACCAGGTTGATAACTTGGAACAAAATGTCCAGCTCCTTTGATCGTCACCAATGTTATATTTTCGTATTCAACAGCATAGCCACCAACCTTAAAAGGAAAATTATACAAATATAAGATTTAAAATAAAAAGCCAAAAGTGTCAAAGTGTCAAAAAAAAAAAAAAAAAAAAAAAAAAAAACTAGAGTTTAAGCTAGTTTAGGGAAGAAAAGACGGTCTCCTACCTCTCCTTTGTAATTCCATGGGTACCATGGAGTCTTAATAGATTTTCCAAGCTCTTTATTGATGGCATACCTAGTTGATGTTACCGGCACAACGGCATCTGTGTCGCCACTGCAATAAATTTAGTATTACTCCAACTTATCATTTCAGAATATAAAGTAGTAAATGCATTGTTTTTTTTTTTTTTTTTTGCTTACAGTAAATGATCATTAAAATTATTTTTCGGATTACTAAAGCTCAACGAGCTTGCAAGTTAACTGATCATTAAAATTATTATTTTTGGGTCGAAATTAACTTGGCTTACTTTCATATAGATAATCTAAAATTCAAACTCTGACTATCAAATGGAATCAAATTCCTTTTCAGATAATGTATGACATTCCTATGGATATATACTTTGTTGTGTGATTTTCAGTATTCAGATTTTCAGAAAACACTATTCGTGAAATTCTTCCGTGATGTGTTCTAACAATTTTGTAGAGTTGTGCTATAAATTCTAAAATTTTGTGTGAAATAATGGCAAAAAAATCAAAGAGAGTGATAATTCCACAATAAATGTGAGACAACACATTTTTTTGACTATTGATTATGATGGTAGGACCTATTGATTATGATACTTTGTTATTGTCATTTTGTTTTGGAACAAACATACTCCTTATGATTATTTTAAGATGCTATTATTCGCATCACATTTGATCTACTCGTTGTCCCACGCCTGCCGGTGTACGTATCACACAATTTGCACAGAATCAACCATTTGAAAGTAGAGTATACGGGGCAACATATGACTTCCCGCACTGTCGATCCTGATTCGACTTTCGCAAGGTCGTATGTTGTCCCGTATATTCGACTTTTCACGATATCCATTCTAATATATAATGCATATGTGCAGGTAGATCAACACAGATAAATAATAAAACCTCATATTTTATTGTGACTACACCCTCACCTGTACATCCAAACTCTTAGCCCACTTGCCATTAGCTCTTGAATGACATTCAAAACTGTGTCAGGTGTGTCCGTCCACGTTAAGCTGTTACTGCAATCCCAAAATTTTACAATATTATATATGATGACATGCAAATACGAGGCAGAAAGTCTAGATTTGGCCATATATAACTAACTTGCTGAACAGATACTATACATAATAATTAAAGTTGCAATTAAAATATAATAAAAAAAATTTATGGTAGAAATGATATCTGACATACGTGCAAGCAGACCAATATCCTGGCAAGCTCCCTGTGAGATTCACATGTAAAGATTTTTGCACTTGGGGTGTGTTTAGGTACGTGTACACGTATTCTCCAGAGCATGGATCGAATTCCAAACCCTGTTTGGAAACTAGTACATTTCAATTTATTCGATCACAGATTTAATAGAACAATAGAATTTTTTTCTTTTCTTTTTCTTGAGGGGATAGAACAATAGAAATTGACTGAAGATTTTAGTCTTCAAAAGACAAAAAAACTGAAGATTTTCACTAAGAAATAAATCACCGGATTGATGCATTTGGAGTCCTTAGTCAACCTATGACGTGTTTTGTTAGCCATAATTATTTCTTATATATAGAATAGATAGACCAACACTTGAGGTGATATGCTGAATATGCATTGTGTTTAAGAATTTGCGTATTAGTAATTCAACAAAACGAAAAAATAGATACAACAATGAACATATATAGTAAATGTTGTGTTCGTCGTCCTCTAAAATGAGGTAATTTTGATTGTCGAAAATAAAAAAAATAAATAAAAAAATTCTACCTTGTAGGAGGTAGGAGAGCATGATGGATAGTAAATGTTGTATTCGTCGATACCGTCACCTAAATAAACATCAGTAAGATACTTGTCACATGTGGTTTGAATCGTTTATGTTGATGATGAAAAGTTACAGATTTGAAACTATTCCTGATGAATTTCATCCGATATGAGAGCATGTGACCAAATATAATCGTAGTATCCCTTGTTTTGTGTTTCATAATCAACTAAAGCATTACCAATCTGGAAGGCCAAAATAAATCATTAGTCATAGAGAGTTGCTTAATTAATTGCATCGGAATTAATGACAACTTACCGCTATTCCTTTCAGATTAATAAAGGTTTGATTTGTAATTTTATTTTTCTGAACGATGAGCTGAGCGAGTTGAGGTACATAATGTCCGGCATAACTTTCTACCTGTTAGATAAAAGTCTCTGGTTTTGTATTCGAAATCTCTCTCGAGCCAATTGACAAGAAATGTGTAAGCATCTGTTGCTGTTCTTTTGTCTCCTACTTTGTAATCTGATGTCGTATTTGTATATGAAAACCCAACCCCAGCCGGAGACTCTAGAAAATAACATTTGCAACTGCATTTCCATTGACAAATTAGTAATTAATTAAAGTTGTTCCTTGTTATTAAATCGAATAGCATAGAATTTTTGAGTTTGTGTGCTTAATTAATTACCATTATTCCAAGCGTATGTGTTATACCAAAGTGTTGCTCCGTCTCTATTGACCCGGAATGGTCCGAGTTCTGTCATTGCTCCATTCCCAAATGACGAACATCCAGGTCCTGTATCATATATGTATACACCGTTGAAATTGAAGCGTTTAAAATATTAATTATATATATATATATATATATATGATGCCTTTCTGTGTGATAAAAAAAGGTTAACTATAGTTAGTTACATATAGATTAAGTTACCTCCATTAAGCCACAAGACAAGCGGAGTAGTAGCAGCGGAGGAAGAATTTACGGACTCGACAAAGTAATAGAACAGAGCTCGACCTGCATTGGGGTCAACAGTGACATAACCGAGTACTGATCAAATTGAGACCAGTGGGTTGTCCTGGCAATGACGAAATCTTGTCACTTTCTTTCAATCCAGCATGAGAGCCGACATAAACAGGTTTTGTCGACTATTGATTCATCTTCTGCTTCTCTCTGATCAGCTGCGACATTATTATTATTATTTTTCACTGCAGGTTTTTTCATCAGTTGATCGCGAATGAAGTTGCGCATTATTGAATATTCGGATTTACGGGTATTCCCGCCGTAGCATTGAGCTACTGATGCTATGCTTAGAAGGACTATGGATAAAAGAATTAAAGGTTTCATTTTGGAAGACTGTGAATTATATATGATTCAACAGGCTTTTGGGAGAAGGGACTTGGGTGATCTCATACAGGAGGAAAGACATGCATCTGTATAGCTTTGAAAATGCCCATGCTCTCCTTATTTAAAAATAAAATAAAAAAATCTTGGTGTGCAGTGTGCTTGATTTTGTCTGATGAACACATATACCCCTATCACATAATAAATGCTCTTTTGGAATATGAAATGAATATATAAACAATAAATGTTATGATAGAGGTATGTTTGGAAAAAGTCACGATAAATGATGATTTGTGAATCTAAATCGACACTTTTACGACAATTCATTTTAAAAATGAAGACTTTTATGCAGACGAATGTAATAATATGTTATGAGGCTTTATTTTCTGTTAGTAAATTAGTTTATTAGCTTAGTCAGAGGGCAATGTTTTGGTTAAGACGTGGAGTCTGGTGGTCATTGATGGTCAATGTTGTTATGATGCATTATTTTCGTTAGTTAAATAATTGATTCGAGCAGCTTAATGTAATCAATGTTTTGGTTAGGAGGTGGGCCCTGGTGGTCCTTGGTGGTCAAAACATTGATTGTGACTAAACTAATCAACCCATCAACTAACAGAAAATAAAGCCTCATAACAACTCAATGTAACAATTCCATTTGTATTACACTCCAATCGATTTTGAAAAATCGATTACATGTTTAACGAATGATAACCAAAAAAAAAGAGATAAATAGAGTATTAGTTATTCAAATTAATAGATAAAATGACATTTAGGTATATTACTTCTTGTGAAAATTATTAGTGTACCACACCAAACTCACACTGCTCTCCATCACCACATAAATTTGATATTTTTAAAGTCGTCTATTGAAAGATCAAATAGTTCCTTCAAACAAAAGAAAGATCGAATAGTATGATACTACACTTATATAGCGACACAACAAATTTTGCATTGTTTCTTCAGTTTCCCACGGGAAAGGTTGATCGTGATTGGACCACTTTCGCGGGATAAACCGGAAATGCTAATCTTCTTATTTTATATATTATATTTATTAAATGCTAAGGAGAGTGAGCTCTTAAGAAAGCCACTGACACCTCCCACTTAGGCTGACAGTACACTTATATATATATATATATATATATATACTACTCCGTCCCATAATGAAATGGCTTCACATTTAAAAAAAAAGCATCATAAAAAGCTAGACTTTTATATTACCAATACTTCATTTAATGCTTATTTTCCAAAGATATCATTTAGTCAAACATTTATTTAGTACACACATTTCACATCCCAAAACAAACATTTATTATTTGTTAAGGGGTAAGTATGTCAATGTAGTATAAAACACAACACATTAATTACATTTCTTAATACAAAACTAAAAAGATGACACACTTAATTTGGAGACTTATGTAGTATATATCTATTAAATGCTAAGTGAGCCCCAGCCCCAAGAGGCCACGTGGCACCAACCTTAGCCGACATCGTATACTTTTTTTCTCCTTTATCAAACGCAGTGCTGCAGTATGCATAGAGTGCCGGGAAAAGACCGACTTGATTTGAAGTTCTACCGCACAGATACGATGGAAGATGGGTCAAGTTTACCTATAAAATACATCAACAGTGCCAGACTTTTGTTTTTCTTTATCAAACGCATCGCACAATTGCTTCATAAAAGTGGAAGACCGACGGATTTGAAGTTCTACTGCAGAAGTGCATTAATACCACCATGAAATGTTTAGCTTATAAAATACATCAACACGCGGTACTTTTTTTCCTTTATCAAACGATACCGTTAGTAGCCATTGTGTAAAAGGAAAAAAGGAAAGACCGACGGATTTGAAGTTCTACTCGCCAGAATGCATTTACCAAGACGGACCAGTTTTAATATAATATACATTAACACGTGTACTTTTTCCTTTATCAAACGCCAGACAGCTAAGTAGCTTTGTGCGTAAAAG